>CM061040.1:148857534-149457534 GCA_030762985.1 Adelphocoris suturalis | reverse complement strand
AAATGTCAAGATAAAACGAGACTAAAGTAGCGGTGGATGCAGTTTCTTTGCTATTCAACCTATGAAGCTGAAATTTAAAATGGATCATGTTCCACGTTCCTCCAATGTTTAGCCGAGGCTCAATGTGAAATCAAAAGGGGGTCTGGGGTCTCCCCAGTAGGGTCAAGGGCTTGAAGGAGAGTTCAAGCTTGGTATTGTTAGCCAAGGATTGTAAGCACACTTTCTAAAAACCTGAATCGGTTCCATTCTGTTACGCTCCAGGAAAATAATTCTCACAGTCGAAGAGGTTTGATCACCCTGGCCTCGTAGCACTGATCGTTAGAGTGTCGCAACTTCGGGAAATTAATAATAATTTCTCGTAGTTGTGACGACGCGAGTTCGAACTCCTGTCGAAGTAGCAAAATTTTTGGGCCGTTACAGTAGCGCAGCCGAAATAGGACCCGAAATCATACGAAACAATAATTAATTAAATCCCTCTCGAGCCAAAAGACTGTATACATCACATTTCCTGTTGTTATGCCTTTCATTTCCTCACTGACTTGAGTCAAAACACACCGTGACAATGACCTCGCTCGACTGCTGACTTGTTCCAGCGAGCATCTGCTGAGCCAGTGGCCTGCAGTTTCACACGTCATTCATCTGACCCCAAACCAGCCGAGATGGCTGGTATTTGACTCCGGGGAAATGTTACGCTCCAGGAAAATAATTCTCACAGTCGAAGAGGTTTGATCACCCTGGCCTCCTGGCTCTGATCGTTAGAGCGTTGCAACTCCGGGAAATTAATAATAATTTCTCGTAGTTGTGACGACGCGAGTTCGAACTCCTGTCGAGGTAGCAAAATTTTTAGCCCGTTACAATTCTCTAAATCACATAAAGAGGAAACCTCTCCATGGTAATGTAGGAAATGGTTCATTTTAGGTCGTCAACTTTGAAATTAGACGAAACTACCACAAACTTGTTGCACAACGTCATACCATCGACAAAAACCAATAAGCGGTTGGATGTAAAGGAAAGTGACATCCGTTGCTGCCAACATAACAAATCCAATGTTGCCTCAAAGTGTTACAAGTCACCCAACTTTACTACTTACAATTTAAAAAAAAAATGTATAGGTTTTTCATTACAATACAATCGTGATTAACTAATAAATTCAATACAAACAATTCATTGCTAACTTTCTTTAAAGAATTATCTTATCATTCTTTTATAATAGCTATTTATTTCTCTGCTTTTCATGGGAATTGATGTTGATTTGCCTTCTACAGCTGATTATTGCCCCTGTCATTCAATTTAATTTTCTTTCCATAAATCCAAACCTTTCGTTACTTGGTTTGGTTCTTCCAAACATTAGATTTGTGTTCAAAGTTGGATTGTTGAGCTGACAAAAAAGGTTAACGACCTTTAATTTGTAGGTGCAGTTCATTTTGTTTCCACCTATAATCATACTGTCATTGATAAGCGTTGTTTACTGCCGATTTTTTTTATTCAACTTGTTTTGCTATACTATGACTATCAGTAAATATAATAATTTTTACTACAATTGAAGTCGCTGAATGAACCCTTTTTACTGATTTGGTTAGCTACAACTTTTTTGAAGTATAATTACACATTGATAATTAAATAAAAATGGCTGTGTACTTCTGTTTCTAGGTGATTTTGAAGAACAGTAGGTCGTCCAACTTTGGAAAATTACGCAGAATCAAATTTGTCTCACTAGCATCACATCGTATGAAAGCTGTACTGTTTCTAATCTGTGGAAGAAGCTCACATAGCGCTTGTCGATTACCATTGTCATTAAAAAGTATTTATTAGTATAATTCTCTTAAACAATTTTTAGAAAGTCTAAAAATAATCGCCAATTTAAGAATATATTCTATACTTAGTGTGGCACATTTAGTTACATTTCTCTTAATAATATATGGTAATTATTTTGGAGAACTAGTTATAAAATGAATCCGTAGCTGGGTTTATAAATGTGTAATCCTGATTCTTATGATGAGGATCTTTGGTAAGTTGAGCATAAGATTTTACTCATGTAGTAAATAGTATATATATATATTCCGAGTGAAACTGAAAAAAAAAAAAAAAAAAAACGGCACTAACCGTCTTAGCAGAGGACACAGCAACTCCGGTTATTTGTGCTTGAGCCCTAATGGCTAAATTAAAACGCATGAAACATGCTTTAGAATTAAACTGAAAATAATTTATGTGGGTTATTGCCAATGAATAAAATAATTTGTTCCTGTACGTGCTTAGTTGAAATAGCGGGATGTGTTATAAGATACAATCCAAACGTTTCTTTAACTAAGTGGCGAAAATGAAATTTTCTTGTTCTTTCATCCACCTTTTGATATCTCAGAGATGCCCCCAATAAAATTTCAATACTCCAGGAGAACAGGAGAGAATTTCGCTCAATCAGCTGATCAGGATGGAGCTTGTCATTTCTTTCTTTTCACATTATCCCAGAGAGAATCCCTATCAGATTGCAACTTCCTAGGGAAACAGCGAGAATTTTGCTCTCTCAGCTCATCAGGTTGAGCCCACAGCTTCATTCGCCTCTTGGTACCTCACAGAAACTCTCTATCCAAGCGGTTCCCAACTGCTGGGCCGCGGCCCACTTGTGGGCCGCAGGCAGCTCGCTACTGGGCCGCGGATGCTGGCCGGAACTCAAGAAATAATATTAAAATATTGCAAAATAAGTACGGTATTGATAAATCGGTCCTCGCGATAAAATATTAATTTAGGCATTCTCTTGGATAGTGTAAGTTTTAGTGATTCAATTATTTTACAATTTATTTTTTAAATTTATTTACAAGTCACTTGACAATTTTATATCAGAAAATTAATTAGATTGGTCAAAGTGTGTAGGTTTTACAACTGACGGGTCAAGAGCTGAGCTATGTCTGGTATTCATCAGGGGTTAATCGCCAGAGTTCACGTTCACGGTCAGTAGCTCCCTTTGTCAAATGGACAAATTGCAGTATACATAGAGAAGCTCTTGCATTTAAAGGTTTGGCGAGTGTCTGAAAAAAACTCTTGACGATGCAGTAAATATCGTCAACTTTATCAAAGCAAGGCCAAAACACTCGAGACTTTTCAGTGTTTTGCGTGATGAAATGGACAGTCAACACAAATAGCTTCTACTTCACTGTGAAGTTCGGTGGCTATCCAGAGATTTTTATCAAGATTGTTTGAACTTCGTGGTGAACTCTGGGTTTTCCTCATGAAGGCATATGATGGCAAACGTGCAAGTTCTTTCTTAGACTGTGTGACCGATGAAAATCGGTTAAAGCGGTTGGCGTGTTTGGCAGATATTTTTGGTGCCCTCAACACTCTTAATCTAACTCTGCAGGGCAAGGATATTCATAAGTTTCTTGTACAAGACAAAATAGAGACAATGATTATAAAACTTCAACAATGGGCTAAAAAAAAAATTGGAAAAAAAAAAATCTTTTCACGTATTTTCTGTCCTACGTGATTTCCTTGAAACCAACGAAGTCAAAATTGATGAAACAACAGCTGCAACCATAAAATATCACCTCTCATCTTTGGTTTCCGACCTCAAGCAGTTTAATTTTAAATATATATTTATAAAAATTTATTTTAATTACTTGTCTCATCACTTTTCTTTTGCTTTGAGTTTTAACTTGAAACCAATTCTTTTCATATTTCTTTTAGGAAATAGTTCCCTCAAATTGAAGGTGAAATCCAATGGATCAGAAATCCTTTTCATGAAGATAACTTAAAAAAAGTTAACACATCTTCAAGTGAAGATGTCTCTTTAACTGAACTGTCTTGTGATCAGGATCTGAAATCAAGTTTTAAAATGACCCCATTGATTCCTTTTTGGATAAATGTGCGAAAAGACTATCTCGCAATTGGCAAAATTGCACTGACGCAATAGATGGGATTTTCAGCTACTTATCTGTGTGAAGAGCGTTTTCTACTTTAGTTTATTTGAAAAATAAGTATAGAAATAAGTTAAACGTGGAGAGTGACTTAAGTATGAAATCGTCAAGTTTCGATCCCGATATTGATGCACTAGTAGGGGTCAAACAATGTCAGAAATCCCATTAAGTTTGAACAGCCATGTTAATATATCTATAAATAATTAATGGTTCTTCAGTAAAAAGTTTTTTTTCCTTTTTGCTCAGTATGTTTTAATTTGATTTAATATATGCTTAAATTCCTATGAGAACATTATACATATATAATCGGGTGGGCCTCGAGTTTTTTCAAAAAATATTATTGGGCCCCCAAGCTAAAAAGGTTGGGAACCGCTGCTCTATCCAATTTCAACTTCCTCGTGTGAAAAGGAGGAAATTAAGGAGGATTAATTAAATCCCTGTTAAATTTAATTTCCTGGGAAACAGGGGAGAATTTAGCTCATTCGTCCCACTACCTAATCAAACAGAAAAGTCCAACCAACTTGGTTTCCACACAGAGGGTAAGGTCATGTGCCTAGGGCCGATTTTTTCAAATGCGATTTAAGGAGTGAAAACAATCTCAAATCTGCTAAGCGATTCGAACACAATTATAAGTTGAGAATAAAACGTCAAAATTTTTTACATAACATGAAATTTGGTCCCAGGTTAGGGCCACTGGTGATTGTTCTGGGTGCCACCCGACTGTACCTAAAGCCACCGGGTAAGAATATTGAAGAAATTTAGTACATCATTGCAAATCTTTAATAACTTCATTTTAAATTCCTTTCTTCACCTGTCTTTAATTTAATCAACATAATAAAGCGAATACAAATAAACCGACATAGGTAAAACAATGAGATACACAGAGTAAACTCATCAGTTGTGATTACATTTTTTTTTTTTTAACAAGCACCTTCTACCTACGTTTTAAACAGCATGGTTCTAGGATTGGTTATACAGGGATACTTCCATAAGAGTAGTTCAATCTGAATTTGGACAATGTTTCATGCAAATATTACCGATTTTTACAACTAGCGAACGGCATTATTTCGATTTTTGACTGATTTTTCAACTTTGAAATTTTTGAAAACTTGATACATATTCTTATAGGAAATTTTACGCTGATTCCGAATATACCACATGTTAGTATGCTGAAAAAATTATTTCGCACAACAAATCGCAAAAAACAGGCTATTTTGAAATTTTTGACTACATTTTTGAAATTTCAACCCGAAGATGTAATCCGATCATGCTGGCCAACGAACTTGAACTTTCGTTTTGTGTCCTTAACATTTTAAAATTTGTTTGAAGTTTCTAGCACAATTCTACGGACAGTTATCGTCTGGAATGACACATACATACATACATATATACATTAAAAAAAAGTTCCATTCATGCGTATGAGCGAATTTTCGTAAATTATCGTATTGTATAATGTTGAATTGTTTTGAAATTTGAGCTTTTTGAGTGCAAGGAAATCGTTAACCATTAATTTTATGGCAAAAAACGTATTCTAAATAATAACCTGCTATTCAAATAGAGGTTCTGAATTTTTAGCTTTTTTAGCAGGTTTTATCGATTTTTTAACAAATTTTGATGAATTTTAAGTACATTTTTCAGCATAATTGTGTACATACATTTTTGGATGTTCTATTTTATAGTTAATAAACTTTATTTGAGCAATATTCTACCAAAAAATATAAATTGAACGATTTTTAGCCATTTTTAGAGATTTTTTGAGTACATTTTTTGAAATTTGACCAATTTAATGTGCTCAAAAAGTGTTGTCCAAAGAACTCATCCTTTCTTTTGAAATGCTTGATTTTTTGGCGAAAGAACGAAGTTTTTATCTCAATTCTATCGAGAGTTATCGTCTGGAATGACACATACATATATATATATATATAAGTAGTATCCGAATATTCATCCTGGACCACCGACTTCAATCTCTGTTGAAAATGCTTTTCTGTTAAATCTCTGATAAAAATGATTCCGACTTCAATCTCTGTTAAAACTGATTTTGTGCTAAACCCTGTTAAAAATGATTTTCTGTTAAATCCTGTTGAAAATGCTTTTCTGTTAGACCCTTGATAAAATTTTTCATCACAAAACATCAGAACACATTTTTTATCACAAAACATCAGAACCAGTGACTTTTTGGGGGGTATGTTAAAAGAATAACTTTTATAATAAAAATGGCATCGATCGAAATTTATAAAAAAGCAGCCAAAAAAACTAACTACTCGTCGTTTAAAGATTTGGATAAGGGGGATTACGATCTCTTATCAAATTGTATACAAAATACGGAATATGGTGAAACTGTTGTTGTTACTATTAATACTGAAAATGGTGAATTAAATTTATTTTTACCCAAGACAATTTCTGGTCGACTTCTTGAACATGTTAGAAACGACCCGAAAAATCACCCCAAAAAACTTATTTATAAAGGAATTGATAAAAAGACAAAGGCTTTTCTGATTGACTTTGAGTAAATATTATAATTTCTTTATCGTTTATATAAAGAAAATCTTTATATAAATAACCCTTTCCCTCCAATCACCACAAATTCATAAAAAAATCATTTTTCTATCCTAAAAAAAATGTCATAAAAAATCATTTTTCTATCCTAAAAAAATGCCATAAAAAAATACTATGTTTACATAGTATTTTTTCAGAAAGAGAATTGTAAAGTTTCCTTAAGAACTTTTTAATGAACACAGCTCATTAAAAATAAAATCTCCTTTATACCCCCAAGCATTCTGAGCTTTAGCAAGCGTAAAAATTATCCTCAAACTGCTTCTTCAGTATAGCTTTATACACAATATAAGCCACTTTTCTAAGTTGATGTTCAGTGGCATTTTTAGGAACCTTAATATTTTTTTTATTAAGGAATGCCTTTACTTCCTCCTTTGTACGGAGTGGTGGTTTACCATCGACACCAAATAAACCTTCTGTAAGCATCAATTTACTAAATCTATACTCCTTCAATTCATGTAAAATATTCTCTAGTGCGTAAACGTTTTTTTCATAAAATTGAAATTCAGGTGTCTTTACAAACTTCCAGAAACCTCCATGTTCTTCACATAAATTTAATGCTTCGTCGTCTAAACCCATATCTCTTTATTTATTATAGAAAATATTTTTTTTTCCGGGACCCGTCGATCTTCATTAAAACATATTGAACAAGGTTGTTCTGAGATAATGGACTGATCTCTTTGAAATAGTGCCTGCATGCGCCATCTACCGTTTGAGGGGTTAGTTAATATGAGAGGCGAGAGAGAGAGAGTGTCCGGGGGGGAGGCGAATTCTTATCAGACCGGTTACATCACCCCCAGTCAAGAGGCGAGGTGCCTCTGGTCCTCCCCCCCTCACTGACCTCATTCAGCCTTGGAATTTACTATCCAAGACTGTGGAACGTGTTTCTCATCTCAACTGGTCGCTTTGGTGCAGTGGTTAGCATTCTCGCTTCATAAGAGAGACATCGGGGGATCGCTGCCCGTCTCAAACCGAGAAATTTTTTTTTCTTAATAATGAGGATACACTCTCGACGGGGTTTTAGACTTCGTTATTAGCTGATGGGCCCTTTAAGCTAATAATTAATCTAATCCCACCTCGACGGGAGTGAGAGTCGACCTTATCGTCAAAATCTCCTTCCTTAACTGTTCTGCTCTTAATTTCTACTTAAAAACAGCAAAAACCGAAACTTCAACGTAACTGAAAAGCTAAGTTGAAATGACTCATGGACTTGAAACTCCATCGAAGTCGTGCAAGGTTGCGCCATTCAAAGATCCACCTCTTATAAACAGAGGTAGAGAGATCGTTCAGGAATGGATGCTGTGTAGAAATTAAGAAGCCAGAGAATGTGCGGTTAAGTTGGGACATTTTGCTGAAATTTCCTTTGATTTTTTTATGGGAATTCATTTAATATCACTTAGGCAAAATATTTTTAAAATCTGCTCTGAAGCTCCTTCTGTGATTGATTCCAGTTTCATGTGTAATGTAGATGAAAACTAGAGTCATTAAAAATATTATAATTACGAATATCTTATCGATAAACAATGAAAGATTCAAACAGTCCATATTTATCATAAAAAAATTTAAAATTTCGTGAGTTGTAATTCCTCAGAATAAAAACTTCCTTGAATTTCCTCTCCATTTAAATCTCTTATTCTATAAGTAACAGGGTTCGTTCCTAAAATCTCAGCTATTTCAAAAATTTCTTTTGTCCAATTTGCTTCATATTTATTTGCAAAAGTTTTCTTCGATTTCGTAATTCTTACACGATTTCCAATTTTAAATTTCTTTTTTCCATTTTTTCCACTCTTTTTAAATAAATATCTCAGGATTTCATTTTCATTTTTCGCGTCAACTTGAGCAGGTGTCATCCCAATAGAACGATGAACATCCTGTTTGTTATACTCATTAACTAATTCCTGTAGAATATCGATCCAATTTTTATTTCCATTCACCTCGAAACGAATTTTCATTTTCTGATTCAAAGTTCTGTTAAATCTTTCTATAATTGCGGATTTTTCTAAACTTTCCGTGTGATACATTTTTATGTTATACTCGTCTAAAAGTTCTTTGAAAAGTCTATTTTCAAATTCTAAACCTTTGTCCGTGTGAAGGAGTTTAGGGGTAGAATGGTTATGAAATTTCACATTTTCCAAAACGTCTTTGAAAGCTTTTGAAACTGCTATTCCGTTTTTCTTTTTCAATGGAATTGACCAAACGTACTTTGAAAAAGTATCAATGATATTCAACATGTAACCGAACCCCTTGTTTTCATTCTCGTATTGTTTCATTATAATCAAGTCCGCAGCCCAAAGATCATCTTTTCCATGAGTAACAATTTTTCTTTTCTGAAATCTTTTTCTAACGGGTTTATGTAACTCTTTCGCAAATTCTAACTTTTCGTTTTCAGGTAAATTTATAACTTCAGTTTCAGGAATTACGTTAGTTTCCTCATTCGGATTTTTTATAAATTTACTTTTGTTAGTCTCACATTTAACACATTTAGCTGAAATTCTCCACCTTCCGTTCACAGTTTGTACAATTTCCGCGTTTATATTTTTTGTTCTTTTCTTACACTTATGGCAATAAATTTCATCCTCCATGTTTTATTTAAGTCTAATACGATTTTTTTAATGTGTCCGGTACCTTGCCTTCTATAGCCCAATCAAAAATGGCACGAATTGGTGCTTTTTCTCCGTTAGGATCTTGAATGAATTTGCTCTTATGAGTTCTGCATTTAACACATTTAGCTGAAATTCTCCACCTTCCGTTCACAGTTTGTACAATTTTCACGTTTATATTTTTCGTTTTTTTCTTACACTTGCAGCAATAAATTTCGTTGTACATTATTTATTTAAGTTTAATACGATTTTTTTTTAATGGAGATCACTCCATTAAAAATATATAGCTTATAAAATAATTATAAAATTTCCTGTTTAATCATATTTTTAGTCGGGTCGTACACAAAATTCGATCCACTTACAATAATAGCGTAACACGTAGTACCTACTGTGCTACTTGTTGCTGCTGCTACAAATGTATTGAAATTAACATGGAGCATCAAATTATTGCTTTTACCACTAGATAGACTCTGAGGTTGATCAGACAAATCGATGCTAAAAATTGGATATTCTTTTTTGAAAAAATGAGGCATGATGTATGGAATAGATTGTTTAGAACTTATAGTCTTTTTGAACTCTAAAAATGCATCGTAAGCCAAACCATATCTATTTTTATTGAAATCTAAATCCTGCGTTTCCTCAGGATACCTTCTACCTCCTAATTCAAGCCAATAATTTTTCACATCTTTATGATGGAATTCAGAATTGTTTTTTGTCTGATCGTTCAAAACATCAGTTTGAAATACCACGAAGCACCATAATGGGTTATTAACGTTTCTGTAAACGCTAGATAAATCGAACTGTAACGAGTTTCCAGTAACGTTCCTAACTATGCATTGCCAACTTTTAAATTGGAGTTGATACGGAGTGCTTCTCAAATCTGCGATCAAATTAATTTTTGCTTCATTCTTGTATTCAATCACCGGAACTCTCAAAACGAAAGAGGTAATTTCTACAACACCTTCATTAGGAATAGGAGATTCTCTATCTTTTTTCCATCTAAAAATAATATTATTATCGCTGTTTCTCACAAAAGTTATTTCAAAACCTCCCTTGAAAATTGGAACTGTTAAATCTTTGAAAAAACCCAAACCTAAGTCACCAAGGTAACCAACAGCATTGAAATTCCCTCCTCCGATAACTATTGAGTTGAATCCTGAATTCATACCTTGTCCGTTATAATCTTTTGGACATTCTTGAGTAGCAAAACCTTCCACCAAGCCACAAATGCCCGGATTTTCAATTTCATCTACTACCACATTGTGTTTTTTCACTTCTATACTCGAAAACATATGACCTACGAAATTATCTACCAACTTAACAGTATCTAAACCTGAATACTCCTTGGTTGGATCTTTTGACTTTAGAACTCCCTCCACGTTATATTGTATATCTTTAGACAGAAAATCGTCGCTTAAATCTATTTTGAAAATTGTTCTTTTATTCTCTGCATTTAAATTCTGAGTTGAAGTTGGATTAATGGTACGAAATTGCTTTCGCACAATAAAGTCTTGATATTTATCAAATACCTTTTTAGTTTGATGCATACTTTATTATAGTAAATATAATTTTTTTTTATTTTTTTTTATTTACTAAAATTAATTTCATGCCGTTTTTAAAAACTTTTAGACCCGGTAATTTACCAGCCCTAAATTAAGGTAAACACAAGTAGAGTATATTTTTAAAATCTAATAAAGGTGGTGTCTACGAGACGCTACCTTTAAAGTTAAACACAAGTAGAGTATATTTTTAAAACTCTTAAAGAGGGGAGGCGATTCGCCTCCCCTATTAAAGGGGAACCGTATAATTTTTATTTACTATGAAAAAATTAATTACTTTTCAGCAACAAGTAAGCTTTAATATCGTTGAATCGAATGGGTTCGTTATTTCCCGTGGTCGTTGACAATTTTATCATATTTATTTCTTTCAGTCCTTTTCTTAGTGGAATGAAAACTACTTTCTTTGGTTTTTCCGTGTAAATAGTATTAGGTGACAGTGGTTTCTCTATGAAAGAAACGTGTAATAACTCATGTTCAACGTGCAAAAGTGGGTGTTTCTCGTGATTAGTAAAGCTGTATTCCGTAATGTTGCAATGCCATTCGATTATTTTGCTCGAAAATACGAGTTGAGTAGCATTGTTATTTGACACGTAGTTGGTGTTCTTTTTGAATGAATTATCGGAACAAGTTCTCAATTGGAATATGTCACAAAAGTTACCTTCATTTATAATTTTCATATCCATGGGGAAGTTAGCAGCAATTCTGTAACTATCGTCAGTTAGGTGTTCGAGATTGAATTTCAAATTATTCGGATATCTTTCTGTATATCTTTCTGTATATCTTTCTGTATATCTTTCTGTATATCTTTCTGTATATCTTTTTGTGTATCTTTTTGTGTATCTTTTTGTGTATCTTTTTGTTTATCTTTTTGTTTATCTTTTGGTATTTCTACCGTCTGGTTTTCGAGCTTTTTCAAAGTATCTATTTTCGCTAACAAAATACTTTGAAAACTAGTCAAATGACTAATCAACTCGGATTTGAACGAACTCATTGTGTATTCACCATTAAGTTCATGCACATCATCGTAAGTTTCATCGGGGAAAGGAAATGTGAATGAAAACTTGAAGTTTTTTATCTCAAACGTTTTCCTAGTTGTAAACATCAATGCTGACATGCCCAACTGATACTCTTTATTCGGATCGAGTGGAATCGGTTCCTCAAACCATATTGTATCTCCTGAAATTTTTATAAACATTATTTATTATATAATATATAATAAATAAAATGAGTCATGAATACAATATTGATCCTCATCCATTTGAATCAAACAAAGTTCATAATGGATTACTACCGCTTCCTCTTCGATGTTTAATAGTTGGAACAAGCGGATGTGGAAAAACCACTCTATTGTACAACCTGATTACTAAACCATGGGGAATTCCCCATGACAATCTCTACATATGTTCCACAACTTTAGAACAAGAATTTTATAAAGGCTTGAGAAAAAATAGTGAAAAAATAGAGGCTAAATTTGAAATGAAAATAGTGCATTTTTACGATAGTTGCGACGAACTAATTGTACTAGATGAATGCCTACCAAACAGTCTTGTAGTTTTCGATGATTGTGTTAATGTTGAACATCAACGAGTTATAAAAGATTATTACGCGAAAGGGCGTCACAGGAATATTTCTTGCATTTATCTAACTCAATCATTCACTAAAGTTGATAGACAGTTGATTAGAGGCAATCTGAATTTCCTGTGTATTTTCAAGCAAGATCCAGATTACATGAAAGTGATTTACGATAAGTATGCTGGAACAGATTTTACTTTCAAACGATTCAAAGAAATATACAACGAATGTTGGGACGATGATTTTGGATTTCTAACGATAAACCTAACAAAACAATTAAAAGACGGTCGATACATGAAAAAGTTTGAGAAAACGTTTCTCGAGTCGGTGAATAAACGGTCAAAAACACCGTTAAACGATCAAAATAACCGTTAAAATAACCGTTAAAATAACCGTTAAATTTGGATTTAAATATTCGACAAAAAAAATTTTTTTTTTTACTATAATAAATGTCTACTGAAAAACATTTAGAAAAATTTTTGTTGAAAAAATGTAAGGAAATTAAAAAAAAGATTGAAACTCGTGATGATTCAGAAACTAGTAATCAACCTGATGATTCAGAACCAGAAAATAGAATTTTCCTGAAAAAACCTAAAAAAGAAATGACTGTCAAGGAAGCTAACGAAATTCAAAAACAAGAACAAGAGTTGAGACGTGCTTTCCGAGAAGCTAGAGTAGATAAGTTTAACGAAAGAGAAACTCGTAATCAACCTGATGATTCAGAACCAGAAAATAGAATTTTCCTGAAAAAACCTAAAAAAGAAATGACTGTCAAGGAAGCTAACGAAATTCAAAAACAAGAACAAGAGTTGAGACGTGCTTTCCGAGAAGCTAGAGTAGATAAGTTTAACGAAAGAGAAACTCAAGAAAAGATGTTTGCACCCATCACTGAAAAAGTAGTTGAAGTAATAAATGCTGTGAAACAAGCTGATGAAGACATCATAAAGAAACTAGAAATTGTTCCCTACAAGCCAACTAGTTCTCCTAGAAAGAAAGTTGTAACTTTTGGACCAACTAATACTTTTGACATTAATCCAAACGAAGGAGCTTCTGCACTAGTTGATACTGCGTCAGATGATACCGTAGTAAACACGAGAAGTAGCTTATCAAGCATCATGGATATGGTAGATCGGAATGAAACCCCATCGAATAGCGTTGGTCCGAAAGGAATTGGTCCTATTGCGAGACTTTACATCAGACAGGATGATAAACAATTTGGTATATGGGGAAAAGAGGACAAAATTTACATCGGAGACCAACAAATTCAAGTAAATGGAGATGCAATCGTTATTCAAAATGAAACTTACAAAGGAACTCACGGATTATGGCGTTTGTTAACTGATCCTCTAGGACCTGATCCTGATAAATACACTAAAGAGGATTTGAAAGTTTACAAGAAAATTCTCATTCAAACGAACTCTCTATACCAAAAGAACGATCCAACTACCAATAAAGTAAAGTCTAGTACGGGGAAAAAATGGAAAGAGTTGATCGCACCTATTTGGAAAGAAATCAAAGCAAGTAAAGTTGGTTCGGGTTTGATAGAATATTCTGAAAATCCAGTGGAATTTAAATACATTGACAACCTCCAACAGCTGCTACAGCGTTTGTTCTATTTGCACGCACAAGAACGAGCTGGTAATAACAATTTTCACAATGAAAAATTAGGAATTGTAAAGTTTATAAGCGATCAGTTGGAAAAAAACATAGATAATCCCAAAGGAATAGAATATCTGATGAAAGTTGTAAACAGTTTGCCGAAAGGAATTATTAAAAGTGGATCCGGAGTTTTAAATACTTTGCTGAATAAACTAGATGGTTTCGTACCTGAAATGCATTTACCCGGATACAACTATTGTGGTCCATTTACAAAACTAGATGAACGATTGAAAAGAGGAGATCCTGGAATTAATAAATTGGACGAAGGTTGTAAGCAACATGATATATTTTACAGAGATCACACAGGTACGAAAGAAAGACACATAGCGGATAAAGCACTGGAAAAAGTGGCAAAAGAAAGAATGTACGCTAGTGATGCAAGTTGGAAAGAAAAAACAGCTGCAGCTGTAGTGAGAGGTGCAATGAAAGGTAAACAGGCTTTTGGTATGGGAGTTGCAAAGAAAGGTAAACAAGTTGCAAAGAAATGTAAACAATCCTTTGGTGAGGAAGTTACAATGAGTAAACGATCCTTTGGTATGAGAGTTCGTTATTAAAAAATTTTACTATAATAAATAACTATGATTACGAAAAAAATAGATTTAACCGAAAATCAACTAACCAAAATGCGAGCCGCTTACAAGAAGCGCAGAAGTGTTACAATTCTTTTGACAGCGAAACAAATTTCAGGAAACGGAAAACATAAAATCAAACTGTGGGAAACTCAATCAAAAGCATTTGAAAAAGCGAGAGGAGAAAAGAAAGGAATTACGTTAACTTTGGATTACGAACAACTACAATTGAATCACACGGGCGGATTCTTACCATTGTTGTTTGCAGGAATTGGTGCTCTTGGGGCATTATTGGGTGGTGGAGCTGCAGTAGCTTCTAGCGTTATTGATTCTAAGCATAAATCTGCTGAAGAAGCAGAAATCAAACGCCATAACTTGGAAATGGAGAGATTAGCACAAAATGCAAAAAGTTTAAGTATTGGGTCCGGTTTAAAAAAACGAAAAAAACGGAAAACTACCAACCTTTGAGTAATTTAGATTTACATCGTTTCGCGAAAAATTTTAAAATAAAACATTTCCGAGGTATTTTCATGAAAGATGAACTTCCTGATCGACCTAAATCCGTTGAATGTGGAATAATTAATTTAGAAAATTCTTATCAAAATGGTAGTCACTGGACTTGTTATTTTAAAAAATCCGAAAAAGAAAAATATTATTTCGATTCCTATGGAAACGCACCACCTCCTAAAGAGTTGGTAAAATACTTGGAAAATAAACATATTTTTTACAATTCCGAACAAATTCAAAAGTATAATGATCCTCCAATTTGTGGACATCTGTCTTTGATAGTGTTAAAAGAACTTTCAAACGGAAAAGATTATGAAACTGTTTTAAAAACATGCAGAGGGAAATTGAATTCTGAAAAAATCTTAGTATAATATTGTTGTTTTAATGGAAAATTTCCATTAAAACGTTTTTATTAAACAAACTTGATGTTATACATGTCTCTCCCATTTATTGATTTGGTGATTCCATGGTACACTAAGCAAACACCGTACTCAACTAGAGCTTGGAGTTCATTTTTATCAAATTTTTGAATACATCTTTCTGGTATGAACACTCTAAATTCTCCTAGATTGGCTATAACAGCCTCCCACGAGTATTTCGTTGACACAAATTCAAAGTTTATAATTTTGTAAGGTTTTCCGATTTCTAGTTCAGAAAGCTTGTTTGTGTTGTTTTCAAAATTAATTTTTTTCAATAGCTGCTCCCTATTCATTTCTATTTATTTATTATAGAATATATATTTTTTTAAATAGGGGCGGTGATTCACCGCCACTATTAAGGCAAATACAAGTCAATTTGATTTTTAACAGTAAATAAGTAGGACCCGTCGATTCGACGGGGGGGTCCGATGAAAAGGCAAATACAAGTCGAGAATATTTAAAGAATATTTTTAAAACTCTTAAAGTGGGGGGGGGGGGGGGTCCGATTTGGACCCCCCCTCTTTAACGTTAAAGTCGAATACAAGTCGAGAACATTTAAAGAATATTTTTTAAAACTCTTAAAGTGGGGGAGCGATTCGCGCCCCCTCTTTAACGTAAGAAAGCTCATAATTTTAGAGCCGACGCTCACATGTGAGCCGCGGCTTTTTCATTTCATACTAAATTTTGCGGCTCACATGTGAGCCGCAAAATTTGATCTCGGTTAACAATAACGAAACTACCACAAACTTGATGTTATGCATGTATTTTTTCATTTTTTGATTTGGTGATTCCATGGTAAACTAAACAACCACCGTGCTAGTTAAAAGGATCTCTACTATAATAGACAAAAGAAAAAGGTGAGGACGATTCGCCCTCACCTTTAAGAATTCAAAAAAAAAAAATGAGGGGCTAGTTAAAAGAATATATTCTATAATAAAATGTATGATGCGAGAAGACATTGTGAAAAGTGCGATGTTAGCACTACTTATAAAAATTGGGCTAGACACCTAAAGTCTAAGCGCCATGAAAAAAACGACCCGGACCGGACAATGACTATCAGAAAACCTAGGAAAGCGAAACCTGTATTTGTAAATCCGAGGAAATTACACAAAGTATTTAATTTTAGTGAAAAAATATTTGAAAAAGTATTTGAAAAAAGCAAAGAATCTAGGAAAGCGAAACCTGTATTTGTAAATCCGAGGAAATTGCACAAAGTATTTAATTTTAGTGAAAAAATATTTGAAAAAAGCAAAGAACCGAGAACTGAAGTTGGAGAAAAGGAAACTGCATTTAAATCTAGATTAGTGACTTACGATATTAAAAATACGAAAGGATTTAAAGATGCTTACAAATTTCTTGACAGTATTAAAAAAATCGTAACTGGTTTAATCAACATGAAACTTAGAGAAATGAAACTAAAAGTTAATGTAGTTTTAATCGCAGAATTTAAAAAAGGGACTAACGAAAATAATATGGAGTATCATGAACTCAATTTCAAAACTAAAAACGTAATAATATTGCAGTCAGCAGAAGTACCAAATTGTTACGAGGAAATGAAACAGAAAATTCTAAATGAAATGGAAACGTTCGAAATAAAAGGATCTCAATGGCAACTTCACAAAATCAAGCATTTAGAACTGAACGTTAACAAGTACACTCCTTTGAGAGGATCGTCTTACATCCCACTCCCTAATTTTCTACAATATAGGAAAGCAATTATAAATGTGAAAAATGACGATAATAAATGTTTCCTTTGGTCTGTTCTGTCTGCACTTCATCCAGCTGACCACCATTCTGATAGAATAGGAAATTACATAACATGGGAACATGAGTTTGATGAAGCGTTGAAAGATATCAGTTTTCCTATGAAACTTACGAGTATAAAATTGTTTGAGAAAAGAACTGGGATTTCCATAAACGTTTACTGTCTGGATGAAAAAAATATTATAGTACCCTTGGAAATAACGAAAGAGGAAAAGGAAAGGCACATTGACTTGTTTTACTTGAAAAACGAGGAAACTGAACATTATTGTTGGATCAAGGACTTATGGAAACTTGTTGGTCATAGTCAGCTAACAAAGGATCACAAACGAAGGTACTTGTGTAAAATGTGCTTGAATAGCTTTGGAACTCAGTTCAAATTAAACGAACATAAAGAATATTGTGGAGCTCATAAAGCTGTTAAAGTAGAACTACCAGAACCTTACGATAATGTTTTACAATTTGAAAATTATAAACGCTCCATGAAAGTACCATTCGTTATCTACTCGGACTTTGAAAGTTTTCTAAGCAAACTTCAAACTTGTCAACCTGATGAAACTAAGACGTTCACTAATAAAATTCAAAAACACGAAGCTAGCAGTTTTTCATATTACATAAAGTATTCCAACGGATATTATAAACCTCCAGTCGAATATTCTGGTCCAGATTGTCCAAAAGTATTTTATCAGAAACTGAAAGAGGAAGTTTTACACATTGCTAAGGAATATTACGATAAAATTGTACCCATGAAACCATTGACAAACGAACAGGAACAGGAATTCAAAAATGCTAAATCTTGTCACATTTGTGAGAGAGGTTTTAACGAATTGCCTCCAATGTTAGAAAAGAAACTTGATGTAATAAGAAAAACAATTCAACACTTTATTGATAAAAAGAATGACAATCAAGCAGATATATATATTGAAGAATTAGAAGTTTTTAAGTCAAATATACCTGATAATTGTATAAAAGTAAAAGATCATGACCATTTGTCAGGAGAATTTAGAGGTACCGCCCATTCTCTGTGTAATTTGGAGTATCAATGTCCGAGATTCGTACCTGTATTTTTCCACAACCTGGCTGGGTACGATGCCCACTTATTTATAAAACAACTCGGAGAGGATGAAGGGGAAATACGATTGATTCCAAATACTGAGGAAAAGTACATTTCGTTTTCAAAGATTCTTAGGTACGACTCTGGAAAATTTAATGAGAAAGGAAACAAAGTAATGAATAAAATTGAAATAAGGTTCGTGGATTCGTACAAATTTCTAGCAAGCTCTTTGGAAAAACTAGTGGGAAATTTAACGAAAGATCAATTTAAGGAACTGGTAAAACATTTTGGAACAGAGAACTTGGAGTTGATGACAAGGAAACTAGCTTACCCATATGAGTACATGGATAGTTCGGAAAGGTACGATGAAACCTGTTTGCCACCTATAGAGAAATTTTACAGCCATCTAAATAAACAAAATGTAAAAGAAAACGAATATAAAAATGCACAAGAAGTTTGGGAAAAATTCGGTATTAAAAACATGTGGGAATTCACCGCGCTTTACAACAAAAGTGACATCTTACTGCTTGCAGATGTAATGGAAAATTTCAGAGATATTTCCCTGAAAACGTACAAACTAGATCCTGCATGGTACTACACAACACCTGGATTCTCATGGGATTGTATGTTGAAAATGACAAAAGTTAAATTGGAACTGTTGACCGATTATAATAAAATTTTAATGATAGAAAAAGGAATTCGCGGTGGAATATCTCAATGTAGTAACAGGTACGCGAAAGCAAACAATAAGTACATGGGTGAACAATATGACCCATCTAAACCTTCGAGTTACATAGCGTACGTAGACGCTAACAACCTTTATGGATGGGCAATGTCCAAATACTTACCATCTGGTGGTTTTAAATGGGTAGAGAACTTGTACAATTTAGATATGGATAATTTAGATGTTGAAAATATAAGTGATGAGTCTCCCAAAGGTTATTTTCTGGAAGTTGACTTGGAATATCCTAAAGAACTACACGATTTACACTCGGATCTACCACTTGCACCGGAAAACAGGATTGGAAATACAAAATTACCTAAACTGATGACAACTTTGTACAACAAAGATAGATACGTTTTGCACTACAGGTTTTTGAAACAGTGTCTGAGCATGGGGATGAAACTAAAGAAAATACACAAAGTTCTGGAGTTTGATCAATCGGATTGGTTGAAAGTGTACATTGACTTCAACACGGAACTGAGAACGAAAGCGAAAAATGATTTTGAAAAGGAATTTTTCAAATTGATGAACAACAGTGTATTCGGAAAAACGATGGAAAATATCAGGCAAAGAATCGATATCAAATTATGTTCAAACGGAAAGAAACTGGAATTATTGATAGCAAAACCAACTTTTAATCGTAGAACGATATTCACTGAAAACTTAGCAGCAGTTCACATGAAAAAGACCAAAATTCTTTTCAATAAACCCATCTACATCGGAATGAGTATTTTGGACATTTCAAAAACTCTAATGTACGATTTTTATTACAACACGATAAAGAAACAATACGGAGAAAATGTCAAATTGATGTAGGTACTGTGACACGGACAGTCTGATCATGGATATAAAGACTGAAGACTTTTACTCGAATATTAAAAACAACATGATTGATCAGTTTGATACATCCGATTATCCGAAAGAAAATGTCTACGGTATACCTCAAGTGAACAAGAAAGTACTTGGAAAATTCAAGGATGAAATGAGCGGAAAAGTAATGGAGGAATTTGTCGGACTAAGATCGAAACTTTACGCACACAAAACGTTCGAGAATCAAAAAGAAACAAAGAAAGCGAAAGGGATCAAGAAAAACGTTATTGAACAGGACATTAAATTCAATGATTTCAAAGAATGTCTGTTGACCAAGAAACCGATCTACAAAACGCAAATGATGTTCAGAACAAACAAGCACGATATTTATACCATTAAACAGAACAAGAAAGCGCTCAGTGCCTACGATGATAAAAGGCATATTCTGGAAAATGGTATGGATACTCTTGCTTGGGGACATCATAAAATTGGAATAGGAAAAGAAAATTTCGTAGATCATCTGAAGGAGCTTATGAAAACACAAAACGAGAAAGAAAATGGAATTATAGGTAGGATTAAAGTAAATACTAAATTATAATTTTTATAAGGGATTCTTATAAAAACCTAATATTTTTCCATCTCCTCTTCCATCTCCTTTTCCATCTCTCCTCTTACTACAGATTCTCTTACAAATGTAAATATACTGTGCACACTTTTTAGCATATTTTGATTATCCTCTTCGATGCATTCAAAACAAATATTACCATTTAGTACTCTAACACCACAATTTTTGCAAACGTTAATATTTTTGAAAGGAGTAAAATTTAGAATGTTTTCAGTTAGTTTATTTTTTCCATTGAGAAAGTTACGTTTCACAGTTGCTAAATCCAAAAACTTATGATACTTCCTCACGAAATAATCAGTCAGTTCTCCAGATTTAGATACTGCCTGCCACTCGCTCTTGGAAAGACAATTTCCATCTTCGAGTTCTCTTAACGCTTTAAAGTATTCCATTTTATTTATAGTAGAGATCCTTTTAACTTACCCCTCAGAATACTACGAACTGACGGAGTTGCAAAAGACGATGAAATTTCAGATAAGCGCGAATACGAAATCAAGGTAATATTATATCGATATAATATTACCATCGTCCACAATTATATTTTTATCTGGGATCATCTTTAAAAAAATCTTTACGTTCAACTCTTGTAGAAATTTCTTATCTCGATTATTACGAATAACGTAATTCTCCAACATATTTTCTTTGATATTTTTCCTTTTATATTTCACGCCTTTTTTCGGAGATACCGGTATTGTTTTCTTAACGGTATTTACGAATTTTTCAACCCCTACATTTTTCAACTGTGTTTTAAAATTTGCAATTTTATCAGCTGAGATTTCTCCGTATACTAGTTGCTCAATAAACCTGTATACTTTCATATCTCTATCTCTATCGATATACGCGAAACATTCAATGAATTCGATATGCTTAAGTGAAAATTGTAAAAATGGATGAGACATTTTTATTTTTATTGGAGAGATCCTTTTAACATACCCCCCAAAAAGTCACTGGTTCTGATGTTTTGTGATAAAAAATGTGTTCTGATGTTTTGTGATGAAAAATTTTATCAAGGGTCTAACAGAGAAGCATTTTCAACAGGATTTAACAGAAAATCATTTTTAACAGGGTTTAGCACAAAATCAGTTTTAACAGAGATTGAAGTCGGAATCATTTTTATCAGAGATTTAACAGAAAAGCATTTTCAACAGAGATTGAAGTCGGTGGTCCAGGATTGGTATTCGGATACTACTCATATATACATATATATATATATATATATATATATATATACATATAAAAAAGCGTTAAAATCCAGGAATCATTTCAGAATGCCTCAAAACAGATTTCGATGAAGAAAATTTTTGAAAATTTTTATTTTGAAATTTTTGGAGCCATTGCAATAGCTTCATTTTCTAAGAAAATTCGCTAAAATGCGTTAAACTTCAGAATATGATTCAGAATAGCCTGAAACGGATTTCTGCATAAAATTTTTTCAAAAATTCACATTCTACAAATTTTGAGGCGAGAGCAATAGCTTAATCTTCTTCAAAAATTCGCTAAAAGGGGTTCCGCATGGAGTGGCAGTGTCAGAGTCCCCAGCGTTCGCTTCCTGGCTTTCTGCAGCCAGCTTCCAGACGCTGAAGGGGGATTCCGCATGGGAGCAGCGTCTCTCCCACTAGCATATTTTGGAATTTAACACTTTGACCTCAGATTCGGATTCATCGCACTTGGAACCCCTCAGATAGCAATTTTTAGCAACTTTGTACTGTATCGCTTCGCTATATGGCCCAAGTAGCCCTAAACTGTGTAAAAAATAAAAGTCTAAACTTCCAGAAGCACATAGGGCATGTAATTTAATATTAATACTGTTACAGTTTCTGGTTTTTATTGCCAATTAGATAGTAGGTAAAAACTTTAGTGCTGCCTTCCAACTTTTTCATGCCGCAATTAAGTAATGAAAACCGATTTCAGCATTCTTAAAGTATGAACGATGAGAAAGAGGGGAGTCCAAAAATTCCAAATCATATTAGCGAATTTTCATATAGAATAAAGCTATTGCAATGGCTCCAAAAATTTTAAAATAAAAATTTTCAAAAAATGTCTTCATCGAAATCTGTTTTGAGGCATTATGAAATGGTTCCTGGATTTTAACGCTTTTATATATATATATATATATATATATATATATATGTGTGTGTGTGTGTGTGTGTCATTCCAGACGATAACTCTCGATAGAATTGAGATAAAAACTTCGTTCTTTCGCCAAAAAATCAAGCATTTCAAAAGAAAGGATGAGTTCGTTGGACAACAATTTTTCATTAAAATTTGCTAAAATATCTATAAAAACTGCACAAAAATTTAAAAATCCCTTTTGAATCAGTGGAATTTTATTTAGAATAAGTTTCTTGCCATAAAATAGGTTTTTAACCATTTCTGTCAACTAAAATTGCTCCAATTTCAATGCAATTTAACATACTATAGTACGATAGATAATTTATGAAAATTCGCTCATACGATCATGCTGCATGACTGGAACTTTTTTTTTCATGGTCTGAGATGGAGAAATCTTGTTTTGATAATGGGGGGCAGGAACCCGTCCATTGATAGGAAAATGCAAGTTCGAATTACCGGGAAGGAACCATGTTCCACGTTTTTAGCATTTCAGCCACAGGCGCAGGGAAAACAACCGGAAGGGGGAGGGGACCTTGCGAGGCCAGAAGGGCTGTTTTCTGAATTCAAGGTTAGATGAATTTAGAAATCAAAGTTATTGTTGAAAAATGCATGTATTTCAAAGCTTATGTACCTATATTAAGGGAGATCAAAAAAATGTTTCAAGAAATCCACGTTATTTGTATTTAATAGACGCAAACTGAAGAGGAAGCGACCACAACATGTTCTCATTACATAAACTCACTGTTTTGTGCTAAAGACTGGTACAGGACAACCACTGGGTTGTACCTGAACTACAAGTTTCATGTGAATTAGACATGTACTTACATTCTACTATATTCTTATTGCTATCAAAACTGTAATGTTGATTTTTCAAACAATTAAGTTTACTGTGGTAATAAAAAAAAAAAAGTTTCAATAAATACACGTTATTTATATTTAATAAGTAAATCTTGGCTATGAAAGCTAGTTAAATAATTTATTACAGTACGAAAAAATTACAATTTGTGCAAGAGGAGAGATGTTTCTGGTACATAATTACCTTCTACCAAAAGTGTAGAACTACGAGATCATTTTCCCAATTTTGCACAACCATCTTGGAGCAGGAAGGGTGAGGAGGAAGGAAATCCAAGCATTCGACAGTTCGCAGGATTTGATGTGTTTTCGTATCTCGAATGAGGAGATGCTGAAGTGTAGAGATCAGCATAATGTTGTCCATGACCATGTGAATCCTGTTGACTTCTCCGTATTGGCTCTCAATTTGGAATTTGTCTACCAGACGCAGCTTTTCCGTATCATAGACTGTCACTGTGGAGGAATATCCACCATATGCACGTTCTGCGTAAGTAATGAGATTACCAAAGGACTGTACTCTCCTGTCCATTAAACAGTGCCTATTTGTAAACGTGTCCAACATTCGACCGTCTCTCAAGTCGAATAAAAGCCATTTTTTCTTCGGGCGACTTTCCATAAGAGCCACTGTTCCCGTGAATAGTCTACGTTCCAAACACCCTTCTAGTTGCAGAACAGTTTCACTGTAACTAGATTTCTCTACATTATAAGCATATATCGAGGTACAACTCAGATATGTCAAAGTTATATGTATGATGTTCCCACGCAAACAGAAAGAGGCTTTGAGTAATTGCTCCCCGGACATCTGCATAGGAAAAGCCACTTCTCGGATTTTGGTTTGGGATTCAAGATCCCAGATGTGCAGTGGTGAGTACTGTGCACCTGCTTCATATGAGTGCATGCCGACAAAATGCTTACCATTGTGGTCACAACTTACAAAATGTTTGAAGCTAGGGGCAATTTGCTTATACCAGTTTGACAGATCTGGGCTATCGGGGATGGTCTCCGAATGGTTCCTATCATACAAAGCGAAAAACTTCAGCTTCAGGTTTTTATCATCGTCTTTAACATAAACCTGAAGCAACGTGCGTTGAACAATCACCAAGATGTTGTTGGATAATTTGAGGAGATCTGGTGTGTACTGTGGGTAGGGCGTCAGCGCGGGATGTATTTCACCTGTCATGATTGGGTTGTTCACTATGTTGAACACGGTGTAATGTGATGAACCGGTCGACTTAGGCATCAAAAAGAGTTCATTGTCAGTCTCCATCCTGTAGAAGGGAGATGAAATACGGCTAATGAAGTCTTCCCGACAGCAATCATGTTTCCAATTTCTTTTGAGGTCGATGTCATCCATATATCTCTTTCTCCAAAAGCACAGCCTCGGCCAATTCTCCGATTCGAACACTTCGTACGATGATCCCACTCTCTTTCGTTCAGCCCGTAACTTCAATCTCTCCTCCGATATGTTTTTCTTGCACAGCTTTTCCCAGATGCGGTCGCTATTGACGGCATTGCGCCAACCAAGGCAAACTAAGGAGCAAGATAGAATATCTCCCATATCTAAATGTTGCAAAATGATTTCAAAAACCTCTTCAGGCAAACCAAGATGGTTATCAACCGACATTGGACGTTCGCGTGGAAAATACCGATGAACCAAAAACAACAATGAATGTTAATTATTATCGTTTCGCAATTATAACTAGGAAAGTAGAAAGCACTGAATTATCCAACATGGTGTGGCAGGAGGATGGGAAGTAAAAGTAAACGGAATAAGGAAATTTATAATGCGATTCTTCTTCTTCTCTGCTTCATTTGGAGCTAATCCATAGGATTTTGTGTCCATTGATGTTTGGAGTGTTTTTTGAGTATTTTTGAAATAGGTATACTTCTTGTGTGCCGACATCTGCTTCCTGCTTCTTCTTCATCTGCTCCTGAATTCTTCGTTAATTCACCCTTCCTGCCCACTCATGTTTTGTATGATCCCTTCCTTATCTCTTGAGCTGTTTTACCCCTCATTGCAATTGCTGCAATATGTCTTGTCGTTCGTCGTTATTTCCTATCGGTTCATTTCATTTTGCTTTTTGGTTTCTTTTTGTAAGTCCTTCTTTTCTGTAGCTCCTCTTTCTGCCTTATGTCATCGTACTGTCTCCTTTTTTTCCTTCTCCTTAACTTTATCCTTGTTGTTTGCTAATTTCTTCTTATTCATGATCCCTTCTTCCTTCATCACTAGCTTTCTATCCATTATTTTTCTCCTTCCATTCTGTCTGTATTTAACTGCTATGTTCCTTTCCACTTTCTTTTTTTTTTTTAAATCGAACTCCAGCCTCCTCCACTGCCTTAATTAACTTAACCAATAGACTGTGGTCCTTCAGCCCTCTTTTTAGATACTGTCCCATGATGTTCACCCGTTCTTCCTTGTTCTCAAGCCCCATTACCTCTCCAACAATGCGTTCAGTTTTGGAGCAATCTGTAAGGAGGTGGATAACATCCTGATCCTTTTGTATGTTGCAGTGCTGGCACCACGGATCGTTCCTCTTTCTCATCTGCCACTTGAACAAATTTTCAAACCCGTGTCCCAGCAGCATTCTGTTAATAAATGTTATGTCTGCTATACTGAGTTCATTCTCCTCCGAAAACCAAGGGGTGGCATTGGGGTCATCAACAAAACCTCTGGCCCAGGATCCGGCGCCGGTAGAGGAGGAGTAGGCATCCCTCCAAAGTTCTTTCTGAGCGGACCTCAGAGTGGGGTAGAAGTCTTCATGTGCCGAATAGGTGTTGATATCGATTTGGCCGTGTCTGATGGTGACCTCACAGAGTTCATCTGCCAGAATGTTTCCTCTGATACCCTTATGAGAGGGTATCCATTGTAGCCTCAAATTCCTTTCGGAGGTGATGGAGGAGATGAGCTGCAAGTGTCTGAAGGTGGGAATGGGAGGGAGATCACCGACTCTAATATGAGAAAGAAATATGACAGTATGACTGAGTTAGTATTGTGATGAGTATTGATATGGATGAGGGCCAGTTCCAGTGCATAAAGTTAATTTCGGACGCCCAAAGAAGGGATCAACAAGTCAGGGTGCAATGGGTTCCATCTCATCGATCAATCAAGGGAAACCACCTGGTGGATGAACTGTGCGCAGTCAACATTGAACATGGACACATAGATCCACTCTCCTATACTCTCCACCAGGACGCATATCAGGTCATTCTTGCGAACCAACAAAATCTCTGGAAAACCGATCACCTTGCCAAAACAGGACCTGGATCCTGGGCCAGAGAATATATTCAAGATCCCAACCTTCCACCTTGGTTTGCAGAGGAATCCGACCTACATATAGCCGATATCACTTATATCAACAGAATCCTGCTGGGACATGGCTTTGATAACCTCTTCCTATGGAGAATGAACAAAAGACAAGATCCCTGGTGTCAATATTGCGAAAATGAGCCCATCCAAGATGTGCCGCACTTTCTTTTGGACTGCGTCAAAACAGAGAGAGCATTGGGGGAGGAATGGTATGAGAGTGTGGAGGGGAGACCTCGGATTGTGGCGAGATACCTTCAGGATGGTTTAAGGGAACACAGCAAGTTGACGGAATTGAAACAGGTCATAACGGGGACGGGTGTATTAATGTAGCAACAAGTACAGAGCTGGGTAGTGACAGGGGCATGATGCAGGTAACGACAATAACATGAACATGGGAAAAGTTTTAGAGCATTAGTGAACTAAGATACAATCATAAATAACCAATTGGCATACACGAGGTGAAAATGGACACACATCTTCAGGAGATAGCTCCAGAAGCAGAGAAGAAGAAGAAGAAGAATCACATTGATTACCGAGTATAAATTTCTCTTATTTCTCATCTTGCTGCCACACCTAGTTGGTATATTCTGCGCTTCTTGACATTTTTGTTTTCCAGGAAACAAGATTATATCCAAATCATCATTTCAACATGAAAGGTTTTCACTCAATAAGGAAAGATAATGGAACTTATTTGAGGCTGAGAGGTCTTCTTACCCTAATCCGGACTGATATCCCCTACGAGGTGGTGCCATTTGACTCTGAAGACCCGGACTTTGAGGTTCAGGTTACTAAACTCTTGTTGACTGGAGAACCTTTGTATATCGTAAATGTTTACGCATCACATGAGGTGATTAACCAACACAGCTGGGAAAACCTCTTCCACTTTCTTACACAGAAAAAGTTTCTGTTGATGGGTGACCTGAACGTGCACCATCCGACGTGGAGCTCTGCAGATCCTAACCGGAGGGGAGGCTACATAAACACACTAGTCATTGAACATCAGTTTATAATTTTGAATGATGGAACCAGGGAGCGCCCTCCTCCTGATCCTGGTACGGCTCCTGATTTGACGATCATTAGTCAGTCATTGGAGGCTGGGGCAGAGTGGAGAGTGGGGGAGGAGAATATGAGAAGCGGCCATTATCCAGTCATGTGCACATTGAGGATCCCTAGGATCTATGCAAGCACATCTACAAAAATATGGAAAACGCAGTCAGCAGACTGGGATAAATTCACAGAATACATACAGGAACATTTTCCTTCGACTTCTCCCATTGAAATAGACACTGTGGAAAGGGAGATGACCGTGCTGTATGACCTTATCTCTGAGGGCGCAAATATTAGCATGAAAAAGTATAAGAAGGTCCATACTATGTTCACTTGTTCTGTTTACTGGTGGACTGAGGAATGTTCAGACGCCATACAACAGAGACGATCAGCGCTGCACAACTACAACAGATCCAAATCCATAGCTGATTATCGGGTTTACAAGGAAATTCAGAAAAAGAAGAAGGACACTGCAGAAGGCAAAGACTAAAGGCTGGAGGGATTTCTGCGAGACCATGTCCACGACAGACAGAAGCAACCTATCGATCTGGAGACTGATGAGGAGATTTGGGGCTAGCAGCATCAAGGCCAGCCAATTCATTAATCCTCTCTATAATCTACAAATCTGCAAAGAAACTCTAGATACCCTGGCGGGAAGCGCAGAAAATGAGTATGTATATTGTTCTAATCCTTTTCCGATTCAGACACACTTTCCACCAATTACAATGACAGAACTTGAAAATGCTCTTCAACAAGCAAATAATAAATCCACTCCAGGGATAGATGATGTGACTTTCATGATGATTGCCAAGTTGCCATACATTGCCAAGCTAAGACTTTTGGAAATCTACAACTTCTGCCTCGCCAATTCATATGTTCCTGTGCAATGGAGGGAGGTAAGAATTCTGTACCTTAAGAAGAAGACCACAGCCACCACCGTACATACAGTGAAGGATATAAGACCTCTTGCTATTTTCTCCGTCCTGCCGAAGAACCTGAACATCACACTTAATAATAGGCTGAATCAGCATTTGGAAAATTCGGACTTGATACCCAGTCGACTTCATGGATTTAGGAAAACCCAAAGCACGGCACATAATCTTTTTGCTCTTACCTCTGGAGTTGATACTGTGCGACTCAGAGGGAAACCAGTCATGGCCTCGTTCATTGACATTTCCGGAGCATTTAACAAAACAGAAATCCACACCCTGCAACTCAAAATGAATGACCTGGGAGTCCCCCCGTACATAACAAATTGGGCTGTTCAATATTATGGTAACAAAAAGTTGGATGATGGCTATAACCTAAAAATTAGCCATGCAGGTTTGGACCAGGGTGGCATATTGAGCCCTACTCTATTCAACATATATACATATTCCATACATAACCTGATGGATATGAAAGGGGTAGTGACATCATACGTTGATGATTTTGCGTGCTTGACGACCGCTGACAGCATGGAAGAATGCATGGATAATATGGCGCAGGACATGACAAATATTGAACTCGAACTGACGCAGCTCAACTTACCTATAAATCACGATAACACAAAATTTTTAGATTTCACGAAGCGCCAGAGCTATAGAGACACCAGTAAAATTATTCCGTTGGCCCATGGATCCATCAAACAGACAAATGAAATAAAATATCTGGGCATCTGGCTGGAACAAAACCGCACTGGGATCACTCACACCAGAGAACTCAAGAACAAGTTACAGAGGGATTTGAATGCTATGAAATTCCTGAAGGGGACCACCTGGGGGAACAGCCCAATCACACAGTTGCGTCTTTATAAAGCGGTACTGTTGCCGAAAATTGAGTATGGCGCCTTCGCATATATACACATGAGCACCACCAATGTTAGAAATGTACAAAAATCCCAAAATCAAGCTCTCCGGCAAATCTTAGGATGCCTCAGAACCTCACCTATAAACTCGATGCATGCCCTAGCTGGGATTCTCCCCCTGAATTACCACCTCAGATTCATTGTGCATAGACAGCTTCTACAGCTGAGTGTATTCTCATCAGATCTAAGGGAACATCTGCTCCATCTGCAACGTGAACTAGAGCGTGGATGCCCCGTACGACTCAGGGCATGGGGTGAGGCAATAGAGGATGCTGGTACAACAATTATTAGAAGAAGGATTCAGTGCCCTAATCAGACAAGCGTTAGACACAGAAACACCGAAAACATAGCACCGTTTGTAGTCACCTCAATCCCGGGAATAAAGAAAAACAGCAACCAGCCGATAGAAGAAATGAAGCAGAGAGCACTCGAATACATGGCCTCACGATTTCCTAATTATCTAATGGTGTGGTCGGATGGTGCAAAGAATGAACAGGGGGTCGGAGCCGCTTACTTCTGCTCGGCTGGGGAATGTGGGGGTGGGGGCCGGAGGTTGCATGATGACTGTTGCATCTATTGGGGAGAGATCAGGGGTCTGACGCTGGCCTGCCAGCACGCACTGAACCACCCAGCTGAGTCTAATTTGCTCATTATTTCAGACTCACGGTCGACTTTGTCGGCGCTTCAGATGCTGGGACCTGGCACGATCACTCCTCCCCACTTGATCACATTGCGAGAAGAGGTAGTGAAACTCATCATCAAAATGAACCAAGTGACGCTCCTGTGGAACCCCAGACATGTTGGACTACCTCATGATTACACAGCGGACAGATTTGCCACACAGGCAACGAGACAGGAAATGGTACATGAGGCAGAGGAACTGTGGCATGTTGATGCCATTAGAGCCTTCAGGAAAGAAATCCAAAATCGTTGGAGCAGGGAGTACTCGACTGCCGAAGGAGCGGGATCATGGACCAGGAAAATAATCCGAGACCCAATGGAGATGCCTTGGTTCAGCAACTTTACAGCCACAACACATCAGATAAGCCAAGCAAATCGCATATACGAGTATCTTAGGAAAGGCTGCCTGAATTGGTTCAAGCACACCATGGGCCATGCACCAGATCCAATGTGCTAACGATGCGATAGGCGAGATGGGCCGGACGAGGGCATTGATGATATTCGGCACCTACTCATAGGGTGCGATTTTGCGGTGGCTTTGGTGGAGGGGTTCCTGGAGGATGAGGGGGGCAGGATGTGGAGCAAGGGAGGGAGGATAGAGTGCATGAGGCTTTGAGGCGGACACTGCAGCAACAGGAGAGGATCCTGGACCTGGTGCAACGTCTGAGAGATGCTGGGCTGCTCTGGTAGAGAAAGGAACTACAACATGGAAGACAAAGGACGAATGGACAAGATAAAGGAACGAATGGAGGACAGGAGGAAAAATGAATGTCCACAACAAGGTCTATCTTGGCGGACAGTCGCTAGATAACAACAACAACAATATTCTGCGCTTCCTACTTTACCAGTTGTAATTGTGAAACAATTATATTTAATCGTGAGCATTAATTGTTGTTTTTGGTTATCTCAGTTTTTTACGCGGACTTACAATGTCGGTTAATAACCATCTTGGTTTGCCTGAAGAGGTTTTTGAAATCATTTTGCAACATTTAGATATGGGAGATATTCTATCTTGCTCCTTAGTTTGCCTTGGTTGGTGGAATGCCGTCAATAGCGACCGCATCTGGGAAAAGCTGTGCAAGAAAAACATATCGGAGGAGAGATTGATGTTACGGGCTGAACGAAAGAGAGTGGGATCATCGTACGAAGTGTTCGAGTCGGAGAATTGGCCGAGGCTGTGCTTATGGAGAAGGAAATACATGGATGACGTAGATCTTGGAAGGAATTGGAAAAACGGATGCTGCCAGGAAGACTATGTGTACGAATTTGATGGCCGTCCTCAATTTAGGTTGGAAGGGTTGAAGACTGACAATGAAGTGTTATTGGTGCCTAAGGATTTGTGGTCATCACTATCACCATACACCTTGTTCAACATAACGGACTTGCCAATCATGACAGGTGAAATACATCCCGCTCTAAGTAACCGCAAACCATCAACGAATCAAATCAAATTATTCAACAACATTCTGGTGATTGTTCAACGCACTTTGCTTCAGGTTTATGTGAAAGACGAAGATAAAAACCTGAAGCTGAAGTTTTTCGCCTTGTATGACAGGGACCATACGGAGACCATCCCCGAAACTCTAGACCTGAAAAACTGGTATAAGCACATTGGGTACCCTAGCAATATAAAGTACGTAAGATGTGACCACAATGGGAAGTATTTTGTCGCCATGTATTCACGTTATAATGCTGGTGTATTATGGTGCTCACCTCTGCACATCTGGGATCTGGAATCCCAAACCAAAATCCGAGAAGTGGATTTTCCTGTGCAGATGCCCGGAGAACAATTCATACGTGCCTCTTTCTTATTACGTGATAACGTAGTACATATAATTTTGACGTACCAGAGTAGCACCTTGATTCGTTCTTATGATATAGATAAATCTAGTTACAGTGCAACTGTTCTGCAACTAGAAGGGCGTATGGGAACTAGACTATTCACGGGAACAGTGGCTCTTATGGAAAGTCTTTTGCAGAAAAAATTGCTTTTATTCGACTTGAGAGACGGTCGAATGTTGGACACGTTGACAAATTGGCAATTTTCAATGAGCAGGAGAGTACAGGCCTTTGGGAATCTCATCACTTCCGCAGAACGTGGATATCCTGGAGGTTCCTCCGCAGTGACTGTGTATGACACGGAAAAGCTGTGTGTGGTAGACAAATTCGAAGTTGAATGGAAGTACGGATCTGTCTACAACATTCACATCGTCATGGACGACGTTATGCTCATCTGTACACGTGAGCAGCTCCTCATCCGAGATATGAAGACACGAAAAATCCTACGAACTGTCGAATGCTTTGGTTTCCTTCCCCCGGACCCTTCCTGCTCCAAGATGGTTGTGCAAAATCGGGAAAATAAACTCTTAGTTCTCCACTTCTGGTAGAAGGAAAATGTACCAAAAACATGTGCCTATTGTCTTCACTTGTATAAGTTGTAATTTTTTATTTTTTCATATGCAGTGCTTACCTATTGTGATCATTACAAGCAAAATTCGCGATATTTATATTGAATAAGAGTATTAAATATTGGATATTTGTTGAGAATTTTTTGAATTCCCTTAATACACACAAACTTCGAAATATTAACCTTTCTCAACAATTTACCCTAAATTCAAAAGTCTTCTATCCTTAAATTAAAAAATAATAATAATCTGGTGCGAGGCTTCACACTACTTTCCCTACTTGTATTCATTACACATGGATGCCATTATGTTGGGTCGTCAAAAAGCTCCAGTCATGCAGCATGATCGTATGAGCGAATTTCCGTGAATTATCGTACTATATTATGTTACATTGTTTTGAAAATTAAGGACTTTGAGGGAATAGCAATTAATTACCTACCAATTTTATGGCCAAAACCCCGTTCTCTTTAAATTTTTTTAGAGTTTTTATTGATTTTTTTAGCACATTTTAATTAAATTCAAGTACATTTTTCTTTTTCCAGCGCATTAGTCGACGCATTTATCGTCATATGATTATAAAACTCATAGTCAGTATCCTGGTGCATCTGTATACACTTTTCCTGTGTCCTACACAGTTGACGACGTCGACTCTCACCAGCGCTGCTGCATTCGATGTCGCATTCGTCGTTATATGGTTATTAGAGACTTTTTGCAGTCGTCCCATGAACGAAACTGTAGTCCCCCGAGATAAGCCGAGCACATGGATGCTACTTAACCGGATCCTTGTTTTTCGCACGGTTTTTTGACAACCGCGACGACCGTAGAAGTGACTTTTAGCATGACTTAAAGCTTGAGGTTTATCAAAATTAAATGGGTGAACCATTGAAGTCGAAGGCAGCCAGTCTTTGCTATTCTTTGCTGTCCAACTGTCATTCCGAATATACCTTGTGTTACGCTCCAGGAAAATAACTCTCACAGTCGAGTACGTTTGGTCACCCTGGCCTCATAGCTCTGATCGTTAGAGTGTCACAACTTCGGGAATATAATTTCTCGTAGTTTTGACGACACGAGTTCAAACTCCTGTCGAGGTATCAAATATTTTTGGGCCGTTACAGTGGCGCAGTCGAAATAGGAGCCGAAATCATACGAAACAATAATTAAATCCCTCTAGAGCCAAAAGACTGTAAACATCACATTTCCGGTTGTTATGCCTTTCATTTCCTCACTCACTTGAGTCAAAACACACTGTGACAATGACCTCGCTCGACTGCTGACTTGTTCCAGCGAGCATCCGCTGAGCCAGTGGCCTGCAGTTATACTTCGTCATTCGTCCGACCCCAAACCAGCCGTGACGGCTGGTATTTGACTCTGGGGAAATGTTACACTCCAGGAAAATAACTCTCACAGTAAAATATTTGTGGGCCGTTACACTTGGTTCCAAGTCGGACAGCGAAGGTAACAAATAAATCAGCCAATTAAAACCAGAACAAATGCAATTAAGTATTATATCAGAAAATCGTCAGTTGCTCTGAGCTGAACTCACCAAACCTCTCACGACGAAATGTGTAGCCCTCCTCTATACATATTTAACTGTGATATATGTCAATCAAAAGCTTCGTCCATATCCTCTCCATTAATGACCCCTTCATTGAAATGCCGAAGCCGGTGATTGAGTTCATCCATTATCATAAAATGGTAGATTGATATATTTGATGCGGTAATTATATGACACTGACTAATATGATGTGACGATTTATTTGATTTTTTGTTAAATAGTTCAAGCCGCCCCTTAACCAGAACGGTCATATGTATAGGTATGATGTTATATATACCTATATGATAAGATGAGATTATATGATGAATATGAAGGAAAAAGTAAATAAAAAATGTAACACTGAGACACCGACAAGAAGCAAATCAGTTAAGGTACTGTTTATAAAGTGTCAGGTTAGGTAGCTCAACAAGGTGTGAACTCGTCGTGGAGAAGTCGTCTTGGAAGAACGTATGATTGCGGTTTTGCACGGCGTGTGATGACGAGACGCCCGACTGTTTGTACGTCGCGCATGCACATTAACCATTTCGTTAATTACAGTACTCTTGGTGGCTGCGTTCGGTGCATACTTCATCGTATCATTAATACGACCCATTTCTCTGTGTCATCTCTACCGAAGTAGACAGCCTGACATTATTAAGTTGTCAATTTTAACAAATTTCTAACGAATTAACCCACAGGCACAGGAGGCTACATTTAAACTACAATACGCAATTTGAGGAGATCATCATCACTGTCTTTTATTAGAGTGTCTACCTGTTAGAGAGTTCCTAAAGCGATAGGGAAATAGAGATGTGGCGCCTTATCGTGAACGGAAAACACTACTGCGCATGTGCGGGCAGATGAGGCGCCTCATCTCCAGTTACAGCTGTTGGAGGCTATGCGACGGTTAACTTTAGTCAAACCCGTTCGCAGTGCGGATATGGTTACAAACGGTTTGAAATTAGGTGTTGGTCACACATGCGCACTAAACCAATCACAAACCTGGTTGCCAACGGTTGGTAACCGTTTACAACCGGCACTGCGAACAAAGCTAATATCCATGCCATTTTGCCCCTACACAAACGAACCTGTAGTGGATTTATATATGTCTGACTTGGTGTAGGTAGACCAAGTGGGACGTTTATGTTCTGATTATGCGGGTTAGTCCCCGTAATATTTCCGAAAGGAATGTGAGCGAAATCGCCAAGGTCAGCTTGCTTGGCGGGAGGAACTTGAGGATAGTTCGTGTATTGGCCGCGTGGAGCACTGGGCTCGCTTAGTGCGTGCTGGGTCCGATCTGTTTGGTGCTGAGCCGTTGTGTAATATTCCGGCCTAAGATTTATATCTGTAGGGGGAATATAACGGGCTTGGTTGAGGTACTGAAAAGTATCTTGTGTTTTGAGCAAGTTAGGAGTGAATTTGACACTCGGATCGGCCGGGTAGCCTTGCATAGAATATCGTGGATATTCAGATATCTTTGTCGAATCACGATGATTGACTTCAGAGCGAGTCTGGAAGGGATCCTCGAACTTTTGTGTGTGTGAGGCTTGACCTAACGTTTCCTTCACGGAGATGTTAGGTAGTAAGGCGATCTCTTCGCGAGAATCGAGCCTTTGTCTGTCGCTAGGACCAGCGGACGAGTCGAGTATCGGGTAGGGAGCGCTTCGTGGGCTAGAGCTCCCGACCGCGCCGTGCTCTGCTTCCTCTTGCATGAGGAAGTAGGACGGGCGGCGCTCCATCGATGTACCCGAGTTGATTAACTCGTTTTTAGTACCTCTCCGTATAGGATGCAGGATTTGGAAGGTGGACTCGCTTGACAGAGCGTCTTTCCTATGCTCGAATGTCAGGGTCCTACCTTGTAGCCTTGAGAAAGGCTTCCTTGGACGATAAATTAGAGCGGATTAGCTGAGTAATTTATCGGCGTGCCCCAGCGGTCGGTTAAGAGCTTAGTGCTACGAAACCCGGGCGACACGTCTCGAACGTCCCTGCGGGCGTACGATCTAATGAGGATATCAATAGATGTACCGGGTGGCGTTCTGACAGAAGAACTACGTTGGGCAATGAGCAGGATAAAAGATCACTGGACTCGTAGATGCCAAAGTGAGGTCTGTGAAGAGAGAAGATATGCCTTGTGAGCAATAAATTGCCGTTCTGAGAAGAACTCGTGAGCAGAAGGGTCGTCAGCGTAGAGCGTGTAGAAACTTCGTACTGGTAGAGTGTACTCGTCGAGAGCGGTGAGTGGAATAATTAACCCGGCCAACGCCTCCCTTATTTATACCCGGGGGTGGCGTTGAAAGGGGTGGCCACTTAATGGCCAGTATGCAAATTAGCCCGTTGATTTATTGGGTTATTTTCTGATTGGTTGTTGGGGGTGGCTTCCCCGCGTCCGTCTCTGAGACGGGGTCCCCGGGGGTGGCTTCTCTGCGTCCGTCGCTGAGACAAGGTCCCCGGGGTGGCTTCTCTGCGTCCGTTGTTTAGACGGGGTCCCCGGGGGTGGCTTCTCTGCGTCCGTCGCTGAGACAGGGTCCCCGGGGTGGCTTCTCTGCGTCCGTTGTTGAGACTGGGTCTCTCGGCCCTCTTTGCTTCTGAACCAGAGGCGGTTGTAATTTGCTTGCCGCCTCCTGGTTGGTTCGTCTATTGTCTCTCGCGCAATCAGAGTTTCTGATTGGCGTGTAGGCTTGCTAGAACCGTCCTTGTTAGTTCTAGAGGACATTTGATTTTCTTTTTGAGTTTTCTCATTCAAGGCGACTTGGTTCGAAATACTTGTCGCGTCTCTCTCGCCCAGTAAGTGTTTAGGGAGGTCGCCTTGTATGTTATTTGTTAATATTTCACTTTTGAGAGAGAATATCGCATTTTCTCTCTGGTGAAATATTTTGTTTGACGGAGTTATAACTCGACGTCTTATAAACGTTTGTGTGCCATGTCTACCTCTTTTTGGTAGCCCTGAAAAGGGCTGTTGAAAAGAGGGGGTGGTTTTCACCACAGAACCTAATAAAAATTTCTGTATTTCTAAGAGTGCTTGAATTTCTAGACTCAAGTCGCTAGGCAACCAGAATCGTATAGTAATAATAGTAGTTGTGTTTTACTAATTACATTCTTTAATTGAAGGTGTTAGGTACTGAAGTTGGAAGCGTACAATTATTAATTTTGATTGTATCCGCATACCTCGAACTTCTGCGTCCTCTGTAATTAATGGAGGGGCTTTGCCCACCCTGCCCCTCCGCAAACTACGCCACTGCTTTCGTGTAATGAATCGTTTTTGTTTACATAAACAAGCTCGAGCTTGCAAACGCTGTTACATAAAAATATGTATCTATACAAAATTTAAATATTTTATGTTTAAAAATATATTTGTATTAACGATGAAAATAGATTCAATGAATTGATTTGTATAAAAACGACATTTTAAACATAAAAACGTATTTTAATCGATAAAGTTTTAAAAAATATGAGAAAATTTGATTTAAATTGAAAAATAAATTGCAAAAAAAAAAAATTATTTTAGATTTTCATGGGGGCCCTTGTTTGTCGGGGGCCCTAGGCCATGGCCTAGTCTGGCCTATTGGGTAATCCAGCACTGGTGGAAGTAATTGTTGTGATTGCATTGTTAAAAATATCAAAAGAAACATAATTCGATGTTTGTAGTTCATAACTGCTAGTAACTGATGACGTGTCTGGAACATTATCATTTTTTAGAGAGTGGAATTTTTCCGAATTGCTTTCAATTTGATTTTGAAAGTGTGTAGGTGTTTGACAACACTGTGGTGAAATCCACCCCCTCTTGTCAACAGCCCTTTTCAGGGCTACCAAAAAGAGGTAGATACAACACAAAAATATTTACAAGACGTCGAATTATAACTCCGTCAAACAAAATATTTCACCAGAGAGAAAATACTAAATTCTCTCCCAAAAGTGAAATATTAAAGAATAACACGCAAGGCGACCTCCCCAAACATTTACTGGGCGAGAGAGATGCGACAAACATCTCGAAACAAGTCGCCTTGAATGAGAAACCTCAAACAGGAAAACTCAAGGTCGTTCAGCCACCCCCGGGGACCCCGTCACAGCGACGGACGCAGGGAAACCACCTCGAAAGACCAACTCAGCTATCATATGCACAGATACTGAGAAAACACTGAGCGAACCAATGAGACTGCACAGTCGAATTTATGAAATTAAGCGGACCAACCAGGAGGCGGCCACCTCCCTATAAATACCCCGCTGGGAGCCCTCCGAATTTCATTCCACTCTCCGCTCTCGACGACGACACACTCTGAAGTACGAAGAATTCTACACGCTCTACGCTGACGAACCTTCTGCCTTACGAAGTCATCTCAAGAACGGTTTCCTACTGCTTTCTACAAGCCAGTCCTTCTCTCCACGCAGATCTCGCATTGGCATCTACGAGTCCAGTGATTATTCATCCTGCTCATTGCCCAACGTAGTTCATCTGTCAGGACGCCACCCGGTGCAGCTATCGATATCCTCTTTAGCTCGCACGCCCGAGGGACGTTCCGAGCCGTGTCGCCCGGGTTACGTAGCCTTAAGCTCGTAACCGACCGCTGTGGGCACGCCGGTAAATTACTCAGCTCCTCCGCTCTAATTTACCGTCTAAGGAAGCCTTTTTCAAGGCTACGAGGTAGGACCCTGCCATCCGAGCATTGGAAAGACGCTCTGGCAAGCGAGTCCACCTCCAAAACCCTCTATTTCTCACACATAGAGGCATCGAAACGAGCTAAAACTCGATCATTTCGATGGAACGTCGGCCTTCCTACTTCCCCTTGCAAGGGGAGGAGGACGACGGCGAAGCCGGGCCGAGTAGCCCACGTAGTGCGCCCTACCGGCCACACGGCGAATCCGCTGAACCCAGCGACAGCGCAAGGCGCGACCCTCACGTCCGGATCGCCTTCTCGCCCGACGTATTCGTTCGAGAAACGTTCGAACAAGCCTCGCATATACAAAAGATCGAGGAAACCTTTCAGACTCGCTCTGAAGCCGATCATTACGATTCGACCAAGCTGTCCGAATACCCACGATATTCGACGCAGGCTTACCCGGCCGATCCGAGTGTCAAATACACTCCAAATGCACAAAAAGCAAAGGATACTTTTCAGTACCTCAACCAAGCTCAACATATTCCCCTTTCAGATATAAATCTAAGGCCGGAATATTACAAAACGGCTCAGTACGAAACTGATCGAACCCAGCACCCACTATGCGAGCCCAGTGCTCCACGCGGCTGCGACACGGACTATCTCCCCATTCAGTCCGCCAAACCAGTTGACCTTGGCGGCTCCGCCCGCATTCCTCGCGGGGGTGAACCGGAGACCAACCCGCATAACCGGGATATAAATGTCCGACTTGGCCTACCTACGCCAAGTAAAACCTATATAAATCCACTACAAATGGTGACCCCGCCTTTGAACAGGCTCAACACGGAGCATTTCGTTCCCTCTTATGAAGCTAGTGGATTTCAGGGAACCACTGCGGGCGTGCGACCCCCGCCGGGCCTCTACGCCCCACATCTCACGCAACATCCCTCTACACAAGGTGGTTTTCAAGCACTTTTAGAGGAGATGGGAGATTATCAAAAACCAATCTTCCAAAAGAAGAATATCGATCGTGCACTCGCCGAGTTCGATCAATACTGCGTGCGAAAACACCTGAGAACGCAAAACGAATGCTTCTCAGCTATATACAAGTGGGTACCAGAAGAAATGAGGGAAGCTATCGACTCAGCTTACCTCACGGCACCCCACGCACCCTACGAAGAGGCCAAACAGCGCCTCCAGCGAGAATATGGGTTGTCCTTACAGGACAGGCTCCTCGCACTCGAGAACCCCGCATCTCTCGCCAAAAAACCCAGCACCAAGTACCACGAAATGTACTCGAAAGCTGTTGGGTACTTTTCGGAAGCTCTGATCACTCAAAAGTGGATCGAGACTCTTCCCATCGAAGCACGAGGTATGGTCGCAGCTCAGCCTACCACGACCTCCCGGCTCGACCTAGCTGATACGCTACACGCGTACAGAACAGAGAATACTTCTCTGAACATACGAGGAGTAGAATCTACTCCGAAACCCATAAATACTGGTTTCAAAAAGGCCCTCTCGAAACAAGCTGAGTTAAAACCCCAACCAGTGGAGAGTAAGCCTCACAAACCGACGGCCTATGTCTGTCGAAACCACGCACGTTTCGGTAACGAAACTCGCAAATGTGCAGACCCAGCACACTGCACTTGGAAGACAAACACTGCTTCCAAAACTAGCAAAAAGGCTGCGACTATAAGCCAGCCTAAAACCCGGGTTTCTAACGAAAATACTCAGCAGTCGGTACAAGAAAGTACCATTCCAACCTCCGACACAGAGAGTTCGGAAAACGAATAACTGCCAGCGTATCTGAGCCTATACGCCGGCAGTCTACTGAGTATAAAAGGCTCTTTTTCAAGTGCAAACTAAATGGCACTGAATTTCTCATTGACACGGGAGCAGAAGTGAACATTCTGCCCCACAATGTCACAAAAAAATTGGGCTTGAAAATTCTCAAGTCCAACGTTAAGCTCACAGCAGCTAACGGAGCCCCTATAGACACACTAGGGCGAGCTGACACAACAATTAACATCGGCCTCGGGGACATGACCACCGAGTTTATGATCACGAAAGTTGATCTAGCGATCCTAGGTATCCCATTCCTCGAGTCTTGGGATATCGGAATACGGGTCAAACACAAGTACATTTATAAAGATAAAATAAAGTGCTATGCCGATCAAAAAATAGCTGCAGTCATGAACAAAAAGTTCACTGACGAACAAATTGCAGCTAATATCCCTCATCGTGACAATACCCCTCAACCAGAGGTAGTGCAAATCACGGAGGACGACAACATTCGCTCTATCATTAACAAATACAATGATAAAATGAGCAAAATTCATGGTAAATGGAAAAACAACGGGGTTTACCACCGTATAACCACGGAAGGAACACCAGTACACTTCCGAGCAAGACCCATGGCAGGCGAAAAACGGGCTCAAGTCAAAAGTACTTTTGACGAAATGCTTTCAGAAGGCATAATTGCACCATCGGATTCCGAATGGGCATCCCCGTTACACTGTGTGCCAAAAAAAGACGGGTCATGGAGAATCACCGGCGACTACCGTTTCCTCAACGCGAAAACGAAGAAAGACGCCTACCCTCCTCCTCACATTCGCTCTTTCCAAGCGAATTTACATGATACGCAAATCTATTCGACAATAGATTTAAAATCAGCGTATTATCATATTCCGATGCACCCAGATGACGCTCATAAAACTGCGATTATTACACCTTTCGGTCTTTATGAGTTTAAGAAAATGAGCATGGGTTTGGCCGGAGCGGCTCAAACATGGCAAAGATACATGGACAGCATCATGCGAAAATTTGATTTCGCATTTGTATACCTAGATGACATCCTGGTGGCTTCTAAAAATTATAACGAACACATGAACCACCTCAGACAAATTTTTGACAAACTAGGGGAACACGGACTTCGAGTAGGTTTTGATAAATGCATTTTTTCAAAACCTACCGTCGATTTCCTAGGTTTCACTATCTCGAAGGAAGGGATAATTCCTAAACGAGATAAAATAGAAGCCATAGAACAATTTCCTAGGCCAGTAGACGTACGACGTCTACGCAGGTTCCTAGGTATGTGTGGTTTCTACCGAGCATGCTCAAGCAAATTCGCTCACACGGCACAACCTCTGTATGACTCCATTCAGTCAAACAAAAAAAATGACAGAACACCTATCGAATGGACATCAGAGAGAGAAAAAGCTTTCAACAGCTTAAAGCAAGCAATGATCAAAGCAACATTGCATAACATTGCTCACCCACACCCTACGGCGGAGTGGAGATTAGTCTGTGACGCGTCCGACACACACATCGGAGCGGCACTAGAACAAGAAATTACAGACAAACATGGCTCGAAATCGTACCAACCATTGGGATTTTTCAGTAAAGAAATTCCAGAACAATGGAAGAACAAAGCATCGTTCGACAAGGAAATGTTCGCCGTTTACCAAGCGTGCATTCACTGGCACAACGACTTGGACGGCAGATCTTTCCATATTTGTTCGGATCACAAACCTCTGCTAGGCACGATGCTTAAGAAGAATGCACATTTTTCTAAAATGAGATTAAGATGGCTAACATACATCTCTCAAATGACGAGTGACATTCGTCATATTTCCGGAGAGAGCAACGTCGTCGCCGACGCACTCTCCAGACCCTTCGATCCGGTTGAAATTCAAACGAAATCGATTTCAACCCAGACGGACGAGGGTCCACCCATAGCCGAAATTTCGAAAATTACGGCTGCAATAGAATGCAATCTTCTACTGCACATTTCAAATTCACAAATTCGTTCTCCCCCTACCGCGGAGGACAAATTGAAACTCACACGAGTTGAATTCTCTCAAGGAGAAATTTGGTGTAACCTAGACCTAGGACACCCTAGACCTTATATTCCAAACGAAATAAGGGAAGAAATAATAAGCCAAATTCACAATTTGGGACACCCAGGTATACACTCTACAGTGTATAAAGTTAAACAACGATATTTTTGGCACGGACTACGTGCAGATGTCTCAAACTGGGTCCGAGCGTGCGAAACTTGTCAACGAGCAAAAATCACGCGCTCCGTGAAGCTCCCTTACTCCGAATTTGAAACGGCAAACAAATTTTCACACGTACACGTTGATATTACCGGACCCTTACCTTTAGCTAAAGGAGGGAAACGTTACATTTTGATGATGGTTGATAGAGCAACGGGTTGGCTAGAGGCAGTCCCTCTGAACAACATCGAAACAACCACAATCACAAATGCCTTTATCAATATTTGGGTAGCTTCAAAGGGCGTACCTAAATACATCACAAGTGATCAGGGCACTCAATTTGAATCAGATCTGTTCAATTCCATTATGGAACGTCTCGGAGTAAAACATACTCACACGTTACCATACAAACCATCAACAAACGGAATGGTAGAACGCAGAAATAGATCTTTGAAAGAGGCTCTCAAAGCTCAAAACGAAAATTGGCTCGACGCACTTCCCAAAGTTCTACTCGCCATGCGTACGGCAGTAGACCCGGCGACCGAAACTACGCCTTTCCAAAAAGTTTACGGAATTGACGTACCACTCCCTGGAGACATTTTCGTAACTTCTACGAACCTTTCGGAACCTCTTTTCTTCCGACCTACGCATATTAAACATAATAATACGAAATATGCCGTAAACATGCCCAAAAATTTGGATACATGTACTCATGTCTATATCAGAGTGCCCACACAGCTCACCTCTCTGCAATGTCCTTACACGGGACCATTCAAAGTGGTTAAAAGAGATAAGTTTTCGGTTACAGTGCAAATTGGCGAACATACTAAAAAAGTTCCCAAACAGCAAATCAAACCAGCTTATACTCTACACTCGGAAGAAGCTGTATCACAAGGACAATCTGTGTCACAAAATCAGACAGAAAGTAAGGAGAAAACTCCCCGAAAATCTGCCAGAAGGCACGTCCCCTCTACCAAATTCGACGAGAGGTGGGTAACGGCGCTCGAATCACCCCAACAGGCGTCGTCGTTATTAACACGACGTCTTGGGAGGGCCCCTGTGGTGAAATCCACCCCCTCTTGTCAACAGCCCTTTTCAGGGCTACCAAAAAGAGGTAGATACAACACAAAAATATTTACAAGACGTCGAATTATAACTCCGTCAAACAAAATATTTCACCAGAGAGAAAATACTAAATTCTCTCCCAAAAGTGAAATATTAAAGAATAACACGCAAGGCGACCTCCCCAAACATTTACTGGGCGAGAGAGATGCGACAAACATCTCGAAACAAGTCGCCTTGAATGAGAAACCTCAAACAGGAAAACTCAAGGTCGTTCAGCCACCCCCGGGGACCCCGTCACAGCGACGGACGCAGGGAAACCACCTCGAAAGACCAACTCAGCTATCATATGCACAGATACTGAGAAAACACTGAGCGAACCAATGAGACTGCACAGTCGAATTTATGAAATTAAGCGGACCAACCAGGAGGCGGCCACCTCCCTATAAATACCCCGCTGGGAGCCCTCCGAATTTCATTCCACTCTCCGCTCTCGACGACGACACACTCTGAAGTACGAAGAATTCTACACGCTCTACGCTGACGAACCTTCTGCCTTACGAAGTCATCTCAAGAACGGTTTCCTACTGCTTTCTACAAGCCAGTCCTTCTCTCCACGCAGATCTCGCATTGGCATCTACGAGTCCAGTGATTATTCATCCTGCTCATTGCCCAACGTAGTTCATCTGTCAGGACGCCACCCGGTGCAGCTATCGATATCCTCTTTAGCTCGCACGCCCGAGGGACGTTCCGAGCCGTGTCGCCCGGGTTACGTAGCCTTAAGCTCGTAACCGACCGCTGTGGGCACGCCGGTAAATTACTCAGCTCCTCCGCTCTAATTTACCGTCTAAGGAAGCCTTTTTCAAGGCTACGAGGTAGGACCCTGCCATCCGAGCATTGGAAAGACGCTCTGGCAAGCGAGTCCACCTCCAAAACCCTCTATTTCTCACACATAGAGGCATCGAAACGAGCTAAAACTCGATCATTTCGATGGAACGTCGGCCTTCCTACTTCCCCTTGCAAGGGGAGGAGGACGACGGCGAAGCCGGGCCGAGTAGCCCACGTAGTGCGCCCTACCGGCCACACGGCGAATCCGCTGAACCCAGCGACAGCGCAAGGCGCGACCCTCACGTCCGGATCGCCTTCTCGCCCGACGTATTCGTTCGAGAAACGTTCGAACAAGCCTCGCATATACAAAAGATCGAGGAAACCTTTCAGACTCGCTCTGAAGCCGATCATTACGATTCGACCAAGCTGTCCGAATACCCACAATATTCGACGCAGGCTTACCCGGCCGATCCGAGTGTCAAATACACTCCAAATGCACAAAAAGCAAAGGATACTTTTCAGTACCTCAACCAAGCTCAACATATTCCTCCTACAGATATAAATCTTAGGCCGGAATATTACAAAACGGCTCAGTACGAAACTGATCGAACCCAGCACCCACTATGCGAGCCCAGTGCTCCACGCGGCTGCGACACGAACTATCTCCCCATTCAGTCCGCCAAACCAGTTGACCTTGGCGGCTCCGCCCGCATTCCTCGCGGGAGTGAACAAGAGACCAACCCGCATAACCGGGATATAAATGTCCGACTTGGCCTACCTACGCCAAGTAAAACCTATATAAATCCACTACAAACACATACCCTGTTTTGGGGTTTGACGTGGACCTGAGTGGTGTGCCATGTTATACTGGGCTCGTATTCCCCTAGTCTTACTTCGAGTCATTGGATGTGATATGTTTCTCCTCAATAAGTTATCAGGATATTGATTAACCCTCTGTCCGGAACATCATTTTGTACCCTGTTACACGGAACATCAGTCATAATGACCGCTATTTCGGAAAAGACGATTTATTATGAATTTTTTTCTTCTTCTGGAAATTTTAATCATTGTCAATCAATGCTTCCTCTTCAGTAACTACTTGGGATATTAATTTAGCACAAAAATTGAGCGTCAAAGCGAATTCATATTTCAAAAAAGAAAAACAATAGACTAATAAAAGTTCAGTAATCTCAGAAGAGTTGGTGCAGATTTCTTGTGATAATCCTCCATAATTTAAGCAATTGTAATGAAAAACCTGTAGATTATCACATATTCATTAAAATACAAAGCTTTTCGGCTAAATTTTAGCCATTTTCAGGTATTATACACAACAAACTAAAACACGGAAGAAAAGCTACTAACTGGAAACCTCCATACAAACACAATATAACTAATGAAATGTGAGCAGACTTATTATCTCCTATAAAACTTCATTCGAAAAAAAAAGAACCTTACTTACAAGAGTTGGTAACTTTAGTCAACTTACGTAGGTAACTTTAGTTACTTACTGGAACTTTAGTAACTTTAGTTACCTACGTGACTAGTAGTTACAGTCTTACATTTCGTTTGGTAAGGCACTAATAAGATATCTGAAAACAAAACATCAAGAAAAAAGAGAAAAACAATGAAATCACTTAGGGAGGTTGGTACGAAAAACCACTTATAAAAAAACAAAAGTCATCTCAATAAAAAAATAAAAAGGGAATGAACCTTGTTTCTCAACAAAATCATATCAATCACCAAAAATCACTCCAATAAAAAATGTAGAAAGGAAATAAATCTCAAAGAATGTTTTTTGTTTTTGGTACCTTCACACACAGTTTTTGCAAACATGCAGCACAATCAGGTTGGTTACACTTTATGCATTTATATTCTGCCTTCCTATTCTTTTGGTAAGGGCAAAATCGGCAGTTTACTCTGCGTTGAAGTTTATCTGCTCGTGGTGCGATGGAAGGTGTTTCCCGACGTGGGTTTGAAGCACCACTGTCATTATTTTTTGTTCGCAGACGTCTTTATGATTTTTCTTTCAATTTAGTTGCCTCTTCACCTGCTTCTGAGATAATCACTCTCAGGTCTAGGAGTAAATTAGGTATTAGCAATTTCTGCTGAACGAAATTATGAATCAATCCGAATGCGACTTCATGGTGCAGACAGAACATCCGTCATTATGACCGATATGAAAATCGTGGTGCAGACGGAACACCCGTCATTTTGACCTGTATCCAGATGGAATATCGGTCATAATGACCCGCTAGGTTTAAAGCCCCCCATACACTGTCAGTTTAACTGAAGATAATCGTAAGGCGGCGACCCGAGGTCGCCCACACATTCATCAGTTAATCTGAAGATCGTGGACTGCAGTTCGGGCGGACTGAAGGTGTGTGGGCAAAGGGCCGGCGAGGATCCGATGAGAGATCCGCGACAGGCAAGGACCTGTCAGATCATGATCGCAAATGCTCCCCGCCCCACACTATCAGTTGGTCTGCAGGCGAGTGATCCGTCGGCTCTTTTTTTCCCCCGTTTTCGTCAGTTTTCCGTGCGATCAATTTTGAGCGTGTTTTTACAAGCCGAAATTGGACTGACAGCGAGGATGGACGGGAAACCTACTTTTATTTCGGCATTTATTAAGATTTATCGGGCCTATCCGTGTTTGTGGAAAATTAAGGACAATGCGTACGCCAATAAAAGATTACGGTTTTCGGTAGTTTTTGGAAATTTTCTTCACTCATCCTCAAATAATTCATAAGATCCTCGTGGTGAGACTGCCTCAGTTCGCGGAGCAATGACATGTGAGAGCTAGCGTCTCTATCTTGAAGCCACTTTTTCACCCAAATTCTTTTTTCTGGGGGTTCACCAAAAACTGACAGTAAATAAACCGCGCAACGTTTCCTTCGAAGCATGGTGGCGAACTGAGGTTCGCCTGCAGTCCTGATTCCTGTCCGACAGTCCGCCTGCAGGCCCCGGACAGATAGTGTGTGCGATGTTCAGGCAATGATTGGCAGTTTAGTGCGGCATACTGCAGGCCGTTGACTGGTAGTGTAGGGAGGCCGGCGATATTGGTCGTAAGTTCGTCTGTTGAGGCGATGGCCTGCAGGCGATCCCATAGTGTATGGGGCCCTTAAAAGAAAAATTACTCACCGCTGAATGACGAGTCACAGAAGGCCAGCTCGCTGGTAACGATACTAAGGCCCTGAGCGGTGATTAAGTAAACCATATTCGTCAAAATGACGGATGTTCCGGTCAGAGGGTTAAGTATATTTTTACGTTGGGCGCCAATTTAACGATCCTGGGTTGTATGTAAATAGCGTACCTTCAAAATGATTCTCTGGTCTTCTTCCTCCGAGGCCCTCTTCGTCGTCACCTGCCTTTGTACTTGTAGTTAATTGAGCGACCTTCGAATTGTAGATTTCGGTGAAAACTACCAAAGTTCATATGACGAACCAACTGCTTAAATCTTCAATTTCAAGGAATGCGGCAACGGTTTTCACGGCTTTACGTGCGAACTCTCTCAGGCAATTCTTCTTAATCTTCTCATAAAAACTCCCAATCTTCAAAAACCTTCTCTTTCAGCTTTGACTACCTGCCCCCGTCGTTACTGTTGTTTCGGCGCTAGGTACTAGGTATCGCCACAATTTGTAAGGATAATCTACTCGTAGTTTAGTTTTTATTACGGGGTATTATTTTTTATCCGCTGTAGGGTAGGGGTCACAACACGGCCATCGCTGTATCCCTTGAGGCAGAGTGCAGCGATGCCTCGTTTCGTGGGTTATTATTATTTTCCCCCCTCCGATCTGCCAGTGGAGTCCGTGTTCGCAATCCGTTTAGTGATGGACGGTCAGCATGACTCCCCTTAGAATCGTGCCCGTATTAGTATCCTTTCGCCACCCCTTTTTGATTGCCACTAATGACCCTTCCGGTTAAGATGTGGCTTAAATTCTTTAAAAAAAAAAAAAAAAAACGCTATAGGTACATAGTAAGATAATCTACAAAAATTCACTCATACAATCATGCTGCATGACTGGAACTATTTCTTTCGAGCTTGCTTGTTTTTCTTTTCTTCCGCAATCTGATTCGACCTTGCAGAATGGTTGCTGTTACACGTAATTTTTTTTTTTTTTTGCTTTCTTTTGGATATTTAGAGATAAGTCGTCAGCTTGGGTCGCTTGATCACCTTTGTGTTTTGATGACCTTCAGGGCTATCCTAGATCAAGATTATCTCTACAGTAACTGTAAATGAACGTAGTCGTCAGTAGGTTCCATTAGCTATTTCCCACAATGGGTCAACCCCCGCCCCACTGGAATTCCAATTGATGGGAATCGACAAGCTCTGAATGAACACTGTTACTATCTCTTTCATGAAATAATTGTTGTTATTTATTATAGAGATACCCAACTTCCTGGTAACATAGATAGTTCTATTTTACTATACAGTACCTATGTGACATTGTTTCTTTAAGTACTTAAATACAACTCGGAACCTTAACTACATTGTGTATTTTAATGAGAAATACCCATGGGTCAGAAAATCTTAGGTAGGTCACCTAATGTTATGAATTTATAACGCAAATACAGAGAATTCCCACATCAACTACATTCTCTTATGAAGAAAATACATGGGTAAACACTAAACGTGAGTACCATGATTGCAAATGGTAGGTAGGTACGACCAACGACCAACTTAATAACGTGAAATATGTTCATAATAACGGAATACTGCAGAATAGCTACTTCCTAATACTAATTAGCGAGGCGAATTTCATTCGAAGCAAAGTTGAAACTATCTACCTACAAGTCCTAGTCCTGTGACTGCATGAAAGCCGCCGTTCATGTGTAAACGACATGGACGATTCAAAATAATTTGAATTTGTGTCCTATGTATGAAGCCAAAAATAATTTATTAATTTTTTTTTTTTTTTTTTTTTTTACGGGATTTTAACAGGAAAATAGTTATTTTAACCCACTTTGCCCAGTTTGATTATAATCGAAGGAGTGAAGTTTGAAGCTAGAAAATTAAAAACAAGTAGGTAAAATGCAAGAAACAAATACCTACACAGTTAATAATTATGTGTACCTATAATGTGTTCAGTTGAGAGAAGAAACAACAGAAGACCTAAATAATCACAGGGGAAATAGATGAAATAATTGAATATTTATGAATTTAGCGGTTTGAGGAAAATTCGATTTTAACAACGCATTCGAATTAAAATGTCAGTAACGTACATCGATGCTCGGAAGCCATCGATAGTGGTTATCGATCCAAGAATATTCGATACTGCTATCGTTATTTTATTGGCTATCTGGTTTCACTCCCCGACTGGGCGGAGTCCTATGTGGCTTCTTCTCCCTCCACGTTCCTGCCCTATCTATCCTATTATAAGATCTTTAGGTAATCATCAAGCATGCATCTTCACTCCACAAAAGATTAGAAAATTGCAAGGCCCTACAACTGTACGTGGATCTCAAGACGCCGCCTAATGCAAATTGAAGAGAGCATTGGTGGACATATTGGGGTCAACTTCACGCGCCCTTTTTGAATTGTAAGGCTAGCTAGTTTGTGTATAAGTGTCCATAGAAACCATATTTTGTATTATCTTGATGAAAACTAGTCTAAAATCATTAAAAACGTCAATTATTATGATGACAACACAGTTTGTAAATGAATTTTATGCTATATTTTAAACAGAGACAAACTGTGGGAGCTGCTTGTCTTGATTCTTTTTTTTGTTCAACTATAAATTTGGTCTAGTTTTGGATCTTATATCAGGAGTTTCAAATTTCATTATGAAAAAGGGTGAATGGAGGGGGTAACAGTAAAATATCATGATGTTTTAACTAATATCGTCAGATTTTTGTGATTCTTTTTTGTTCAACTAAGAATTTGGTGTAGTTTTGGAAGCTACATTAGGAGTTTCAAATTTCATTATGGACGAGGAAGATTGGAGGAGGTAATAGTAATAAATCATGATGTTTTAATAGTCAAGTCAGATTTTCGAGATCATTTTTTAAATTCTATTATAAATTCGGTCAAGGTTATAAAAATATGTCAGGCGATTCAAATTTCATACTAGAAGTTTTATTATTTGAATTTGCTTTCGGTGGAGGGAGTTAATTGGGGGGGATCGAGAAGTCATGATATATTTGTTTTTTCTCTTATTTTAACTCTCACCAAATATATATAAAATCAATTCATAGAGACGTCCGTGTAATGTATGCATTACTTACCAATATGATTTCATGTAGTTTTGAGTAGTGGCGATATTGTACTTTTCATAACCGTACTTATAATAGTTAGGGCATAAGTTAGTTAGGTGTTTTAAAGTGAAAGATCCTTCCATTATTCAAAAGCAATTATCTCAGAACCATTCTTCCAAAGTAACAGAATAATCGCTCTGCATTTGAATATTGAGACAATATCTTGTACATAAGACACAGTTTTACAAACACCAGGGGTTCACCTGGATGGGGCAAGGAGTATGAACAGAGGAGCTGAACAATGGAATAAGTAAATGAATAACTACATCATGGCACTTTCTATGTTATTATATTATTTTCATTTTACATACAATTTCATAAAATTTTGTCAATACAATACAATATACAATAGTACAATACAATGTCAATACAAAAAATTTTTCATACAATTCTCTCAATTTCTTGTTTAAAGGAAATCTGTGGAAAAAACAAAACAAAGTTTAGATTAATTTGAAACTTTGTAGCTCATGCATATTGATAAGTTAGTAAAAAGAAAATTATTACCAACTACAATAGGTACTGCGAGTACTGCGTTACCACATCAAGAGGCCTACAACAGACCAAAATAATCTTTAGGAAATCGTGAAAATCTATACTTACTTGTGAAATGAGAGTTTGCAGTCTTCAGTTTTGCGATTTATGCAGTTAAATGCCGCACACACTTTAACCATTGTGCATTATCAAAGAAATTTCATGAGTAGATAAACTATAATAATACAATCTTCATTGCACATAAATAAAAGATGTTGCCCCCAATATGGCCGACTACAGACCGTTCAATATACAACGCGACACTAGCGCTACGAGTGGGTCTAGTTTACTATTACAATGTCTTTGAAAAATTGGGAGGACAACTTGACTATTCACTATAGGAGCAATTATTCGCGGCGAATAGATCAACTAACCAACCAGAATCTTATCATCCATGTTTGTTTGTGCGCTTATCAATATCAACGCAACTTGTGTCAAGTATCTGTAGGTGTTGCAACTTGGTGCAACAGTTTGCAACCACTCAAGTTGTGGGGTGTGAACGTTAGGGTAAGTCAGTTCCTGTTCGACAGTGCCGGTGTCAGTTCCTCAATTTGTGCAACATCAACATGGAGCAATCGGATCGGTACGAGTTTCTGTATTTCTCGCAACGTAAAGATAACGGATTGATTGAGTTTAACGACCCAAATGACGTAGAAGTTAGGATGATTTTACCGAGACATTCGGAAACGAATGATTTGGATAAGTATTACCTCCAAAGTATGCTAACTGGGTTTGATGGTTCTGGTGATTATCAGGCTTTCGAAATTCTTGACGCATTTCCGGTCCTGTCTTTGACTACGGATGAAAACGACAAATTCTACAAACTGTCAATTGCGAGATTGCAAGAGTTTTCCCTCGGGAAAATAGAAGAAGACGAATACATTGGTGCCTCTATTAAACATCTATTCATGCAAAGCCAAATGAATCGTAAAAATGATATCTCTCTTTTGTTTGAATGTATGAGTAAAATTAGCCCGATAATGTACAACCGTGATAGCAGAGACACTGTCAACAGTGAAGACTATGAATTAAGTCTCATAGCAAGTTATGTACCCACGTCACAATTTCGACGAATGAAAATATTGAAAGGTTGGATCGAAGGTGCCTTACACTATTACGACTATAGTATTATGTTTTTCGATGTCCGCTTTGTGGGTTTCGACGACTTTAACGAAAATATTATAAATCTTAAACCGGATGATATATGTTTTTTCAGATTTGGTTCTCACTTTGCCACTACTCCTGTTTTACTCCATAACTCGGGTTTATACTATGAGATGGGCTGTGAAATTCCAAATATGCGACGGAATTTGCTCTTAACATCGCCAAATAATGACAATGAACGAGATGGTAAAGTGATGCTGTTTCGTCATAAAGAGTTCAGGTTGAAAATTGAAGAATGCCTTACAAAAGTCTTTCGGAAAGGTACGTACCGCATAAACGATGTATTGAAATGGAACCGCTACACTGACGGTGGTAAATTCAATGAGCATTTCGACACGATGTTTGTGAAAAAATCCTCGAATGAATGTTCCTTATATACTATACTCATATATATTAGAGTTGAAAATGAAGACAATTTTCTATTCTTGGGAAACGAAGAAGTTGTAGTGAAATTGGAGAGTAATAAGGCCTATATTATCCCCCATTGGGTTAAACATCGTGTGAATGGTACAGGATTTCGCGAATTTATAAAAGCCGAAATCGTCTTCAAAAACAAACCTATTGGCGTTACGTTCGATCAGTCTATAGCCGACGCGTTCGACCAAAGTTGCTATTACATGCTTCAAAGTGTTCGACATCCCGAATTGAAAGATGTTGTGTCCAGGAGCTTCAATGCAATCAACGAAGCACGATTCTTCAAAACTCAATTTCTTCCCACGTTGGATAACCACATATTTCTGCTCAAGACGATCAAATCCGTGCCTTTGAAATACTACTCGATGTGTGCCCATAAACTCGAACGATGCGATTTCAATATTTCTTATGTAACCGATGGCAAATATTACTATTTCAAGATAAAAACAGGTAGGAATGTTACTGCAAATGAAGCCGTTTTAATGCTAACAATTATGCATTTAGATATTCACCCTAAAAGGATGTCCACACGATGCGTTACAGCATGTGAATGTGTACATGACGGAAGTATCTCATACTGCCACAGGCATTCAGACTTGAGTGTCAGTGAGTCCATTTTTTACTGGTCACAAAAAGATTCTGAAACACAAATAGACCAGAACTTGCTTCCCATTCAGTTGCCAAACAATTTGGTCGAAATCGTGTCAGTTGCTAATATTTCCGTTCCAGATATAGATGAAGAACAAAAATCTTTTTATTTTGCTTCATGTCAAAATACGTACCCATGCTACGAATATTATCAATCTCGTATAACTGAGATAACTGCGCCCAATCGAGATGGAAATTATAACTGTTTGAATATAACTTTCATCGGCCTAGATAGGAATATAGTTAAAATCCGGCAATCCAGTTTCTGTAACGGCGTGAAAGTTACGAATGATTGGCACGAGAATGATGGCAGCGAGTATCTCGCTCCCCAAAGAGAATCGCCCGATGAAGAACCATGGGTACCAGTCACTGCGGAAATATCAGCCACGGATATTTTACATGAATATGAATGCTGGCGTAAACCTAGTTCCGATGAAGACTTTATTATGCCGGCATTGTTTGATTATAGTTCCGATGAAGACTTTATTCTGCCGGGATTGTTCGATTAGTTACCTCGCCAGTTCGACCTGAAAACAGGTTCTTATACTCCAAGCATTGAATGTAACCAGGTGCTAGTCGTAACAATATGTGAGTGTGTGTGTGTGTGATAGCTTCTCAAGCTTGGATTCAAGATAAGTACCTAAGAAGGTAGTTGAATGTGTATTTCAGTAGCCACTCTGGCTCTTAAGTATATCCAGGTCGGTCTGGATGAGGGGGTACCCCCACCAGGCTGAGGTAATAAGAATACAGTCCACGGTTATGAGTTCATCACACTTCCCTCTCCTGAAGTGTCTTCTTTAATGTAATACAAAATTACATTTGTAATATTTGTTGCTGCGTTACAATAGGTAAAACTAGGTATGGTACGATGTGCTGGTCATGTACAGTCATAGTGATGAATGCGGCTTGGTGATGTTGATGGAGGGGTGTGGAGTTCAGTGGACAAAGGATGATTTTACGTGAGAGAGCTTATTTTTTAAACTTATAATATATTGAGAATATTTATTTTTCAACTTTTGTTTTTGATAAATAAACCACTGTACTACATTTGTACTGAGTTCCCGCCTTCAATTCTGTTACTGCTATTCCTTTGTTCTAGTAAATTATTCCTGTTCTGTTTGGAACCTTGGCTATTAACTTATGGTATTAATTACATAGTGCAAGCATGGAACGAGCGCCTTTCCATAGCACAAAACCCTTAAGGACAGGCAAAAATGTTAAGTATTTTTGTTGAATTGTTATGCAGTTTCTATGCACGAAAATAATTAACGTTCAAATTCATGGCAAACAATTTTATATAAATGACATATTTTGCATATTTTTGGGTACAAGTCTACCCTCTGAACTCGTCCTTTAATTGGTATGCTTGATGCTTATAAAATTGGAGATGAATCTATTCTAAGAAGGGATGTCATCCGAAAATTACCTAATCTACGTCTTGGCATCTGAAAATTCAAGAATCGTTACAAAATGATTTGAAATTAATTTCTATTAATAACACCCAAAAGTTTCGGTTTCCGAAATTTTGGAGCTATTGCTCAATGAGCGTTACCCACGTATTCATTTCGTTTTTTTTTTTTTAATGAAACTAGTTTTCATTCTAAGACATTTGATACCATCCGCATTCTCCAACGTTGATTAGTTTTGTTTCTATGATTTTTGAAAGTTTGGACTAGTGATGTGACACTGCGTCGCAGGGGAGGGGGGGGGGGGGGTCTAGTTGGGAGGGGTGCTTTGACGTCACTAGTGTGCGACTTAGAAAAATAACTAAATAACTAGGTACTCATTGGAGAGTGCAGTTGACGCCAAACTTCTTCCAATTAAAAATGGTTATAATACCGTCTCATTATTGCTAAAAGATTGGCTTCTTTAATGCATCGCTGAATGTGATTCTAGTTTTTGCCTCATTCGAAAGTAAAGGATCCACTAAATTTCCTCAGTTCATCAACTTTGACGGACACACAAATATAGAAAATATTTTAGCATAAATTAATTAAAAAAACTGAGATTTTAAACTTAAAAACCTGCAGCCAACCAGAAAGAGGTGTGGAAAACCTGCAGTCAACGCGGATTTATATTCAAGAGGAAGAGCTAAACATTTTATGAAAAAAAAAAAAATTCGGAAAATTGGGGAAAACCCCAAAAAACAGAGATTTTAAACTTCAAAACCTGCAGTCAACCAGAAAGAGGTGTGGAAAAGCTGCAGTCAACGCGGATTTATATTCGAGAGGAAGAGCTAAACATTTTATGAAAAAAAATTTTTTTGAACATTCGGGAAAATGGTCGGGAAACTCCAAAAAAAGATATTTCAAACCTGCAGTCAACCGAAACGGGGTGTGGAAAACCTGCAGTCAACGCGGATTTATATTCGAGAGGAAGAGCTAAACATGTTAAGAAAAAAAAGTTCGGGAGAACCCCCAAAAGACTGTGAGTTTAAACTTCAAAACCTGCAGTCAACCAGAAAGAGGTGTGGAAAACCTGCTGTCAACGAGGATTTATATTCGGGAGGATGAGCTACCTACATATTTTATGAAAAAAAAAAATTAATTCGGAAAATTCGGGGAAATGTTCGGAAAAACCCCAAAAAACTGAGATTTTAAATTTCAAAACCTGCAGTCAACCGAAAAGGGGTGTGGAAAACCTGCAGTCAACGCGGATTTATATTCGAGAGGAAGAGCTAAACATTTTATGAAAAAAAAATTTCGGAAGATTCGGGAAAATGTTCGGGACAACCCCAAAAAACTGTGATTTTAAACTTCAAAACCTGCAGTCAACCAGAAAGAGGTGTGGAAAACCTGCAGTCAACGCGGATGTATATTCGAGGGGAAGAGCTAAACATATTATGAAAAAATAATTTAGGAAAATTCGGGAAAACCCCAAAAAACTGTGATTTTAAACATTATCTCAGTTTTTGGGGTTTTCCCGAACATTTTCCCGGATTTTCCAAAAATTTTTGCATAACATGTTTAGCTCGTCCTCCCGAATATAAATCCGCGTTGACTGCAGGTTTTCCACACGTCTTTCTGGTTGACTGCTGTTTTTGGGGTTTTTCCGATCATTTTCCCGAATTTTCAGAAATTTTTTTTTTGTATAAAATGTTCAGCTCTTCTTCTCAAATATGAATCCACGTTGACTGCAGGTTTTCTACACCTCTTTCTTGTTGACTGCAGGTTTTGAAGTTTAAAATCTCAGTTTTTTTGGCTTTTCCCGAACATTTTCCCGAATTTTCCGAAATTGTTTTTCTCATAAAATATGTAGGTAGCTCTTCCTTTCGAATATAAACCTGCGTTGACTGCAGGTTTTACATCACCTCTTTCTGGTTGACTGCAGGTTTTGAAGTTCATAATCTCAGTTTTTTGGGGTTTTCCCAAACATTTTCCCGAATTTCCCTAAATTTTATTTTCATAGAATGTTTAACGCTTCCTCTCGAATATAAATCCGCGTTGACTGCAGGTTTTCCACACCTCTTTCTGGTTGACTGCAGGTTTTGAAGTTTAAAATCTCAGTTTTTTGGGGTTTTCCCGACCATTTTCCCGAATTTTCCGAAATTTTTTTTTCATAAAATGTTTAGCTCTTCCTTCCGAATATAAATCCGCGTTGACTGCAGGTTTTCCACACCTCTTTCTGGTTGACTGCAGGTTTTCTTCACCTCTTTCTGGTTGACTGCAGGTTTTCCACACCTCTTTCTGGTTGACTGCAGGTTTTGAAGTTTAAAATCTCAGTTTTTTGGGGTTTTCCCGAATTTTCCGAATTTTGTTTTTTCATAGAATGTTTAACGTTGCCTCTCGAATATAAATCCGGGTTGACTGCAGGTTTTCCACACCCCTTTTCGGTTGACTGCAGGTTTTGAAATTTAAAATCTGTTTTTTGGGGTTTTCCCGACCATTTTTCCGAAATTTTTTTTTTCATAAAATGTTTAGCTCTTCCTTCTCGAATATAAATTCGCGTTGACTGCAGGTTTTCCACACCTCTTTCAGGTTGACTGTGTTGAAGAAAGTTAATTTCATATTTGAGCGGATTCCTATCCCGCTATTGTTAGCCTGAATGTGACTGGTCGCCGCCTCCAGGCCCTCAGCCAATCAAGTGCATTGGTCTTGTAATTTTGTGTTTTACAGTTTTATAATGTTCTCCGTTCTGCTAGTTGTAAAGTCGTGCTCCCTGTTGGAACAATAAAGTAATATTTTTCTCATTCACATGAGTGGATTTACTTCATAAAATCCCACAGGTTATGGGCGACAGTATCCTTCAACAGTAAAAGTGTACCTAAAAGTTTATTGTAAAATCAGTGAAATGGGTGAGTACGAGCATAACATAAACAACATTGAAAAGTTGGCTGACTCCGCATCTTTCCCCCTTTGGAAATTCGAAATAAACATCTTATTCGAATCCAAGGGATTGATTGACATCGTCGAAGGTAAGTCTCTTTTAGCTGATTATTCTACAGAACAGCAAAAGAGGGAATGGAAACAAAAAGATGCCAAAGCCCGCCAGGCGATTGTAGGCTCTTTGGACGAAAAACATCGAGCTCATATTCTCTCCTGTTCTACTACATGTGAAATGTATCAAGCTCTCTGTACCATTTTCGAACGTGACAATGATTATCAAAAGAACGCCACGTATGAGCAATTTTTCGCATATAAATTCGATAATAATAAAGACATGGTAGTGAACTTAAGTAACCTCGAAAACCTTCGTTTCCGGCTAAATTCTCTAACCGGTGATAAAATAGAGGACGAAATGTTGTTAGGCAAAATAATTTCCTGTTTACCTCCGAATTATGACACGTTCATCACATCGTGGAGTGCGACTTCAAAAGAAGAAAAAACCCTAGCAAACCTAAAAGCTCGCCTTCTGAGTGAAGAAACTCGTAAATCAAACACCGACGCGCACAGTGCTCCCGTTGCATTTTATTCAGGAGAGAAACATAACCTCCGATATAAACCGAATTATAATAAAGGTCAAAAGCGTCAAGATGATTTTTCCCATAAACATTCTCAACTATTCTGTAAAATTTGTAAAAAGAACAATCACATGGCCGAAAACTGTTACTTTCGTAACAAAAATAAGAGTCCCAGTAAAAATAAAAAGCAGGCAGCATTTTTGGCTGAAGATCGATCCCCCTCTCTTCCACAAAATGTTACTACTTGGATTGTAGACTGTGGCGCTACTGCCCATATGATTAAAGACGACAAAAATTTGACACAAAAACGCCCCACTAAAACAGAAATCGCAATTGCTAAGGGTGGTAGTTCAGTTTGGCTCTAAATGCTGGACGAATTGAGACCCCTGAGTGCAAATTAAGTAATGTTTTGCATGTACCAGAACTAACGAAAAATCTCCTTTCAGTAAATGCAATTACTAACAAAGGTGGTAAAGTAATATTTGAGGGGAATAAAGTTGATATTTACCAGAAAAATAATCTTGTATTCACAGGGACGAAAAATTCTGGTGGACTTTGTGAAATTAAGATGGGATCTCAACTAGAAGCTATGATTGCATCAAACAATAACGGTGCTATCTGGCATCGTAAGCTTGGACATTTAGGACCGAAATATCTCAAGCAGCTGGTAAAACTTTCTCATGGTGTAGATTTAACGAATGCAGATCTAATTCCACTTGAATCCTGTGAAGTCTGTCTTCAAGCAAAAGCCTGCCGAAAACCATTTGGTGTCAACAGAACAAGAGCCACCAAAGTCCTTCAAATTCTTCACACAGACGTAGTAGGTCCTATTGAAATTCCTACATGGGACAATTATAGATATTTTATGTCTGTAATGGATGATTATACACATTTTACCGAAGTTTATCTACTAAGGGGCAAACATGAAGTAACCAAAAAATCTAAAAAACTACATAACAAAAGTTGAAAATAAATGGAACTCTAAAGTTGAAAAAATAAGACTAGATAATGGTGGGGAGTACTCTTCTATAGATTTTAAACAAAAGGGTATAGAGTTGGACTATACTCCGCCTTATACCCCACACTAAATGCTCATGCTGAACGGCTGGGTAAATCGTTGATGACTAAAACTAGAGCCTTGCTTTTTGATTCGGGTTTGGATAAGGAGATGTGGGGATTTGGTCTCCAAACTGCCACATATTTGCACAACCGTAGTCCAACAAAAGTTTTAAAAACAACACCTGCGGAGTTGTGGTTTGGAAAAAGGCCGGATCTTTCTCGTTTGCAGATTTTTGGATCTACCGCATATTCTAAAGTGCTCACTCACCAGAGGAATTAGATCCAAGAGTTCAAAAATACATATTTGTAGGCTATGCAAGTAACGCTTATAGACTTTGGGATCCTGATAAAAGGAAAGTTGTAATTTCCAGGGATGTGTATTTTTATAATCCAATTGAAACAAATACAGAGCGAATCCCAAAAGTCGTTCACCTTGATTTTTATGAAGATGGTGGGAATGATATAAGTTCTGATGAAATGGATGATGTTGAATCTCGTTCTGAAAGTGAAGACGATGAAACTAGAGAACAACCAGAAAATTCTCTAGACCCCACAGAACCCAATACATCCATAGAAGAGGCCTCATCTCTTCAAGATAATGATGAGGAAACAACACATGAAGAAAATCAACTAGAAGCACCAAGAAGATCAAGCAGAACAAAAAAGTTGCCTGAGAAGCTCAATGATTACTACCTTGATCTGGACTCATCGGCAGACCTGCAAGAAAGCGCTCTTCTGTCTTACAGAGAAGCTGTTACAAGTGAAGAAAAACACCATTGGCTTCAGGCGATTGATGACGAGAAACATTCTCTCACTAAAAACAAAACGTGGACCATTGTAGATAGAAAAGCAGCTGAACAACAGAAAATTCTAACAAACAGGTGGGTCTTTTGTGTAAAAGATGATGGCAAGTTTAAAGCACGACTCGTTGCACGGGGCTGTGAGCAAAGGCTTGACTGCCATGAGGAAACTTTCAGTCCTGTTGTGAGCAGCGATGCTTTGCGACTTGTACATGCTTTGATCGCCAAGGAAAATTACCATGTAACAAAGTTCGACATTAGAACTGCTTTTCTCTACAGGAAATTGGAGAATCCAGTTTTATGGAGATGCCAGAGGGTTTTGAAAGATCTGAAAATAAAATCTGCCGATTAGAAAAAGCCCTCTACGGTCTTCGTGAAGCTCCACTTCGTTGGAATAAGCGTTTTTCCGAATTTCATACTAAAAGTGGATTAAGAGCCCTAAAAAATGAACCCTGCATTAATTTTCAGAATCCTGACTCAACCCTGTTCTTGGCTATTCATGTAGATGATGGTATCCTTGCCTCAGACAATGAAGAGAAAATAGCAAAACTACTTGCTCAGCTGACTGAACAGTTTGAGATGACTGCTGTTAATAATTCAAAAACATTTTTGGGTTTGGAAGTCTCACGTGTGGGAGATGGTGTTAAAATTTCTCAGTCTGAATATGCCTAACAGGTACTCAAGAAATATGGTATGGAATATTCCAAACCAGTCACAGCTCCGTTTGTAAAGCCTGTGACTGAAAACGGAAATGTACTAACAAAATTTCCATTCAGGGAAGCCGTTGGCAGTTTGCTCTATATCTCAACGAAAACTCGCCCCGACTTGGCTTATGCTGTTGGTATGAGCAGTAGAAAAGTTGAAAAGTCAACTAATGATGATCTTAATAATCTTAAAAGGACTCTGAAATACCTAAAAGGGACTATAAATGAAGGAATTTACTATACTCCAAAGGCTCTATTGATGAAATCATTGCCTATTGTGACTTTGACTACGCAGGTGACCCTGAAACCAGAAAAAGTACTTCTGGGTACATAATTTATTTCGCTGGAGGACCAATAAGCTGGAGTTCGAAGAAGCAACCAATCGTCGCCACTTCCAGTACGGAGAGTGAGTACATTGCGGCTGCAGAATGCTGCAAAGAAGTAATCTACCTTAAAAGCCTTTTTGAAGAACTGTTAGGAAAAAGTGTTAAAGCTACTTTACTAATTGACAACCAGAGTGCAATAAGCTTGATGAAGAAAGGGAACTTTAGTAGAAAAATACACAATAAGCAACAACGAAGTAGACGTATTAGCTCTTCCAGCCAGACTACAAAACTGCTGGGCTGCTGGGCTGGCTTGGCTGGGGTGTGTGTGGAACCCCACACTGGATGGAGAACGTGCTTACCTATCGTCTAAGAGAGCTTCTGAAAAAGTTGTGTCATCAATTTCAACAGGGGATCCACTTGACTTCAGAGACCATCAAGAGAGCGTGGCTTCAGTCATAAAAGAAGAGCGGGACACAAGAAGAGAAGTGCAGGAAGAAAGGAGCAGAAGGTTAATTTTGGCACTTGAACCCAAGCAGCAGCGAATCCTGAATCGAGTAAAGGGCGCATCTCAGTGGTTAACCATTGTACCAACTGCAGCAGATGGGCAAGACCTCTCTGCTGATGAATTTAGGGATGCGCTTGCTCTTCGTTATGGACATGTGCCGAACAGCCTACCTGCCCGTTGTGACGGTTGTAATACCAGCTTCGACGTCAACCACGCCTTGAACTGTTTGAAAGGAGGGCTCGTTAAAAGAGGGCATGACAGCTTAAGAGATGCTTGCACAAATCTAGCCGGGCGCATAGTAAATGCCGACGCCGTCTCTTATAGCAACCAGACCTGGGACGTCACTGGACAAGCTGCTGCCCAAGCAAAACACATAAAATACGACAGGGCGGCTGAAGACGTGCGTGGGTCTTTTGCTCCCCTGGTAGTATCATGTGATGGGGCCCTCCATAAAGAGTTTTCTTTGTTCCTGAAGCGGATGGCACACACGATGTCAGAAAAATGGAATAAGCCTTTCTCCCGTGTGTTAGGGTGGGTCCACACAAAACTTCAAATAGGAATAATCAGGGCCGTCAATCAGCGTATTCGAGGAATGCGGCGGAAAATTAGGAGTCTTGGGACGGAAGACGGGGCAGGGGCTATCGGGGAGGATTACGAATGAGGAAGACTTTGATGAAGCAGACGATGAAGAAAATACATCACCCGGTCCATACTGTAATTTATTTTGTTGATATTTTGTTGAAACAAATTTAACAATAAAAAATTTGTTAAATGTTAAAAAAAAAAAAAAAAAAAAAAACATAGATGTAAGATTTCATTTTATAAGGGAATTGATTGAAAATAAAACCATACATGTAGAATACTGTCCAACAAGTAAACAACTAGCCGATTTACTTACAAAGCCATTAGGGCTAAACAAATTTGAAGAATTAAAAAAACAAATGGTGACATTGTAATAATGATAACAATATTTGTCTCATTATGTGTTCATGATGAAAAAAAGATGTTTTTTGAACCAAGTTCTTCTCTAACATTGTGTTGTGCATGATGCAAAAGTTCTTGTTTAATGTATTTCTTGATATAATGTTTTAAATTTGTAACTGTTGGAAATATTGTCTGATGTTTAAAGATAACTTGAGGCTTAGTCACGAAATTAAGAGGGGTGTGTTGAAGAAAGTTAATATCATATTTGAGCGAATTCCTATCCCGCTATTGTTAGCCTGAATGTGTTGGTCGCCGCCTCCAGGCCCTCAGCCAATCAAGTGCATTGGTCTTGTAATTTTGTGTTTTACAGTTTTATAACGTTCTGCGTTCTGCTAGTTGTAAAGTCGTGCTCCCTGTTTGAACAATAAAATAATATTTTTCTCATTTACATGAGTGGGTTTACTTCATAAAATCCCACAGACTGCAGGTTTTGAAGTTTAAAATCTCAGTTTTTTGGGGTTTTCCCGACCATTTTCCCGGATTTGCCTAAATTTTTTTTTTCATAAAATGTTAAGCTCTTCCTCCCGAATATAAATCCGCGTTGACTGCAGGTTTTCCACACTTCTTTCTGGGTCACTGCAGGTTTTGAAGTTTGACTGGCAAATTAGGAACGTTATACACGCTGTTGTCCAAATTACTAGCCCACATTAACTACAAGAATCCAATTCTTTATTTCAAACAAATTGTACCACACTTGTATGCAGTTTGCGTAAGCAGAACCAAATTTTCGAATAGAGAACAGACGGAGTTTCATTTCTATAAATAACCTCCACGTCCAGCTGTGGCGGGGGGGAGCCTCATAATGTTGCTCGCTTCGCTCGCAAAGGTGTAGCTGTATACCTACATGCGATGGTCTTTTACCCCCCCATTCAGGTGTATTACAATTGAAACCTGTAGGGGATTTGCGAGCGATGCGAACTTCTGTAGAGGATGTTATACTCGCTCACGTGAGGAAGTTATACTGCCAACCCAACATGGCAGACGTTTTTTTCTGTTGGAAATTACTATCAAACGCGGCACATAATGTGGAACCACGAAAACACTTATGAACACTTCAGTACAGTCAGATGTTGAATGTTTGTACGTATTTGTTTTCCAGTTCTACTTTTCTAAAGGTAGGCCATTATTTTATGTGTGTAGGTCTGCTCGCAACATTGTGAAACGGCGGCGGGCTCAATTAACTTGTCATTTTAATCGCTTTGCCTCCCTTCCCCTCGCTTTTTGACCAACTTCCCGTCACTTTTGTCGATACCTGATTTCGGATTCAGATTCAGCGGAATCAAAACTGTAATTCGCTCGCTATCACCATCCCAAAAACTTACCTTTATGGGGTATATTTTGATGAGAAAAAAAAAAATCAAATTTTTCGTCGGAATTTTCGAGAAAATGGGTCCGTACTCTTTCATTTTTTGACGCATTTCCTGATACTTTTTCCGCGATCCGATCGCGTCGTCGTCTTCCTCGTAGAAAAATGTACGAACCCGGAATTTTCGACGTCCGTTTAGTGGGCTAGGAGAAGTGGAGAGGTCGAAAAAGCGCGCATTAAAACGTCCCCCCCCCCCGCCCTACAGACCACGATTCGGGGGGGATTAGAAAATTTTAAAATTGCTTTCACCCCCTCTCGGAAAATCCCAATAAGATCCTACCACTGGTAGACTCCCGCCACTCAGCGGGTTGGATGGACAGACAGACAAACAATCTGACGGAATTTCATTCTCATAAATAACTAGCTGCTCCAGCTCGCTTCACTCTCAAGATGTGGTACAAATCTTTATACTTGCAAAGGAGCACGTTCAGCCACCAAAACTCTTGGGTTACTTAACATATAGTATTCTAATCCCACAAGTGAGGTATCTGCTTTAACATGTCAATAATTTGACTTTGCACTCCTTTTTCATCAAACATTCCAAAATAACGGTGAATTGACTGAAAAAAAAGCACGAATTCGAATGATGAACTGATTGATAACAATTAAAATCAAATTTGCTAAATTTAAATCCACATTGAACCATTCTGAAACAAATCCTAGAATACAGGTAGGTATGAATTTAAAAATATGTATGTGTCATTCTATGATAGGATTAAGATAAAAAATCCATTCTTGCGCCAACAAATTAAGCTTTCCAAATGAAGGATGAGTTCGTTGGCCAGAAATTTTTGAGCATATTAAATCGGTCAAAGTTAAATTTTGCTTTAAAATAACTAAAAATGGCTAAAACCTACAAACAATCGATAAATTTGAATTTTTTATGAGAATTTTATTCAAAAGAAGTTGATCAGCAACGATGTAAAATATTATAAAATTCACCCACAAACTTATAGGTAGGTACTGAAAAACGTACTTAAATTTCGTTCATATTTTCTTTAAAAAAAAAATATAATAATAATAAATAAATAAAATTAAAAAAAATCGTTGAAAACTGCAAAACAGCCAATAATCCAAAATCTTATTTAAATTGCCGAATATTATTTTAAATGAATTTCTGCCATAAAAAGGTACCTACCTCTTTAAAATTGTAAGCCCCAATTTCAAAACAATGTAATTATAATACAATAATTTAAGAAAGATTATGCTGAATGACTGGAACTTTTCTGTTCTGTAATCTGAATAATAGGTTCCAACCTCTCCAATTTTAGGGAGACGCAAAGAGGCGCATCTTGACTGCTCATCAATCAGTAGGTATTGTGGCAGAAGCGGCTTCCAGCTATAGCTTCCCGAATTACTGACGCAGCTGCCACACACTTATCTGGAAGTGCTCTGTCTCTAGAAATGCATTGAAAGAGTGGAGAGTGTCTGGCCGCAGCGTCCCTGGTACTCTGGATGCGGACGCAGATGCTCCATGCGGAACCCCACCTTAAGGTACTCAAAAACTTGGAGCGAACAGCACACTTTTTGTGATTCATGATGAAAGTCAATATTTTGAAGGGAATTGAATAGCTGTCAAAACAACTCTTGAAAAATTTGTTTGGAAAGTGAAAATAAAGAAGGTTAAACGGTTAAAGAGCACGTTTGTGGACTGCAGAAGACTGCAGACTACATTGGTAATCTGCAAGCATGCATCTGTACACTCCACAAGAGATTAGAAATTTGGAAGGACAACTTGATTGTTCACGACAACCGCAATCCGCGGCCAATAGAAAATACACCTTTTTGTCAAGTATCTATAGAAAGACATATATCTATGAAAAGTAGGTATCACAAATGTACACATATTTACACCGATGGAGCCAAAGGTTCTGGTGGGGCCGCTGGAGTGATGTGGTGCGAGATGCACGACCTGTCTCGAGGTGTGAAGATGCATGAAACATCTAATAGCTATCAAGCTGAACTGAAAGGCCTCACTCTGACCATGGCCCACATCTCCCAGCATGACAAAACTAACAAAATAGTCATTCTCACAGATTCAAAATCTGCTTTACAGGCCATTTCCAACCTTAAGCAATATGAATTCTCCCCCCCCCCCTCCCCCCATACGCCTACTGAGATTACTTCAGGAATTGTACTTCAGGAACAAAAAGAAGGATTTAACATACACCTACAATATGTACTATCTCACATAGGATTATAGGAAAACGACCGTGCGGATCATGAAGCCAATCGCATCAGGTTAGACAATCACTTTCCAATTACAAACTGGTCAGTACCTACTGATTGCAATTCTGAGTTGCACATCAGAATACGGGCGGGCTGGCAGACAAAGTATGCGATGGGAGATGGGAAAGGCTATTGGACTAGAGCCATTTACACCATCCCTTCTGAAAAACCATGGTACCTCAACAATAGATACCTGACAAATAGATAGATCACATTCATAAACAGACTGCTATCAGGTCATGCCAATAATAATTTATTTAAATTCCGCATGGGAGTCACTAACAGCCCACTCTGCAACAATTGTAACGAAGATGCTGTGCAGTCCGTTGAGCATGTATTAACTGAGTGCACAACATATCAACGTACTCTCAGCAGCATCCTTGACTGCTCAATACAAGAATATCTGAAATGGGGACTGGACGACACTACTAAATTGGTGGAACTTCAGCGGGTACTCACAGAAACTGATGCTCCTATTTAATGAAAGCAGATAAATACGCACACAGAACATAGAGTAAAGAGCAAGGAGAGAAGATTAGAATGCTGCAAAAAAACAAAACAAAGTGGGGATTACTTCTAAAGCGCTGACTGGCAACATAATAAAGGGCTGACAGATATAAATTATTTATAAAGGACGCAACTCACAGAAGAAAGAAGAATAAAATGAAGAATTACGAAAACCACTTTCACCAACAACATAAACGAGTTTAAGTTAGAAAAGATTAACAAATAATCGAGATTCCAGCTAATCGTCTTTCACCAAACCACTTTACGAGTTTAAACTCCTAACGAGGTGGCTTGAGGTTAATCTCCCAATCTCGGCCAGTTAACTCTTGCCAATCTCAGATTAGTGATAAAAATGATATCGAGCAAAATGGCCGCGCACCAACAGCTGATTCCTCATACCTCTACAGTTTGGTTCACAGTTTATTATTATAGTTTATACATAGTTTATTGTTATTCAAGTTTTTGATGATGAATTCACGCGATTTATCGTTCAGATTAATTTGATTGCTCGGATGAGAACGATGTCCTGCAAAGACGCCCAAGGACGATCCGACGGCGGGTTGGACGACGTCGAATTTCGGCGGAGATTCCGGCTCCCAAAACCGACAGTTTTGAAAGTTCTCGAGCTTATCCACACTCACCTGGAGTTCCCTTCGAACAGGTATAAGTTGGAAAAAGGCTTTTATACCATCAAATCGATGAATTATAATACGAAATTGATGTAGGATGGTAGGAAAATAAAGTATAATCGATGATGATAGCACGTTATAATACGATGTTGAATTGCTATCCCTTGTACAGTATGTACCTACCTACCTATACCACATAAAATAACTTATGTACATTTAAATAAGGTGATCAACCGTCCTGCTTCCGTCAAATGATGTGTCACACTTTCTTTGTTGGAAGTCAACGAAAAGTTGCGAGTAGATAGTAACTAGGTAACTAGATAAAAACGGCGCGGGTAAAAACGGGTCGTGGTTGTGATTCACTGCTTTATTGTCTTGATATGCCGGACACATGGCGGGTTTTCTAACTGTCGTTTCAAATTGTCCAATTTTTCATTGGACAGTTTCCGGAATCTCCGTTAGGGAAACTCGATTATTCCAATCTTGGTTTAAACGAATTTTGGGTTGGTGAAAGACGCCAAGGTTTGATCCTCGAGATTATATTTAATCGAGTTTGGCCAATCTCGGATTTATAAGTTGTTGGTGAAAGTGGCCCTTAGAGGACAGAAGAACAATTTACAAAATCAGCATAACAGTACAACAACCAGTGACCACACGGCTCGACCACAGTCGGAAACCAGAAAAGTCAGACAGACAAATAGACCAACTAACCAACCAAAATCTTATCATCTGTGTTTGGTTTTGCGCTTATCAACATACGTCACTTACGTCAGTCAACGAAACTTTTGTCAAGTATCTGTTGGTTTTGCAACTTTGTGCAACAGTTTGCAATCACTCAAGTTGTGGGATGTAAACGTAAAGTCAGTATCCGTTCGACAGTGCCGGTGTCAGTTCCCCAATTTGTGTAACATCATCATCAATCATGGAACAATCGGATCGGTACGAGTTTCTGTATTTCTCGCAACGTAAAGATAACGGATTGATTGAGTTTAACGACCCAAATGACGTAGAAGTTAGGATGATTTTACCAAGACATTCGGAAACGAATGATTTGGATAAGTATTACCTCCAGAGTATGCTAACTGGGTTTGATGGTTCTGGTGATTTCCAGGCTTACGAAATTCTTGACGCTTTTCCGGTCTTGTCTTTGACTACGGATGAAAACGACAAATTCTACAAACTGTCAATTGCGAGATTGCAAGAGTTTTCCCTCGGGAAAATAGAAGAAGACGAATACATTGGTGCCTCTATTAAACATCTATTCATGCAAAGCCAAATCGATCGTAAAAATGACAACTCTCTTTTGGATGAATGTTTGAATAAAATTAGCCCGATAATGTACAACCGTGATAGCAGAGACACTGTCAACAGTGAAGACTATGAATTAAGTCTCATAGCAAGTTATGTACCCACGTCACGATTTCGACGAATGAAAATATTGAAAGGTTGGATCGAAGGTGCCTTACACTATTACGACTATAGTATTATGTTTTTCGATGTCCGCTTTGTGGGTTTCGACGACTTTAACGAAAATATTATAGATGTTAAATCGGAAGATCTTTGTTTCAACAAAGCTATTTACATTGTCACTAAGGGTCCTTTTTTACTCCATAACTCGGGTTTATATTATGAGATGTGGTGTAGAATTGCAACTTTGAAACGGGATTGGCTCTTCACTTCACCAAATAATGACAATGAACGAGACGGTAAAGTGATGCTGTTTCGTAATAAAGAGTTGAGGTTGAAATTTGAAGAATGCCTTACAACTGTCTTTCGGAAAGGTACGTACCGCATAAACGATGTATTGAAATGGAACCGCTACACTGACGGTGGTAAATTCAATGACCATTTCGACACGATGTTTGTGAATAAATCCTCGAATGAATGTTCCTTATATACTTTACTCATTTATCTTGAAGTTGAAAATGAAGACAATTTTCTATTTTTGGGAAACGAAGAAGTTGTAGTGCAATTGGAGAGTAATAAGGCCTATATTATCCCTCATTGGGTTAAACATCGTGTGAATGGTACAGGATTGCGCGAATTTATAAAAGCCGAAATCGTCTTCAAAAATAAACCTATTGGCGTTACGTTCGATCAGTCTATAGCCGACGCGTTCGACCAAAGTTGCTATTACATGCTTCAAAGTGTTCGACATCCCAAATTGAAAGATTTTGTGTCCAGGAGCTTCAATGAAATCAACGAAGCGCGATTCTTCAAAACTCAATTTCTTCCCACGTTGGATAACCACATATTTCTGCTCAAGACGATCTCATCCGTGCCTTTGAAATACTACACGATGTGTGCCCATCAACTCGAACGATGCAATTTCAATATTTCTTATGTAACCGATGGCAAATATTACTATTTCAAGATAAAAACAGGTAGGAATGTTACTGCAAATGAAGCCGTTTTAATGCTATCAATTATGCATTTAGATATTCACCCTAAAAGGATGTTCACACGATGCGTTAGAGCATGTGAATGTGGACATGATGAATGTATCGATTACTATGACAAACATTCGGACGTGAGTGTCAGTGAATCCATTTTTTACTGGTCACCAAAAGATTCTGAAACACAAATAGATCAGAACTTGCTTCCCATTCAGTTGCCAAGTAATCTGGGCGAAATCCTGTCAGTTGCTAATATTTCCGTTCCAGATATAGATGAAGAACAAAAATCTTTTTATTTTGCTGCATGTCAAAATATTCACCCAACCTACGAATATTATCAATCTCGTATAACTGAGATAACTGCGCCCGATCGAGATGGAAATTATAACTGTTTGAATATATCTTTCATCGGCCTAGATAGGAATATAGTTAAAATCCGACAATCCAGTTTCTGTAACGGCGTGAAAGTTACGAGTAATTGGCACGAGACTGATGCCAGCGAGTATCTCGCTTCCCAATTCAGAGAACCGCCTGACGAAGAACCTGGGGAACCAGTTGCTGCGGAAATATCATCCAAGGATGAACATAGTTCCGATGAAGACTTTATGCTGCCGGGATTGTTTGATTATAGTTCCGATGAAGACTTAATTCTGTCGGGATTGTTCGATTAGTTGCCTTGCCAGTTCGAACTGAAAACAGGTTCTTATGTTCCAAGCATTGAGTTTAACGAGGTGCAGGTTGGCCGTAACAATATAATATACGTACACCTATGTGATAGCTTCACAAGCTTGTGCAAGATAAGTACCTAAGAAGACAGAAGTCTGGTAGTTGAATGTGTATTTCAGTTTCCACTCCTGGCTCTTAAGTATATCCAGTTCGTTCTGGATGAGGGGGTACCCCCACCAGGCTGAGGTAATGAGAATACAGTCCACGGTTATGAGTTCATCACACTTCCCTCTCCTGAAGTGTCTTCTTTAATGTAATACAAAATTACATTTGTAATATTTGTTGCTGCGTTACAATAGGTAAAACTAGGTATGGTACGATGTGCTGGTCATGTACAGTCATAGTGATGAATGCGGCTTGGTGATGTTGATGGAGGGGTGTGGAGTTCAGTGGACAAAGGATGATTTTACGTGAGAGAGCTTATTTTTTAAACTTATAATATATTGAGAATATTTATTTTTCAACTTTTGTTTTTGATAAATAAACCACTGTCACTACATTTGTACTGAGTTCCCGCCTTCAATTCTGTTACTGCTATTCCTTTATTCTAGTAAATTATTCCTGTTCTGTTTGGAACCGCTTGGCTATTAACTTATGGTATTAATTACATAGTGCAAGCATGGAACGAGCGCCTTTCCATAGCACAAAACCCTTAAGGACAGGCAAAAATGTTAAGTATTTTTGTTGAATTGTTATGCAGTTTCTATGCACGAAAATAATTAACGTTCAAATTCATGGCAAACAATTTATATCAATGACATATTCTGCGTATTTTCGGGTACAAGTCTACCCTCTGAACTCGACCTTTAATTGGGATGCTTGATGTTTATAAAATTGGAGATAAATCTCGATTCTAAGGAGGGATGTCATCCGAAAATTACATGATCTACGTCTTGGCATCTGAAAATTCAGGAATCTTTTCAAAATGATTTGAATATAATTTCTATTAAATAAAAACACCCAAAAGTTTCGGTTTCCGAAATTTTGGAGCTATTGCTCAATGAGCGTTACCCACGTATTCATTTCATATTTTTTAAATGAAACTAGAATTCATTCTAAGAAATTTGATACCATCCGCATTCTCCTACGTTGATTAGTTTTGTTTCTATGATTTTTCAAAGTTTGAACTGGTCCGTCTTTGGGAGGGGTGCTTTGACGTCACCAGTGCGCGAAACTTATAAAAATCATAGAAAGATAACTACTCAACGTAGGAGAGTGCAGTTGATGCCAAACTTCTTGGAATGGAATCTTTCTTCTTCCAATTAAAAATGGTTATAATACCATCTCATTATTGCTGAAAGATTGGCTTCTTTAATGCATCCCCGAATGTGATTCTAGTTTTTGCCTCATTCGAAAGTATAGGATCCATTAAATTTCCTCAATTCATTAATTTTGATGGATTCGCCATAAAAGTATTTTAGAAGATAAATTAGCTTGGATTAGCCGCTACAACTCGCTACTCCGCGATTTATGATTAATTAACATTTTCGCTAGTCACAGAAGCCTACCTACAGTTCCTACACACGCTGTTGTCCTAATTAATAGCCCACATTAACTATAAGAAGCCAATTCTTTGTTCCAAACAAATTGTAACTATTATTTCATGCCAATGTATTAAAGAAAAAAAAAACAAAAAAAAAAAAAAAAAAAACACTTGTACGCAGTTAGCGTTGTAAACAGAACCAACTTTTCGAATAGAGATAAGTAAAATATAAGTAGACGAAAAGTATTTAGAACACTTTTATTTTTTAAGAATCAGAAGAGGGGAAACACACCTCAATGATGAATAAATAATTGTTAAAATTGGGATTTGTGTCATTTAAACTTTTGCTTTACTCTTTCGTCATTTTTTTTTCTTTTTTTTTCAAGGCAAAGTGCACAGAAATATCGATGGTCAAAAGGCAGGTAAGAGGGGAACGGAAGAACGCAATGAATCGTTGAAAAGAGGGAAGTGAATGAATGCGAGAATGAAAGAGAAGTGACGCACAATATTGTGAAATGTTAATAACACTCAAAAATAACTAAAAATGAAATATTAAGTGAGAATTAAATCAGAGTTCACAATTTTTTGTGAGCAAAAATGCTCTTGGACTGCGTTCAAAGTTTGAAAAAAGTGATCTAAAATAGCTAAAAATTTAATAAAGATTATTTGGATTTTTTAGCCTTTTTTTAAAGTTTTGATCTACTTTTTAGCAAATATTAATGAAATTCAAGAGCATTTTTCTTTTTCCAGCATACATTTTTTAATGTTCATAAACTCATAGTTTAATGGATAAACTTTTTTTGTCAAAAATCCTGAAAATAAAATAAATAAATGAAAATAAATAAAATTAACGATTTTTTGCAGTTTTTAGCCATTTGTAGTGAATTTTTGAGCATGTTTTTTGAGAGTTGGTCAATTTATTGTGCTTAAAAAAATTCTAGCCAACGAACTCATCCTTTCGTTTGGAAACTTGATTTTTTGGCGCAAGAACGCATTTTTTAAATCTTGATCTTTAGGAGAGTTACCTAGGTCATATGTCATATGGTTGTCATATATGACCTAGGTATATGAAAAAGCGTTAAACTCTAGGATTCGTTTAGGAATGTCCCAAAACGGATTCAAATGAAGAAATTTTTCGAAAATTTTGGTTTTAAACTTTTCGGAGCTTCGTTTTCTACGAAAATTTGCTAAACCTTCCCATCACCTGTTGATATTAAATCCCGGAGGCAGCATTGCCCCCACGACGTACATATGAAAAAGTGTTAATCTCTAGGATTCGTTTCAGAATGCCTCGAAACGGATTTCAATAAAGGAAATAGCCTTATGTTCTTGCACCGTTGAAAAGAGCATTAAATTTCCAAGATGAGATCCAAACCAATTTCCAAAAGCTGCAGGATGTTTTTTGAGCCAAAAGTTTAAATTTTACCTGTTTTAACATGTTTTAAGAAAACTCAAGAGGCATTGTAGTACTAATACGCCCAATCCCCACCCCCATCCGTCCCTTTCGAAGGGAAAAACATCTGAATTTTCTTAGCTTTCCAACGGTACCTTTCTACAGTCCATTTAACTTTGCTAATTAAGGGAGATAATTTAGTTTTAATGTTCAAAAATGAGTTTTCTTTATAAAACTACCTAGGGGTTTCTTAAATTAATTAAAAAAAAAAAAAAAAAATCAAAAAATTTAAAAGATCTACATTTCCTTTCCTATTTAAGTACTTAATTACCCAAGTAAAATTAACTACACTAAAAAGCTGAGTAATTAGAGATGTTTTTCTCGCCGAGAGGAACGGTTGGTAATAATATCACTGAATTTTTCTTCAAAAACGTTGGAATGAGAGAAACTTAGGGCTCAAAAAACATCTTGCAGTTGCCACTTTTTGAAATTGGTTTGGATCTAATCTTCTTGGATATGCACATCTCATTTCAACGGTACTTTTAAAGGCCTTCCTAAGCCGTAAAATTAATCAAAAAATTTATTAAATGCTGAATTGTTTGATACCAATACGTTGATGGTTCGGCACCTTATTTAACTGCTGTATATAGCTCTCAATGTTTTTCGAAATCCGAATTATTCAATTGTTGTTTGTAGGGTAGTGTGGAGTGTCCATGACTGCTGTGTTGATAATCATGGATTAAAGATATGGATGTACATTCCTTCATTGTGAAAGGAGAGCAGTCAAGTGGTAGAGGAGCAAGAGGCACAGGCAAACTCGGCGCCACGCCCTGCGGGTTTCTTCCGTTTCTCGAAAGTACTTTATGCACGTTTGCCCCTAATTCGCCGAAACTGATTGAACCATTGGCCTGATTTTAGTTCTGTTTTGTAAGGAAAAGCTAAATTATATACAGAGTTTTCGCCATCCCCCTAAAAAGTAAGTTAGTTGCATAAATGTTTGGAAAGGAAACACGAAATAAGGGCTTGGGACGAGAATAAAAATATATAACCTGTTATTGTTTATTTATGAGGGAAAAAAAATTCTAGGTCATACAGATGCTCAGTAAAAGGATCACAAAGAATGCTGATTTTCCCCTTTTACTTAGGAAGCTCTTAATTTTTCATCATCAAATTCTGTTGAGTATTGAATTTTAAAAATGAAACTACCATGAAATAGAGAGGTTTTCAATAACATTCTTTGAGAAATTTTTTGTTCCAAATTAGTTAACATCCCAAAAATATTTGATACCGTGACGGAATTCGAACTCATATCTTTTAATTTCTTTAGAAGAAATTATGTTTAGAAACAGTGCTCCAATGAGTAGCACAACTGAGGGTGATTTAATCAAACCTTTGACTGTGGGAATTTTCCTTGAGCCTAACATTTCCCTGGAGTCAAATACCAGCCATATCGACTTATAAGGGATTGGACAAACGGAGAATTGAAACTGCAGACCGCTAGCTCAGCATATGATCGCTGGAAGAAGTAGTCACGGTGTTTTGACTCAAATGAGTAAGGAAGTGAAAGATGCAACGTCAGGGATTGTGATTTTTATAGTCTGGCTCGAGAGGGATTAATTGTTCTGGATAAAAGTCTGGATCCTTACGAATGTGCCAAATGTCAAGGCCCAAAAATATTTGATACCTCGACAGACTTCAAACTCTTCTTTATTGATTTAAGAGACATTTTCTTCAGAAACAGAGCTCTAAGAAGTAGCGCTGCTGAGGACAATTTAATTCCTCTTCAACTGAGGAAGTTTTCTTAGAACGTAAAGGCCGGTCCAGACGCTACGTTTTGCACAACCTTTTGTCTGCGCAGTTCAAGATGTTGCAGACAAAACGTTGCGTGTGGACCGGAAAACTTCGCAGTTTTGAGTCCGTAGGGAGAACTGCACAGTTGCTGCGATATATGAGCTCGTGAGCTCTGAAAACCGTGACCTGCACAAACATGTCGTTGCGTGTGAACACTTGCTCTGTTTTCCAATCCGTTTGTTCCTCAGTGTTCCCCAATCACCCACAATGGCAGATCTTCGCTAGTTTTTGACTGATTTTATTTCACTTTATGAAAGTTTTCCGTGCTTTTGGCGAGTTAAATCCAAAGAGTACAGTGACAGGGACAAAAAGGGGGAAGCGAATGAAAATTGGTTGACAAGTTCAAAGAAATAGATGTCAACGCAAGCAGGGGGACAGTGGTGAAGAATGTAGATTCTTTGGGAAGCGTTTATCACAAAGAATTGGCTAAGGTAAACAAATAGATTTGATCTGGGGCTGGAGAAGACACAATTTACAAGCCATCTCTGAGGATTTCGATTTGCTGCAGTCCCGTCTTTTAGCGAATTTTTGAAGAAAATTAAGCTATTGCTCTCGCCTCAAAATTTGTAGAATGTGAATTTTTGAAAACATTTTATGCAGAAATCCGTTTCAGGCTATTCTGAATCATATTCTGAAGTTTAACGCATTTTTTTTTATGTATGTATGTATGTATATATGTATGTATGTATGTATATATGTATGTGTCATTCCAGACGATAACTGTCCGTAGAATTGTGCTAGAAACTTCAAACAAATTTTAAAATGTTAAGGACACAAAACGAAAGTTCAAGTTCGTTGGCCAGCATGATCGGATTACATCTTCGGGTTGAAATTTTCAAAAATGTAGTCAAAAATTTCAAAATAGCCTGTTTTTTGCGATTTGTTGTGCGAAATAATTTTTTTCAGCATACTAACATGTGGTATATTCGGAATCAGCGTAAAATTTCCTATAAGAATATGTATCGTCTTCAAAAATTTCAAAGTTGTAAAATCAGTCATAAATCGAAATAACGCCGTTCGCTAGTTGTAAAAATCGGTAATGTTTGCATGAAACATTGTCCAAATTCAGATTGAACTACTCTTATGGAAGTATCCCTGTATAACCAATCCTAGAACCATGCTGTTTAAAACGTAGGTAGTAGGTTCGTCTGGACCGGCCTTAACAGTTGCATAATCGATCCTAGAAGTTTGGAATTTTCATTCTGGGACACCCACATATTCAGAAACATTACTGGAAACAGAACCAAACGTTTGCTAACTAACAATGAAAAACAAGGTTGATAAAAAGAACTTAACTCCATTTTTAAAACCGTAACACTATTTAATTCTTTTCAGGATGATCCGCAAATTATTATAGAACGATTTCTTTTTTCATTAAAAGCTAACAATTTTCTTGGAAAACAGTCTTATTATGTATGTACAATTTTTCAACTTAAATTACAAAGACAGTTACAGCAGTCCACATGAAACATATGGTCATATATATATATACTAATAAAATAACAAACAATACCTATCACAATGAATTAACTGAGGTTTAAAAGTCACAGGGTCATTTCGAACCTATGATGTAAGGCAACAACCGCATCTGTTCTTGAGGGAAATTCCTTGTTTTCCACTGTGTAACCCCAAGTTGATTTCAGTTTAGGAAGCACTGGCTTGTACTTCTTCAAGGACACTTTTTTTCCTTGGGCCACTTTCTTTGAATAGTAACTTAAGCGTGTCAGGAGCTCTGATTGTTTCCTGATGATCTGAAAAAAATACATCAAACACATTTTTTTTAAAGCGATTTGTGAGAAGTTAATTGATAAGTCTACGTTATTATTATTGAATAGGTAATTCTCATTCAAAACCAGCAATATTCCGGGTAGATGTAGATAGAAAAACTCTCAGGGTGGGGGTTTTGAACCCCCAGCACGGAAGCCTGTTGGCTTGTACTTTCCTGAGAGTTTTTGTTTAATTGAAGAGACTCAGCACCCTGATGAGGGGTGGGAGGCCCTTGATTAATTGTTCGCTCTGAATAGAGCTCATTGGGGTTTGGGCCCCAAAGAGTTCAATTCTGCGATGGGTGAGTGCAGGGCACTCGAAGATTATGTGGGATGCCGTTTCGTCAGTCTTCTCACATAGTCTGCACAGGGTTGAATTTTGTGTGACCCCTATGCGATCTAGGTGAAATCGTAGGGGTAAGGCCAACCATTGTTTTTAGTTCCCTACGGTTTTTCCTAAGTAGCCCTTCAGTAATTTTGGTGTTGGGTTCAGCCACCATAAGTTTACTGTGGGCGTGTCCTTCAATATTGGACCATCTTATAGTGGTTTGTTGGTTGACCCACGTGTTGATGGTTCTTCTGAAGGTAGTTTTTGGTAAACCGACTGCTGGCTCAGGCCCCAAAAATGGGGTTTGGGAGCCCCTTCTCGCGAGCTCGTCAGCCTTTTCATTACCAATAATGCCTCTATACCCGGCACCTACTCCAGGTGAACCTGGTTGTGTTTGGCTAGGTTGTTGAGGGTTTGCATGCAGCACCATACCACTCGGGACAAGATGGTTGGGGCCGTTAGTGCTTTTATCGACGCTTGACTGTCAGAGAGGATGCGGACGTGGGCTTTTTTATGCCCCCTCCTAAGACTCTCCGCAGCTGCTGCCTCGATTGCCACAATTTCTGCCTGGAATACAGAGGTATGTTGCCCAAGTGGAAACGAGGTGTTCCACCTGGGTTTGGCCCCATGTATTCCTGCGAATATTCCGTGTGGAAATATGTTTAGAAGTTTCTGGGAGAAGCTTAAAATTGGACTAGGGAGACGAATCCAGATGCTAACTGCTGAGCTCATTTCCTGAAGATAGGGTTCATCGAATGGACGATTTTATTTGATTTCATCTGAATCCTCATAAAAAGGGGTCATCAAAAACGTAAGGAAAGTTCTTATATACTAGATAGCTTTTACTCTTTGCATACCAAGGGAGGACACTGTTGTAGTCAATGAAATAACATGAGCAAACTTGGAAGCTAACCTTTCACCACAACATTTTTTGAGGTAAATGACAGTTGAATCCACGTTAATGTCTTTCCTGTCTTTTGCTTCCGAGTTTACCTATAGGTAGCAGAAGCATTGTTTTAATTTTCTGGAGGTAAAAAATTGTTTGTTTCCAAAATCAAAATTCCCTATTTAACGTTTAAGACCATTTCGAACAAATTTTTATTCTGTGTCTGTGTGTGCCCGTGAATCCTTGACGCTTTATTCACAGTTTTTATCCGAGTTTGATTGATGCAATTTTCAGGGAATCTGCGGATTAGGGTTTGAATGGTTCACTATCATTTTCATTATTCCCAAATCAATACTTTACTCCGTACATATGCAAACGTAAATTCCATCAAGTACCATTTTCTCACGCCCTAGACGTCCTACCTAGCTCAAATTCGGAAGATGGGAGGGAGAAAACGATTTGATAAGCCCATATCAATTTCAACGATTGTATTGGTAGTAGCTGCTGTGCATGTGCACATGTGTAATCCTTGTAACGAACATAATTTCCATATTTTTCATCTGATTTGGTGAAATTTTCTAGAGTAAGGCTGTAGATCCCCAACCAATTTCATTGTCCTCAAATCACTATTTTATTATGAGCATGTGCAAACCTGAATTACTTCACAAATTATTTTCTCGTTTCTTTTTTCATTGTTACCTATAGATAGTAAAATTCCTATTGTCTCCAGAATAAAAATTTCCGCTCCCGTTTTATGTTCAAGACCATTCTGAACAACTTTGGTTTTGTGTCTGCACATCTTTGTAACAAGCTTAATTTCCAGTTTTCATCTTTTTTTAATGGAATGTCTAGGGATTGTGCGGGTTAGGCTGTAAACAGTCCCCTATCAGTTTCATCGCTCACAAATCAATACTTCACCCTGTGCAAGCACAAATGTAAAAACCATAAAGCGTCATTCTTTCATGGCCTATTCTCCGATCTCTCTCGAATTCGGAGGGTGGTTGGTAAATGACGAATTAATTAGGTACCCCATTTGAGTTTCATTAGGATCGGTGTGCATGCGCAAACTTAAAATCCATGTAACAAGCATGAAACAATTCAACTTGGCAGCTGATTTTTCTGGGTCGAAATCTATACATGTAAAGCCATCGATCCCTCAAAAAGTTTGGGAGGGAGAGGGATGAAGAACAAAATTTCCCAAATAATCGGATCAAAAATTCTCAACTCCTCGGACTAAACATTTCATTTTTTTAAAAGATGGTAAGTAGGTAATTTGATCATGGATATTACCATGTAAAATCATAATCATATGCCATTTCGAGAGTTTCCAGGTTTTTCTGAGTACTGACTGCAGCCTTTCACCCGGTAATACGTGTGGCTGTGGATGTGTTTGTCGATGAACATGGAATCCATAGGTTAAGTACAAAGCACAAAGTTAAGCACAAAGAGCAAAGGGCGCACTGACGCATTAGCATCCTCATTGGTGTCTGTAGGCGACAAAATAAGGGCGATTTACACATGGAGCTACCGCAGAGTAGAGTAGGAGCTACATTTTCTTCATGGATCGACTATTAAAAAACTGGGTCTGACGTCCACAACACAACAGTGTCCATCATGCTATCAAGCTCGGCAAATAAGAAACCACCACATTTTTGCCATTTGCTATTTGCTTCATTTCTAGAGAGAGAAATACATACACGAATTGCGATATTGCAATCTGAATTATTATGAACTAGCGTTCCCCCCGCGCGCGTTGCTGCGCCCAAATTAAATTTGTTCATTGATCGTAATTTTAAACTGTTATTAAGTCAATCGTGGGATCATCAGGGAAAAAACTGGATTCTAGATCCACTCAGCTGATCTGGGATCGGTCAGTTGTGTTCAGAAGTCCCTCAAGGGCCCACATACCAAATCTCAGAATCGTGGGATCATTATGGAAAAAACTGGATTCTAGAGCCACTCAGCTGATCTGGGATCGGTCAGTTGTGTTCAGAAGTCCCTCAAGGGCCCACATACCAAATCTCAGAATCGTGGGATCATTATGAAAAAAACTGGATTCTAGAGCCACTCAGCTGATCTGGGATCGGTCAGTTGTGTTCAGAAGTCCCTCAAGGGCCCACATACCAGATCCCAGAATCGTGGGATCATTAGGGAAAAAACTGGATTCTAGAGCCACTCAGCTGATCTGGGATCGGTCAGTTGTGTTCAGAAGTCCCTCAAGGGCCCACATACCAAATCTCAGAATCGTGGGATCATTATGGAAAAACTGGATTCTAGCCACTCAGCTGATCTGGGATCGGTCAGTTGTGTTCAGAAGTTCTTCAAGGGCCCACATACCAAATCTCAGAATCGTGGGATCATTATGGAAAAAACTGGATTCTAGAGCCACTCAGCTGATCTGGGATCGGTCAGTTGTGTTCAGAAGTCCCTCAAGGGCCCACATACCAAATCTCAGAATCGTTGGATCATTAGGGAAAAAACTGGATTCTAGATCCACTCAGCTGATCTGGGATCGGTCAGTTGTGTTCAGAAGTCCCTCAAGGGCCCACATACCAAATCGCAGAATCGTGGGATCATTAGGGAAAAAACTGGATTCTAGAGCCACTCAGCTGATCTGGGATCGGTCAGTTGTGTTCAGAAGTCCCTCAAGGGCCCACATACCAAATCTCAGAATCGTGGGATCATTATGGAAAAAACTGGATTCTAGAGCCACTCAGCTGATCTGGGATCGGTCAGTTGTGTTCAGAAGTCCCTCAAGGGCCCACACACCAAATCTCAGAATCGTGGGATCATTATGGAAAAAACTGGATTCTAGAGCCACTCAGCCGATCTGGGATCGGTCAGTTGTGTTCAGAAGTCCCTCAAGGGGCTACATACCAAATCTCAGAATCGTGGGATCATTAGGGAAAAAACTGGATTCTAGAGCCACTCAGCTGATCTGGGATCGGTCAGTTGTGGTCAGAAGTCCCTCAAGGGGCTACATACAAAAAATCTCAGAATCGTGGGATCATTAGGGAATCTCCGCGTAACGCTCACCGCGTGACGCTCCCCGCGTGACGCTCCCCGCGTGTCGCTCTCCGCGTGACGCTTTTTCATTTATGTGTCATAGTAAAGACATAAAATGTCAAAAAAAATGTAGTAGGCCGTCAAGAAGGTACCAGTACTTTCTGTTCAACTATTTCTACAACCACTAAAATTTCTAAAACCTGACACTGCACCCTTTTATGCCCTCTGGGTCAGAGCCCTTTGAACGGATTTGCACCAAACTTTACAGGAACAATCCTTGAATCATGCCTAATAATACCTGAAAGTTTCATTACAATCTGTCGAGCGGTTTCGGAATCAATCAATTATTGTGATCAGTGAGTTGTGGACTTAATCTCATCTTATATCTATGTTAGAATGTAGAGAACAGTATCTTTTTCCAACCGAAACCTCAATAAAAACACGCACTCGTCCCATATTAGTAGGTGATCTACTGGGGTCTTACTAGGTATATACGGTCTTCTTCCAATCAACGAATTATGCTGCTATTTGAAGACTAATCCTCAAATATATCCATTGAACGGTGCAAAAATAAAGACAATCAAATAAGATTTTCGTAAATAAATTGAAATGTTTGAGGTTAGAAAGATCTAGATACCTCATTAACCTCCAGTTATAATTGTTATCCAGCTGTCCAGGGACCAGGTAAATTAAAACGCCAGATAGGGTTTAACTAGGGATGGACCCCTATTACGCTATCCTTAAGATAAATCCTCCCTATCCATTGGATAAATGTGATTGATAAACTGGCCCTTATTAACAACCAAGGTAGAACTACTTTATTTTGGACAAGGAAACGTGCTTTGACAACACCGGTTTTCATCTAGCTGTCAAGGATAATTGTTTTCCTTATGACTCGAGGTTGGCATAGTTGTCACTTTGATAACACTATTAAAAAAAAGTTATTTTGATGTGCCGGCAGTCGGCTTTGTGATCTCTAATGTCTTGGCTACCTTTTCAACAAACGTAATTCTAGCTGATATTTGAAATGGCGTTTCATACTTCTTGTTGATGCGAAACGAATTTGAAATGTTGCATTTTGCTGAAAACAATCCCACCGTACTCTTCAATGGGGAACGAGGTAATGTGCGCCTATGAACATTATTTTTCTCGAGTGACTTGTGTGCGTTCTTGAAAATCAATGGTGAACTTGGATCTTCAAAGTCATTAAATATTTTATTTTTGGTCGACTAAAATGAGCAAATTAAAGTCTCCATAATATACATAAAACATAATGAAATTGATCCGTTGACCTCTTAATATCTAGATGGGCAGGTAATTAAGCCAATCGGGTTTTTGAAACGGAACTTCAAGTTTTTACGATTATTTATTAGCAACTGGTGGTGGTGAAAGAAAAATCTCCCTAATGTCAAATTATCGCTTGCAGACATTTAGGAGGAGTCCGTGGTCACTAGCAAGTCGGGTGCAGGGGGCAAGCACTTTTGATTGATTAATAAACGAACTTTCTAGTGAAGTTCATTCATAATTATGTCAGGGACACTAGAGGGTGTTTTATTAACCATTGTCTGCCCTCTAGCGTCCCTAGATATAGATTCTTACATCAAAAGTACTTGCCCCCTATGCCCGACTTGCTAGTGACCAGAGTCATCCGAAATTTATTTAAACGATAATTTTACTCTTACTACGAGTGGAAATAAGCCTTTAGATTTAATACCGCTCTAACATCAGACTAAGTTCAAACATAAAAGGTTTGTTTGCCAAGGCATTTTTGAAGTGATTTTCAAACTGTTTCAAACTCGTTGGAGACTGGTCAAGTGAGCATGAGTTCTGTCAACTTTCTAAGTGATTTCAAACGGGTTGGGGATAGGAGTCCATTCATTTAATAATAATTTAACGTTTGAGCAAAACACTCAAAGGCTTGGAACAGTGGTGAAAAAAGAGGTTTAGTGATTTCAATGGCTGCTGTGAGTTTGGAATAGAGGGGCAAACAGTCAGGATGTGGTCAGCCGGAAAAAGCTCTGACCGATTTGACAATCTGCAACCGGTTGGAAACCAGTTTGAAAACCTCTACGAACAGACCATGACTGAAGGTGGGGGGCGCTTTAATGATCAGAGAACTCAGTGAACACCTCAAGTGGGTTGCTAACTGGTTTGGTGGCTTCAGCAAACCTAATGCTGCATTAACACGTTCACTGCGGCTGTCGACACGTAGTTGACAAATGAGACCCCTTCCCCCTGGCGGACGTCGACGACCTGTCGACATCTCCCTTCCCTTATTTCAGATCAACCGCAACACGTCCAGCCGACTCGAAGCCAGTTCCCTTTCAGACTCAGCGTAGTGAAAGGTCCCATGTTCATGACTAAGCCTTCGCCGTCCACCAGATCGATTTTTCGTTATTTATTTCTCGTTTTTCTCATACGGTAAGTTTTTTACTCAATACTTTTTATTAGCTTACACCAAATATTATTTGCATCGAAAATTATGAATAAATAGCTATGAAATAACCCCTAATAAAGAGTAAAATGAATAAACTTTTTATATTTTTTATTGTATTTTTTTTTTCAGTGCGTTTCATGTTTTAGTGCGTATTTTAATTTGCTGTTTTTTGTCCAGATGAGCAGACGAGGAGTGAAGAGACGATTGGTATTTGAGGAAGAATTGGCTTCTGGACCAATGGTTTAAGAAATTTCATAGTTGAAAAATGTTTGTTTTTTATTTTTTTATTGATTTTGATTACAATGTATACATTTTCTTGTACCGTTATAATATAGTTAACGATATTTTCAGTAATAATAATAACTCTTTAATATTCTTGTATAGTTTTTATAATATGTACAAAATACTTTTCTATGAAACGCTTGTGAATTAAACTTTTGAGTGCATTTTCGTGTTGTTTCCTCATTCTTATACCTGGATGTAGGTAATTTTACCAAAAAAAGCTGCGGGGCCTCCTTTCTAATTACTTAGGTACATAGTCTTTTCAGGTAGAAGCTGGACACTCGTTTTCTGTTATAAAAGCTGTCCCCTTTACAGCTTAGCTCGGTTTTTAGAGTATTATAACTTCACCTATAGAATGTCGACCACCCGTCGACAAACGTTTTTCAAGGTCAAAGGTTAATGAAATTTGAACTACAAGTCATCAGATGTTTTTTTGGTTCCAAATAGAAAGAAATGGAGACAAAAAAGTTGCCGCGCAGAAAATCGGTTTTGAACAATTATTGTCGCAGTGAACGTGTTAACGCTAATTGTAGGTTTACTCTAACGGTGAAAGTGTCCCTGAATGAGTTACATTGCGCCCTTCCTTGGGAATAAAAAATTTATTTGGGAAATACAGTGCTCACAAAAAGTAGAAGTACACCCCCAGGAAACAGTTCCATCTGGCTTGTCTTTATACTTTTGTTACAATCCCATTTTCGTGGATTCCACGTAATAGAGCTTGAAAAAACTTGTATTTTTCAAAAAACACACATGTTTCTACTACTTTTATTGTATTTTTCAGTTTTGGTCTTTTGCTAAAAAACAATGCATTGCGAGTGTAAATTTGAAAGAAAACAAAAAAGGCTCAGCTTTCCCTGGGAAATTCGATGAAAAAATAGAAAAAAATTCTAAAACATTTTCTGCAAAGATGCTGCACGCAACAAAAGCTATTTTTCAGCTGAGCAGAAAAATTTAAATTTGGTGCCCATTTTTCAGAGCCCAGAGAGGTTTGAAAAATGGTGGTAAACGCGCTTTGGCGCTCATATTTGCCAATGGCCATGCAGAAATCAAGTGGGCAGTGAGAAAACCGGGATTTGAAGAAGGTTAAGGCTGCTACGCACGTTAATTTCCTACCTCCTCAAAAGGGAGCCACGCCCACGAAGGAGGTAGTGAAGGAACGTGTGTAGCCATGAAGGAGGGAGGAAAGTAGGAAGCTCCTATGTAGGAAGGAAGGAAGGTCCATCCCATCCTACCTTCCTAGAAAGGAGCTTCCCCCACTCTTTCAACCTCACATTTTTTTCTTTCCTTCCTTCCTACTTTTCCCTGTTTTTTTCCCCCATTTTCACCAACTCCTGTTATCATCTTTTATCAATCATCCAGTGTCTTGAATTCGAAGTTCATCATTCGTTTTTGTGATTTTCCCCCCGTCAATTCGCCATTGTTTTGAAATGTTGTTTGAAGGAAAAGGGTGGGAGGGCCTACAAAGGTAGCAGTAGGAGGAAGGAGGAAAAAGGAAGGAGCGTCTGTAGGAACCATCCTCTTTGAGGAGGGTAGGAGGGAGGAAGAAAGGGAAGGAACGTGTGTAGTGGCCTTTAGGGAGGTTTAGCTTCAAAATTGTGTTGTTGTGCCAAATTCAAATTGTTCTGCTCAGCTGAAAACAGCTTCTGTTGGGGGCATTTTTGCAGGAAAGTTTTAGGATTTTTTTCATTTTTTTCATTGAATTCTCCAGGAAAAAAACCTTTCAAATGATACCAAAAAGTTTGGGTTTCAGTTGCGCATTTCTTGTTTTATTTTAAATTTACATTCACAAAGCATTGTTTAGCGCAACACCAAAAACTCAAAAATACAATAAAACACGATATTACAGTAGTAGAAACATGTTTTTTTTTTTAAAAATACAAGCTTTCTAAGCTCTATTACGTGGAATTCACGAAATGAGATAGTAACAAAAGTATAAGGACAAGCCTGATTATAAGGACCCCCCATTAAGTTGCTCGCTTCGCTCTCAAGGTGTGGCTGTGTACATTCGATGGTCTTCCCCCCCCCCCCAAAACAGGTGTATTACAATTGAAACGTAGGGGATTTTGCTCGCTTTGCTCACAAACAGTAGATCCCTAAGGGTATGTTTAACGTGTGTAGGGGATGTTGCTTGTGTACAGAATTGAAACCCCCTAGTCGTGGACTTTCGTTTGAGCCCACACACTGATTTTCCAGTTTTTCTACCCCCACCCCTCACAACCACCCCTTACTGAGCAAGAGTTGCGCAATTTTGATGAGGCCTATATTTTGCGCCGGAAGTGGCTGGCCATATTACAAAAAAAATCGCGCAATTCGGTCAATCCGTTCAAAAGTTATAGAGGTACATACATACGTACAGACACTTTACTTTATTAATATAAAGATTGTAGCAATATGATTGGATTCTTACTTCAAGCTGGTTGGGTGAATAGGAGAGTAACCAAATCAGTGTGGCTGCTCTGCAAAACAACTCTTCTTTCTTCTCCAAGAATTTGCCCATAAGGCGGAGAAGCACGTTGATGCCATCATATTGTAGTGTGTTCTGAAAAGGTCAAGTCAATCGTTATGGTCCACCACAATCCCTGAACGAAGGAACCAAGGAATAATTACACATCTCCACAATACAATCATATTAATAAAATGTCGACGGTTTCATCTTGATCTCAACTGAACAAGAGAGCAAGAGAAACTACCAACAAGGCCAATAATTAAATTGCCTTCATGGTGTTCCGAACTTAACACTCAACGATTTGTATTGCCTCAATCAACCTGAATATGTGGGCAAGAAGGAAATGGGATTCGAACACAACACATTAGGACAACTGAGTGCTTTTAATGCACACGAGATATTTTCGCGTTCTTATCGATAACAATAAATTAATAATCACTACAAGCTGAATATGAACGGAAGTTTTGTATTTTCTATAAACGTAAGAGCTTTACAGACATATTTAAATCACAAATCTACAAAATAGATAACAGTTAGTCACGAATTATCGAATTCCACCAAAGAATTATGAAATTGAAAAATTCGTTGTTCAATCAGAGCTGCATAGCTATGCTTGAGAGTCTATTTATCTACCGGAGGTTTACTACAATAGAGGATTCCCGGTTAGCTAGGGAGCTCATCGAGCTGTGTGATGCAGGTAGGGCAGCTCAGTGCAGCAGAAAAAACACTGTGTCGCACAGTTGTAACCGCATATTGGACACAGTTTCGTGGTAGAGGTCGAAGACGGCAGTCAAGTGTGTACCTTGTACTAGTGAAAATTAAAGGATATTTACAGAATTTTATGCGGTTTGATTCAGATTTAGATACCGGGTTAGAAACTTTATTACATCATCAGAAGTTGAGGAAGGTGAAACTATGGAAACGCCACATTAATGAAGTTGTGTAACGTTCCACCAGTTGTCTCGTCTACATTTTGTCTAATCAACTTCTTCATTTCGATATGAAACGCCAATTTTTAATCCTATATTCGGAATTTCACGTTATTTTCAGAACAAATACGGACTAATTTCTCGTTTTTAGTCTTCAATTCGTCAGTTTGCATTTGATGCAAAAAAATAAGGCTCAAGGGGGAAAAACCTCGGTTTAGTAACTACTTTGGGTGCTTTTCCGTTGTACCCCCCCAGTCAATTTGTCTTCCACACGCCCGCCCAATTTTTCTAGGCATTCCTTCTTACTTAAATTACATATTTACGTAGAATTGGTGACAATTTCAAGCTATTGGAAGAAATTATATTATTTAAAAAAAAAGAAGGAAAAAAAGAATTACCGTGTTTTCAGAAGTTGCCGATGTCGGTGAGGATTTGTTGAAACAAATTTTGTGGTTGTGGTTTGATTGCCTTCACATGAATTCGCACAAATAGATCAGAATGCTGTGTATAGATTGGTGGTCTGGATGCTTGCAAGCTAGCATTTCAAAATTACATAACATCAAGTAGTCATTTTTTTTCTTTTTTCTAAGAATATTACAACAATTTATTGGAACGTAGAGGAATTACTTCAAAGAACTCTTTGGCTAAATTGATCCTCTATTTCTTTTGATCTCTTCATCTTTCATTGGTCCCTCATAAGCCTAACTGAAGTGCTGCTCCGTCTCCAAACCCAAGCTCCGCACTTCTCCATCTTTTTCTTGCGCCTCTAAGGCACATGCTGGATGCACGCAATATCGCCATTGTGATGCGGACTCTCAACCATCCTCGAACAACCGTCTGAGGCCTATTCCAAATGTCTGCTAAGCGCTCACCCAATACTTTCACAAAGGCATTCATTTGAGGAGCACATAGACCATCGACTGAACATACCAGGGGTGTGAATGAGGCATGCCTCTCTTCACATGCATTCAGATACTTACACATCTTTTCTTGCTCTGCTGAGGCTAGGACAGAAGGTACGGGACGAGAACCATAAGAAGGGGCGTCAGTGTCTACGACGCCTCCCTCTGTGGCTCCCAGGTTCCTCGACACACCAAATCCCCTCGTAGCATTGGTTCGGATCCTAATGCCTCCCGTATAATGGGCTCCTTCACGCAGTTCCCCCATGCAGTTGACATCAATTCTCCTAACAAGTCTCTAACTTCGTTGTGGCGTCTGGTGATGAGTCCCCCAGTTTTGCAATCTAATGCGTGTTGCAAAGTGAACGTTCCGTTGCCACATCCATCACATGACTTTGGCATTCAATAGGTTGGCGTCTGTACCGAATCGCTAGAGCATCCCTGAATTCACACGGAGACATATCAAAGTTGTGCTTTTTCAAAGGGAGGACTGACAGCCATCCTGAAGACTTACAACCTGACTGAGCGTAAATAGATCTTTCAATAGCTCTTTTTCGGTTCGTGGAAAATTTATTGATTGTCTGGCATAACAGGGTGTCTTCCGAACTCCTTTTTTCTTTTTGGCCTGACTCTTGGCAGATTCGGTTCTCGAAACATGTTCTACGATGTTCAATTCCCTTCCACTTTTTATGGCTCCAACAAGTTCTTCGGTTCCCGCCCTTGATGTTTCAAAGCACAACTTTGTCATATTTATTGGGTTATTTATTGCCAATCCCCCTTTATATACTGGCAGAGAGAACATGGCCTTCTCCTCTGATGAAATTGTTCCTCCAACGATTCTAGGAAGAAATGTATCGAATATACAGTCACTCAATTCGCCATAGGTCTCGTTTGTGCTGTCCACTACTCTTTGGAGGAATGCCCATTTTTGCTGAAGGGATTTAGTAAATGCCGCATATGCTGATTGAGGCTGGGCTTCCCCGACATTTGACAGCTGGTTTACAGTTTGTATCCAGCCTTCTATCTTACCTTTGACATACAACTGCTTTTCATTTTCTGATCCTATATATCCCCCAAGGAACCGCTGCCCCGTGACCACCTTAATCTCTGTGTCATTAAAAATTTTTAAAGCTTCTGCCTTGTCTGCTGGGTTCACTACTAAGTATGATTTACTCCCCTGTGGGAAATACAGATTAGTTGGACATGTAGGTCAAAATGCTTTGTATACTTTGGCGGTCTGGATACTCGCAAGTTCGCATATCAAAAATACATAACATAACATAACATAATCTAAGTAAGAAGTAATGCCTAGAAACATCGAACGGGCGTGTTGAAGACAAATTGAATGGGGGGGGGGAGGGGGGGTACAACGGAAAAGTACCCTACTTTGTCTTTGCTTACTTCAGTAGCTACTTGGTCGTTGCAAACTACATGTTTTTGGGTTTTCACATCGGTAAATCATCAACACACATAGGAAACTTACAGTCACGCAGCACGATCGTATGAGAACTGCTGCTGCTGAATTCAACAGCAGTTCGGCTCTTCCTAAGACTACTGGTCAACTCACTATAAACGACAAAAAGCAAGACGTAGATGATATGGAAGCCCAGATACGGCAGAATCCACCCAGAAAACTAAAAAGACTGCAAGTATATTCACACACCATCTTGCCCAAGATTTGAACCACCGCCATGGTTCATCCATCCATAATTTGTGTTTAATTTTCAATGAACGTATTGCAATCAACTACATGCTGTATGCCACACTGTTACTGCAACACTTCGTTGTGGTATTGTCCTCATATGATAACGTTCATAAACGATGTTCAAACGTACCTAATCCTAGATTGAGAACCTCTAATGACAATCATGAAAATGAGACCCCTGAGTGGTAAGAGACGATAGTGTGAAACACCGAGTGTTCATCGTGGTAACGGACAATGTGTTAGCAAAAGTTTCATTTTCCTTATATTCACGTACACCGTTTTAATCAAGAACTCTCTAATATACTGTTTATATTTACCTTCCAAACTGCATCGTACGTCTTGCTAAATAGCGTTAGATGTAGAAGGACGTTCAAACCATGACCAAAGACGCTCTGGTACGCATCAGAACGGGATCCAATATCCAGAATATGGAAGATCAGAGCATAAACTCTTGTCATTGAAGGCTCTGTCAATTTTTCGCATAAAACTGACGAATACATAGTGACAAAATCTGAAATCAAAGGTAAAAAATGAAAAAAAAAAATTGAAAATAACAATAAAATAAAAATATAAAAATAAGACGTACTCAAGCTAAGCATCGATCAACTCCAATATTGAAACTACCATCAACTTCAGCAACATTTAACTGAAAAATTCGAATTCTTGAGAAAATACTGGCAGTGCATACAAACGAGCGACTTTTCAAAGCAGGTTCCGCATATCCACAAGTGGAGGCTGGGCAGGGTACGCACGGTAGGCACCGTCTGACCAGCAATTTAGACTCGCAAAAAGGGGGAAAAAAAGAGATTTTTTCTTCGAAAATAAATTATTTTTATAAAATCAAACACAGTTTAAAGTTTAATATTAAAGTTTAAAGATAATATATTCAAAACTCAAAATTACATTGCTAATTGGTATTTCGTTTATAGCAAGTTGAGAGTGGAATGAACTAATTAGTAAATGGCAAACGTAAATGCCATTAAGCATCATTCTCTCACTACTAGTAGTCTGATCTCGCACAAATTATGATGATATGGGAATAGACGATAGGGTGGAATTCATAGACAAAGCCTGAGTGTGTGAGTTCACTCGCACTCACCTAAATGGAGGGTCACCCTCAACTCACCAGTTCGAATTCATAGTTGAGTGGGGTGGTTCACTCAACAGTTAGGGGCACACTCAGATTACAGGAGCTCAACAGTGCACCTCTGGGGACACTCAACGCTTTTTCAACATAAGTTGGCAGCCCTGGCAGTACGATGTAGGGGAATTTTCCCTGGTTTGAGGAAAAAAGGACGGGAAAATTCCCTCTCACATTCCGCACTGATCAATAACAGTTCTCAAAGGTGTTGTGTTCTCAAACTTTTCTTTGTTTTTGCTTTTTAAGCTATTATCCTTGTTCCTTGGGGAGACAGGACATAGGCCTTATCAGACAAAAACCAAAGTTATTGGTCCTCCCGCCTGAATCGGGGCAGCCATAAGTTGAAGTGAATCCTTGTTGCTTGTTTGTTGAAGTGCTGATAATTTGTGTTTATTATCTATTGATATTGAATTGTATAATTATGTATAGAGTTGTGACGAAAAAGAAGTGAGAAAATGAGAAAACAATGATTCGCCAGTTAGTTTTGAAGAACAGATATATGTAGTTGAAAATAAGAAGAGTTATGGAATAATGAGACTGTTGGACAAAAAGAAGACGTGAGGTTTTGGAAGAGCTTCAAGCAATCAAATTTTCTTGGAATTCTCATTGATTGTACATCATGATGAATGGAAGGTAGGTACTTACCAACAACTCATTCCACAAACCAAAATGAATTGGAAAAGTATGCACTACAAACTTGGTATCTAGAGATCGCATAAAATCAAAGAGCGACCAGCACTTTCAGCTGTGGTGCCTAGTTATAAATCCTTTCAATTTATCTTAGGCTCCTAAGGGTTTGTAGTTGTTCATGACTGTATCTTTCCCGAATCGGAATAGTGTGCAAAATATTTCGTTGTTGATTGTGTGACATTCGAATGGGATCTGTCACATTAAACATGTACCTAACTACCGTTTAGGAACAGCCTAACTACTCTTACTCTTACGAAGTTTTTGAATAAACTCCGAACTAAATAAACGATGTATGTTCTACTATATTACCTATTCCTATACCTACGTGAAAATAATAATAAAAGTTATCAGTTGACGCACTTAAGTGACCTCCTGCCGTCACTCAGGATTTTACACCATTGAGCTGAGGGTGATACTCACCTCAATGCCATTTTTTGTTTATGAATCCCGTTGAGTGTGCACTTGGGTTGCACACTCAGTGCACCCTCAGGGTCGCCCTTAAATCACGTCTATGAATCGCACAGAGTGCATGGACTCCCTTATCGATACACTTAGGGGCCCACTCAGACTCAATTCCCGTCTATGAATTCCGCCCTAAATCTTCTTGTTACGGGACACTTGCACGCTCGTCTCGGAGGCCAAACCCATCATCTATGCTACCCCCCCCCCCCCCCCCTCCCCTCACCAGCTGGAGCATTTTCAACCCTTCTTGACGCGCCACATTTGCACTCACAATCTTTCGTAGTTTCCCTTTCGATATTTTGTGATCACCTTTTAAGAGATTACTTCAAGATATTGCTTATTGCAGTATTCGGCATATTGTACAACACAGTAGGTACTAAATATATATGGCGTCCCTGAGCGTGGCTCACCATTTACCCATAAAGGAGGTCTTCAGCCGCAGGTTACATCTGATTTTTAGGCAATAACACGGGCTTTGGATCCGAAGGGTAAATCATCCCATATTAATTTCAACATGATTGTATCATCAGTAGCTACTGCGCATGCATGAATGTAAACTCCTTGTAAAAAGCCATATTTCTACGTTTTGATCCGATTTTGAAAAATTTTTCAGGGAAAGTGTGAGTTGAGCGTTAGTATCAAAATTCAGAACCTTCTCAAGATAATTAAAAGGTATGGTATAAACTCAAGTTCTTCAATTTATTGCAGTGGGAGAGAGATTCGGTTACCAGTATATTACCAAAAACCAATCACAATGAAACGACATTTTGACGGGGGAAAAAATAATTGGTACAATATTAAAATTACTTACCCAGGTTTTTGAAGGAAACGTACACCCGATGCAAACTCATTGTTTTCAAGTTATGTGACATGAGGACCTCAATGGCGTGGTCATAGATTTGCACGAGAGTTCGAGGTGCCTCTTTAACATCAGTAGCCGGCTTATTGGCTTGTGCAACCTGGAAGCAAACAGGAAAACTGAACAACTGTACTTGGAAAATCAACGAGGAGTTGAGCAATTAGTAATAACACCAAGAGGTTCTACTTCATTTCCAATTTCTTAATGAACTAGATTTATCTTCAAAGAAAATGTCCGTGAAAACAAATTGCAAATTTTTGCTAAAAAATCGCTAAACATCAAAGCTCCTAGTAAAATATTTTTTATTTCTAATTTTATTGCAGAATGTTAATTAAAAAGTGAGGTCATACATTTAGGAGCACTAATAGAGCACAAATTCATTTAAAAAAATGTATAATTATATAAATATGCGGTGCAAGAATAATATACCTAATTACAAGATTCGCTCATGAGAACATGCAAACCCTAAACAAACCCAAGGTCACATGCACTATCAGCTGTCGATGCTATTAAGCCAGGAAGAGACCTCAAACATTTCATCTAGAGATGAGCCGATACCAAAATTTATCGATTCCCGATACCGATACCGATACCTAAAAAATCGATTCTCGATACCGATACCATCGGCGCATAATACCTAACTTACCTGTAGGTGAAAAACAAAAATTCCTCTTGAACTAGTAATATATTCAAATTTTTTTGTACAACATATAACTTATACTTACAAAAAATTGATCCCAATATATTTGCAAATGAGGTAATTTTTAAATAAAAACAAAACATGGATAAATTGGACAAAATACAAAATTTGATATTTTTTTGTTATCTATCAAGTATCAATTAATAGGCAACTTTTATTGCCTAGGATTGATTTCTTTCTGAATAAAACAAGTTAAGCAGACTGACTTGGTTTTTTAGTTTTTCGTCGGTAACTGTAAGGTATTTCCAAATAAGACTGGCTCTAGGCTTTTATACTTGGAAAACATAGCTTTGTCTAATGCTTCTGTTGTCACAAACAAAGTAACACAAGCCTACTTGTAAACAAAGTTATAATTGTAAGTTGTGTTTTGGACAATTCATGTTTGGAACTGCTAACTTCACACAACGGTTGCACGGTACAACCATCTTCGTTGTTAGATGGTTGCAATAGTACCGTAGTGTAATAAAACGCCCATCACCGGGCGGTATCGGTATCGGCTTTAGGCGATCGATTCTCGATACCGATACCAATGCCTAAGAATCGGTGGTATCGAGAATCGGTACGGGAATCGACTCATCCTTAATTTCATCATAAACGAACTATAATGAAGTATAGTTTTGGCCGGGACAAGTATTGACCACAGATTGAAGAACACGGAAACTGTTCAGGAAAATCAAGAAGCAAGAGGAAATATTCACTTCAGAGCACAAAACCTTTCCAATCTCCTGCACAAATCCAGGGTAACCCCCAAATGGAAATTTTAAATTTCCTGACTTTTCCCTGACCGAACTTCAGATTTTCCTGACAAAAAATAGCAGTCAAATTTTTTTCTCGTCATTTTGAAGTAGTTATAACTCGCGACCTTTAATGCTTCTAAAACGAAAATCGTATAATTTAAGAGAGAAAAAAACCAATTTACTCCAGCATACTGGTGGTAATAATGAAGGAAAAATGTGTAAAAAAATACATTTTTTTTAAGTAATTGCATTTGTGAAAGAATGCATTACCAATTTAAAAAAAATCGCAGTTAGACATTGACTCCAAGAAAGGAATGGTTTTGAGTACCTACATACTTAAGGTAACTTGAAACTTTAAAAACTTAGTAAAAAGCACCAAATGGCCAATTCGGTTAAAAATCGTTAACTTTACATTTTAAGCAGAATATTAATAAAATAAAGTTTATCAACTATACCTAAATTAGAACATTAAAAAATTTATGCAAAAAATCGTACTGAAAAATCTCCTTGAATTTCATTAATATGTGCAAAAAATCAATAAAAACTTCCGAAAAAGCTAGAAATCCAAACATTTTTTGAATAGCAGACCATTATTTAAAATGCTGCATGACTTTTTATTTAAATTTTACGGTCTCTCAATTTATAATATGAAGCGATATGTTGAAGCTCAAATTTAATTAATTTAAATTAAGAAAACAATATACAGGGTGATTCCCTCGCAGATGCAAAAAAAAATTTGGGTGAAACTATATCAAAAATGGAGTAAAATGCCGCCAACCGCATACTTTTATCTCAATCCGTACTCGAGATATGATTTTTTTAAAGGTTTTGTCAGGTATACCGTGTTTTTTCATTTCAAACTCGGATTTCTCCACTTTCCCTCACTTAATTTTAACTTTCAACCTCATTTTCGGTTTCAGCATTAAATTTCCTATAAGAATAGTGTACTTGGGTTCTTAAAAAGTACCATCCGAAGACCCTCACATCAGCTCAAACATTGACGATTTTGAAAAAATAATATTTCTGAAAATCTTTAAAACTTTACTACTCTTTTAAAAAGAATCCTGGAAACTGGCAAATCTCATGAAAACTGCTTCATCTAATATGCTTTCCAAAGGTATTATCAATTTTACTTTTATTTTTTTATTTAGGGAAGAAAATAATGTTTTAATGTTAAAAAATGTGGGTTTTTCAATGAAATTGTTGGTTTTCTCGAAAGATGACTCTTCATGAACCAACGAGTATGGGGTCGGTTTCTATGTATTTTTTCTCGCTGGATCGAATGGAAACTCTTGCAGATCTCTCAACTACGTTATAATCGAGGTTTACACTTTAAATAACTAGTTTTACCCCATAACACACATACATTTAATCGTAACAAACAAACTAAACATTTGAGATTTTAAGTGTAAAATTTGGTTATAACGGAGTTTGAGAGATCTACAAATATTACCATTCGTTACAGCGTGAAAAAATACATAGAAACCGACCCCATACTCGTAGGTTCATGGAGGGTCATCTTTCGAGAAAACCAACAATTTCATTGAAAAATCCACATTTTTTAACATTAAAACATAATTTTCTCCACTAAATAACAAAGTAAAAGTAAACTTGATTATACCGTTAGAAAGAGTATTAGACGAAGCAGTTTTTGTGAGATTTGCCAGTTTCCAGGATTCGTTTTGGAAGAGAAGTAAAGTTTTAAAGATCTTCAGAACTATTCTTTTTTCAAAATCGTCAATGTTTGAGCTGATGAGAAGGCCTTTGGATGGTACTTTTTAAGAACTCAAGTACACTATTCTTATAGTAAATTTAATGCTGATTCCGAAAATGTGGTCAAAAGTTAAATTTGAATTGAGTAAAGTGGAGAAATTTGAGTTTAAAAGGAAAAAAACACGGTTCTCCTGAAAAAAACATTTAAAAAATCATATCTCGAGAACGGATTGAGATAAAAATATGCAGTTGGCGGCATTTTACTCCATTTTTGATGTAGTTTTACCCAATTTTTTTTGCATTTGCGAGGGAATCACCCTGTATACACGACATGGATATTTCTTAGCTCTGAGGTTAATTCCAATCTTTTGTCCAACAGCAAAAAATGTCACGCTTATTTTCACCTACAACTAAATTGTTGCTAGAGAGAATATAGCTTCCTGATTTTCCGCCCCGCAAAAATCGTTAAAGATTTCAAGGTTTTCCCCACAAGGCTCCACATTTCAATGGACTAATTTCCCTCACCTTAACCCTCCTGAGAGGGTTAAGGTGAGGGGACTATATACCTTATGTATACAAACTAGATGTTGGGACTCTAACTGGATGAATCCACTAGTCTGTTGGGTTTGCTCCTAGTTCAATACTCTGTTGATTTTTCTTACATGTGGTTTACCACTAGGTGATATAGTAAACAGAGGAGCCAAAGACATATCCTCTCTTACTCTTCCTCTTTGGACAGTTTAACCACCACTCGATAATTATTTTTGTCATTCGCATAACTCACCTATGAAATAATATGTAGTATGATAAAGTACGATATTGAAGTTTGATTGTTTAGGAGTTAGAATATACCTAAAAACACTGTAAATTATTACACAAAGTTTTCATTAAAAAAAAAAAAAATCCCTGACATTTGGTGGTTTTGCTAAATTCCCTGACTTTTCCAGTTGGGGGCCACCCTGACAAATCATAGTTCCCCGACCTTGGGCATTGAAGAAGCAACATCAAAATTTCTATTTTCCTATCTGATAAGCTTGAATAACTTACTGAAAATTACATTGGTGATTAGAAACAGGAAGTTATTAAAAACAGTGCTGTATTCACTACCCACCCTCTGGCGATACGATCTATAACATCGCTGGATTCGAATTGCAGATTGCTTTTGGTACAAGAACACCTTCCTGTCCTTCCTCATGATGACAACAAGTCGGTACCAATTTAGAATTTTCTCAGCTGCAGGTATGAGTTTAGCCATTCGTGCTTGTTGCCGCCTGTACCGTATATCCCTGTACCACTTCTGGATCTTGACTGCAGCAGTTATTCTTGAAATAAAGGCCTCTTTAACTTCCTGCATACGATCAATACTAAGAGAGCGATGAACAGTAGAACCACGAGATTTCCTATTGACATGGCTCATGTAGACACGCTTAATTTCCTGGTTCTCCCTAAAGCGCCTTTGAACAAATAATACTTTTTCTCTAAGTAAGAGAAAATTATTTCGTGTAATTCGAGCGGCCTTACACCTCCAATACCAGAACCAAATCTTCAATGCTGCTTTTCGTTTAATTTCCATTTCCAGCTTCTGTTTTTTAATACACAATATGGCCCTATACCAGCGCTGAATAACAACAGCGGATTTTCTAATCAGAATGTACTCAGCTCGTTGCTTTTTTCTTTGTGCTAAAGCACGGTAATGTTGCTGAATTGTTATAACAGCTTTACACATAGTTTCATATTCCAGCTTTTGTTTCTTCATAGCCAACATGGCTCTATACCTGCGCTGAATGATAATTGCCGATTCTTTCATAAGAAGGTACTCGTTCCGTTGCCTCTTTCCTTGAATCATAGCACGGTAGTATCGCTGGATTGTTACAACAGCTTTATGCTTAGTTTCATACTCCAGTTTTTGTTTTCGCATGGTAGATGTGGCCCTATACCAGCGCTGGATAACAACAGCGGAATTTCTTGTAAGAATGTACTCAGCTCGTTGCTTTTTTCTTTGTGCTAAAGCACGGAAATGTTGCTGGATTGTTATAACAGCTTTATGTACAGTTTCATATTCCAGCTTTTGTTTCTTCATAGCCAACATGGCTCTATACCTGCGCTGAATGATAATTGCCGATTCTTTCATAAGAAGGTACTCGTTTCGTTGCATCTTTCCTTGAATCATAGCACGGTAGTATCGCTGGATTGTTATAACAGCTTTATGTACAGTTTCATATTCCAGCTTTTGTTTCTTCATAGCCAACATGGCTCTATACCTGCGCTGAATGATAATTGCCGATTCTTTCATAAGAAGGTACTCGTTTCGTTGCATCTTTCCTTGAATTGTAGCACGGTAGTATCGCTGGATTGTTACAATAGCTTTATGCTTAGTTTCATACTCCAGTTTTTGTTTCTTCATAGCCAACATGGCTCTATACCTGCGCTGAATGATAATTGCCGATTCTTTCATAAGAAGGTACTCGTTTCGTTGAATCTTTCCTTGAATCATAGCACGGTAGTATCGCTGGATTGTTACAATAGCTTTATGCTTAGTTTCATACTCCAGTTTTTGTTTCTTCATAGCCAACATGGCTCTATACCTGCGCTGAATGATAATTGCCGATTCTTTCATAAGAAGGTACTTGTTTCGTTGAATCTTTCCTTGAATCGTAGCACGGTAAAATCGCTGGATTGTTATAACAGCTTTATGTACAGTTTCATATTCCAGCTTTTGTTTCTTCATAGCCAACATGGCTCTATACCTGCACTGAATGATAATTGCCGATTCTTTCATAAGAAGGTACTTGTTTCGTTGCATCTTTCCTTGAATCATAGCACGGTAGTATTGCTGGATTGTAATAACAGCTTTATGTACAGTTTCATATTCCAGTTTTTGTTTCTTCATAGCCAACATGGCTCTATACCTGCGTTGAATGATAATTGCCGATTCTTTCATAAGAAGGTACTTGTTTCGTTGCATCTTTCCTTGAATCATAGCACGGTAGTATCGCTGGATTGTAATAACAGCTTTATATACAGTTTCATACTCCAGTTTTTGTTTCTTCGTAGCCAACATGGCTCTGTACCTGCGCTGAATGATAATCGCCGATTCTTTCATAAGAAGGTACTCGTTTCGTTGAATCTTTCCTTGAATCGAAGCACGGTAGTATCGCTGGATTGTTACAATAGCTTTATGCTTAGTTTCATACTCCAGTTTTTGTTTCTTCATAGCCAACATGGCTCTATACCTGCGCTGAATGATAATTGCCGATTCTTTCATAAGAAGGTACTTGTTTCGTTGAATCTTTCCTTGAATCGTAGCACGGTAAAATCGCTGGATTGTTACAATAGCTTTATGCTTAGTTTCATACTCCAGTTTTTGTTTCTTCACGGCCAACATGGCTCTATACCTGCGCTGAATGATAATTGCTGATTCTTTTATAAGAAGGTACTCATTTCGTTGCATCTTTCCTTGAATCATAGCACGGTAGTATCGCTGGATTGTTATAACAGCTTTATGTACAGTTTCATATTCCAGCTTTTGTTTCTTCATAGCCAACATGGCTCTATACCTGCGCTGAATGATAATTGCCGATTCTTTCATAAGAAGGTACTTGTTTCGTTGCATCTTTCCTTGAATCATAGCACGGTAGTATCGCTGGATTGTTATAACAGCTTTATGTACAGTTTCATATTCCAGCTTTTGTTTCTTCATAGCCAACATGGCTCTATACCTGCGCTGAATGATAATTGCCGATTCTTTCATAAGAAGGTACTTGTTTCGTTGCATCTTTCCTTGAATCATAGCACGGTAGTATCGCTGGATTGTTACAATAGCTTTGTGCTTAGTTTCATACTCCAGTTTTTGTTTTCGCATGGTAGATGTGGCTCTATACCAGCGTTGGATAACGATAGCGGATTTTCTTATGAGAATGTACTCAGCCCGTTGCTTTTTTCTTTGTGCCAAAGCACGATAATGTTGCTGGATTGTTATAATAGCTTTACGTGTAGTTTCATATTCTAGCTTCTGATTCCTCATAGCCATTGTGGCTCTATACCAACGTTGGATGGCAACAGCAGATTTCCTTTTCAGCTCATACACATGGCGTTGTTTTCTTCCAAGTACCAGAGCACGGTAATGTTGCTGGATTGTCACAGCAGCTTTAGATTTGGCTTCATCCTCCATCTTCTGTTTTTTGGCTGCAGAGGTAGCCCTGTACCATCTTTGGATAACAATAGTAGATTTTTTCATTCGAACATAATCAGCCCGTAGCTTTCGTCCAGCAACCAGTGCACGATAGCTCTGCTGAATTGTTATAACAGCTTTACGAGTCTTGTCATACATCAGCTTCTGTTTCTTCATGGCATATGTTGCCCTACACCAGCGTTGGATGGTAATAGCTGATGATTTTTCCCTCATATATTTGCAACGTTGCTTCTTGGCCTCTAAATTATTACGGTGCCACTGCTGTATCTTTATACAAGCTTGTTTTTTCTTCAAAAACTCGAGCTTGGTTCTTCTCGTTTCCAGCCTATTTCGGTACCATATTTGTATCTTTCTGGCAGAAGCTTCTTGGAGATACGACAGATACTGCTTCCTACAATCTATCAAATGTTTGGTCTGCCTGTACCAGCGTTGAATAGTAACAGCCGCTTTTTCTTCCTTCAATAGCTTATGGTATATTTTTTGTTTTTCTAAATCTTTCCTAATCTCTGTAAAATTCTTCCTCAAGTAGTAACCTCGCCATAATGCTTGGATTTTCACGGCCGATTCATGCAATTTGAATTCTTTTTTGTATTGAACTCTTCGTGTAATCTCAATCTTCAACAACTTCTTCTTCCACCATCTTTGAATGACTAACGCTCCTTTTTCAATTCGTGGTTTCAAGAACTTGTGAAGAATTTGCCACAATAGAGACATAATTTTTTCACGGTGACCATCTACCACGTCACTTGACTGCACATCAACAATGGTCACACCTTCCTCCATCAAGGCATTAAAGGCTAATTTCACATTGTGTATCTTCTGCAATCTCGAGATGGCAGGTAGCCGAAGTTTGTTAATTAGATGTTTTTTCTGCAAGATTATCTCCATTAGACGGGTGAGGCTTGCTCCATCACGCAGATCGAGATGGCTCTGCACAGCAAAATTGTACTCATCTATAGCAGTTTGTTTATGCGAGACCACGAACCCCATCGAAGCAAGATTCCTTTTCATATGTCCAACACACTTAATAAATTCTTTGATGAACTCGTTGATCATTCCTTCACTCTCCTGGGGAAAAAAAAGGATGAGTAAATGAAACAAAATGTTATGAATATACTGAAGTACTACATTTTAGTGACATTAATATTGTTATGCTTGTGTCAAAAATACCTTGATAGGTGAATTCTTGTTGAATAAACAAGGATCATAGGGAACAATAGCTTTCTGTTTTGCTATATCCAGGAAGAAGACCAGCGATAAGAATTTGAAGACAATGAAGTCATTCATTTCTTTCTGTAACGAAGAACATGAATATTGAAAATAGTCAATCAATAAACTAAAGGTTCCCAATCAGTCTATCAATCAATCAATCATTCATTCAATCATCAATCATTCATTCAATCATTGGTCAGTCAATCAATATCAGTGGTTCCAAACTGGTGGATCGCATGCAACCAGCAAGTATGTTGGTGTCTTATTATTGGTCCTATTAGCACCTATTAAAACCTATTGGTCTTATTAGCATCTTCCATGCTAATGCTCGAGATGGTGGAGCCTCACGCAAAACCAGCTCTATTCTCTCCACTAAGCAGTTCGGCTCCGTGAGCTAAGGGGGACACGGATTTTCGAATATCAATGATTTAGTGAAACCGAAAGTAGGTAGAGTATGGTATATGAAAAACTGAAACTTTTTTCAACCGGACGCTGAAGCTGAACATTAGTAACTCCATGGAAAAGTAACTTATCACTCGAATTTTTGAGTGTTTGACCAAACTTGATTCATGAATTTGGTGTATTTAGTAACTTTCATGGAGAAATGACTCATCACTCGAATTTTCGAGAGTGCAAAAACTTGCCTAACTCCACACAAAATTTCCGAGTTTTTTTTAGGTATACAATTGTCAACAAGCTCTAAAACGCAAAAATCAAGTGACATTCATGAATTTGTAGTGCAAACTGTTTTCCCAACTTCTTACATAAAATCAAAGATTCCTTAACTTCAGTAGGTACTAAGGGAGCATAATATATGTATACATAGTTTGGCTGTCCTCCAATCAAAAATCTTGATAAAAGAAGTAGGAGGTGATATATCCGATAAAATAGAATGAAGAATTCATAGGCCCCAAAACCTAAATGACCTTTTTGAACTATTTAAACTATGTCAAATGTAATTCATGGATAGCTGTCGTTGGATACCGCATAGACATAGGGGCCTGTTAGCGTGTCCTTTGCTTGAGGGCAGAGAACTCCACCTTGAAGGGGCCAATATATTTATGTGCGAGACACGTTAACTCCTAAGTTCTTATGAGTGTGCTCCCTAAACAAGATGATTTATCATTTCATCTTTATACATTTAGCATCTTATATATTTGGTATAAAAACAGAAACAAACAATATCAAATCGGAAAGGAAAATAAAGTCATAATAAATTAATTACCTTGAACTTTGGCGTTTTCAGATGGTGAATGTTTTGGTAAGAATTCCTTTCTGATATATACTTGTCGGAGAGAAGATTGTGTTTTATGAAATGCATTAGGCCTATCACAGTGTGCCTCGGTTGAAGCGGTATATCCCTCCCATATATCGCTTCCAATCCAATTCGAAGCCATAGGGGATTATAGTACATCATCATCTGAACCAGATGGTATCTTGCACCTGAAAGTCAACGTAGTCGAGAATATTCGGTGACACAAAAGACCATGACATCAGTTCAAACATAGAAGATTTGGAGGGGAAGGGGGGATTCCATTTTGAAAATCTTTCGAGACGTTGCTACTCAGGAGGCTGGCAAATCTCATGGAAATGTCTTGATTTAATTGTCTTTTGAACGGTACGGTCAACATTTTGAATATCTTGATTCTTTGCAGGAAAATTCAAGTTTAAATGAAAAAGAAAAACAGCAGCGCCTTCCTTCATTCCACCTTCATCTCCATTTCAAATTTATCTTCATTGATTGAATAACGAAGAAATTAGCTTTGGAGATCACAAGGCAACGGTATCACTAATCCACAGGCGCCGACTACTGGGGCTCGCGGGGCTTGTAACCCCCCAAAGCTGCGGTGGTGGGGGCTCAGCCCATCCAACATGATTGAACTCCATGAACTCCATGACTGATATTATCAGTCATGAAACTTACAATTTTATTGCAAAGGATTGTATCTATCTACTTCTACTAGCAGGTATAGTACAATTCAGGAGCGTCTGGAAACCAAGACTGAAAAACGTTGCCAGCGCATTCTCCGAAGAGTGTTGTGACTTACTAGCTGGGACTCGTCAGCCTCTTTTCCTCCCGCTTTCAAATTACTTCCCTCACCGATTTCATTCTAAATTTGACTGTTTATTCTAGAATCAAATTAAGTCCATACGCATTTGGTCGTTCCGTTGAATGGGTCTCAGGAATCAATTCTTTATGTAAAATATAGAGGACCTTTTCTGTCATTGTCCCACCTGGCCCATAGCAGCTACCCACCGTTATCGTTCCGCCAGAGTAGGTACCTACCTACCTAATTATTATACTGCAGAAAAGCAGTATATTATGTTACCGAAAATACCCCAAATTCACCAAAATTAGTTTTAACTAGTCATAACTAGTGTAAGCTTGTCTACAACCACTTCTAGAGGGATTTTACACGGATCAGTTTTTAGCATAGATCAGTGGTCTGGATGCTCGCATCTTAAACATACATAACATCAAGTAGTCAATCCATTAGTAAAAATTCAGATTAGTTGGACGTATAGATCAGTATCAGGGTGGCAGAACGATAACAGTGTGGGGCGGCAGATTTGGGAATGGGCTCGGTAGTCGGGCTGCAACCATATGTTTTTGAATGTCTCGAGGGCTGGTGGCGTTTCTCAGTATCGGTTTCCAGACACTCCTGTAGAATTCGTTCAACGGTGCCCTATTTTAGGGTGTTCCTCTCTCCTTCCTCTCCTCCTTTGGGGCAGTTGATTCATTTTCATTGAAGGAAAAATTTCGAAAATTGGAATTCCTTCGAAACCTAAATTTCTCATTGATGTAACCGTATAAATACTTGACTACATGATAGTTGTACCTATCCTAGGGACAACGAGCCATAGTACACTTTGTGACCACTAGGGTCGTAGGGTACTCCCTCACAGGGTGGCCTTTTATTGGCTCAAATAACGAGCCCTCCGATTGGACACTAGGAAACTACCTGTCCACCTTCTGAGGTATAAGTAATGCATACTAAGCCCCATGTAATCGTACTTGAATAAACTTCGTTACATGTTACAACTCTACCAGGTTCTTTAATTTACCTCACTCATAAGCTAAACCATGAGGAGTGAAAAGTGTCATGACATGGTGTTGTTAGAAATTTTGCATTACCTGAAAAATTGAGTGCCTGAGGCCATAGCGCCCAGGGGTCTCCCCTAGTTTTAAATAACCGTTTAAAGATGTAATAGGATGTAATGTTGTTCCGCCAGGAAAATTGACATCTTCTTGATTTTAATTTTTTATCAAATTTCATTTATTTTTATTCTTCAAATAATTAATAATTGCTACTCAACCCAACGTAGTGTTAGGTCCAGTGGCTTTATATTAGGGATGCAAGAAAAATATCACAGTTGTGCAGATGCCTCACGTCTGCTCAGTCAATCGCTTTTTAAAGTAAGAAAATTTCGAATTTCCCGCCCTATAGCCTCTCAGTTATAGATAATTTAATCATCTTTCCAACGGTGTTCTTAATTTGAGTTTATAGTGATTCTAAAGGGAGGTATGGCCGTTTTAATGTCATAAGGTACAAAACACGAACAAAAATCTTAAAAATTGAATAACTCGAAAACAAAGCGTTTAAAAAGAAATATCTACTAGTAACTTTCGATCAGAAATGATCTCTAGAATCGATTCCTCGAGTTTGTCCCATAACTACTGTAGACAACCTGTAAACGTATATTACATTAGTACACTGCAAACACTGAAGTGATTCTCCCATTCATAACCATAAACAAGTTCACTCCTACTGACCTTGATCGCTATGAAGATCCATGTCATCCTTCACTGATATGTACCCAACGTCGATCTTGGAATATATCTTGTAGAGCGTTTGGGATACAGAAGTTGATTTGAAGATCAAATGCGCACTTTTTCTCAAATTCAGTAAATGCATCTCGTTTTTGTGGAACTTCGAGGACACGGTCTCGCGGCTGGGGGGAAGTGGTACATTATCTGAGGTGACGGACTTTTTCCATAGACTAGCTACATCAACTCCAGCTTCATAAGCAGAGTACTCCTCGGGTGGCGTCAGTACAGAGTTAACCCACTTGATGAGCTGCTGACCTTGTTTTTCACGAAACTCCAAAGGATGGATAGCGCACCTGCCATACAATCATTAATTATTAGATGTCGTGACATAAGCTGTCAAATAATACCGCATCATAACAGAAATATTCGGTATGCTCAAAGATGTATACTTGGAACAACATTCGAATGCAGAGAGTTTGAACCAATTTATAAGGAAAAATTCTTTAAAAAAGAAGAGCGAAATTTTGAGTTATTTTGTAGGAACCCCAGTTACTGACAGAGTTACCCTAGCAGCCATCTTTAAATTTGTCTTGGTTTTTGTGGAAAGTTTGTTCTAATGATATTTCATTTTATAATATCACACGTTGTCATAATTAAAGCAGAGATTTGACCATTGGAGTCCAATTCTTTCTTTTATGTAGTTTTCTGTTAATTCAGTGTAGCTGTGTGACAACCTGTAATTGCTAGCAACCGAATGGGGAAACGATTTACTCTCTCAGCTTGTTGATTCCAGCCTCTTTCATACTAATTTGATACACAAACGTTTGTAAACTAAGATTCATTTATTTGAACGGGTAAATTGCACTATCCATGACTATTACTAACAGTGAACGAACTCCGAGAAAGTGAAACTTCCTTGTTCTAAACAACATGGGAATCATATATCATAATCACAGATTTCCATTTGTTTAGATAGCGTTCGGAGGTTTAAGGTAAAGATCAAAGATGTTAAAATTCAAGAATCTATCTTATTTATTGGGATGTTCAGCGGTCATCTTTCGGCGTGTAACGGCGTCTCCCATCTACCACATTCAGTTCTACCTCAGGTCAGTGATACAATCTCAAAATCTGACCCTCGACCTACGTATACCACCCTAAAAAACCGCCTCCTGGACCTATATGCAAAATCTCAAGAATCTCTCACTCATTACCCACCTGCTCAACAACCTTCATTTAGGCGACGAAAAGCCCTCTATGCTTCTAAGGCGAATGAGGTATCTGGCTGGCAGTGCCACTTCCGGCGATTCCCTACAACAGTTGTGGCTTCGGGCTCTCCCTACACAGTCTGCTCACACCTGGAATTATGCCCTGCATCGGATTTAGATAACATCCCGGATGAAGCTAACAGAATCGCGTCTGCCCTCATAGCTCCGCCCCCACCTGTCTCTAATCTTCAAATTTCGGCTCTCGAAGCGACAGTCAACAAGCTGCATACAGTTACATCGAATTTTACAGCCTCTGTCTTATCTAACAACCGTACAAGCTCACACAGCCCTGCCTCTCATGCCACCCTTGACCCTTGTCCATGCATACCCAAAGTTTGGACTCATTCCCGGACGACGCCAAACGTCCTGGCTCCAGCCTAGGCCTTTCAACGGCAGCCACGACGAGACAGGAATTTTGACATCCCAAGTTACCCTCACCACAATCAGCAGGGCCGCCCCCAACGTTTTAACTCGTCTACTCGCTACACTGCATCTCAATATCTTACAATTACTAACTACACTTCATCTCAATATCTAGTTAGATAATATATATATCTTACTAGAAGTAATACTCTAACTTTAAGCTCTGTAAAATTATTCCTAAGAACTTGCTACTTCAGTTAAAATTTTAATATAGCACATATCCATTCAACAAGAGCTCTCTTCAACCCTATTAATTTTCTATCTTCAATAATACTCTAAGATTTCCGTAGGTTAGGCTCAGCAGGCGATTTGCTCGGGGGTATGTTTCTGAAATACTTAGTGGGTAGCCAATATTTTCCGAATTTTAACAATATAGACAAATTTCGAAGAACTTTTTTAACACTAAAGATTCATCACACAAACGCATCCAAAGGAAAATTAATACAGGTATTTCTTGAAAAAACTAAAGGACCTTTTAGGCTAGGAAGTGACAAGTGTTTACGAGCGATGTAACAGGATTTTTGAGAGACGTTTGTGATTGCCTAAACGTGTGAAATAAACCAGTTATTGGAATCAAGCCTGAAAATAAGATAAATAGAAAAAAGTACTACTTTCTGAATTGACCGATCTTCAAAACCGCAAAATACTTTCTGAATAGTTATTTAAAATACTTCTATAATAAAACCAGTATTCTTAAACTCGTGATACACAGAATTAAAACTTATTCAGCTTGCAGGCATGCAGGCAATTGAGTGATGGAGAAAAATGAGCTTACCGAGCAAATGGATCAGACATCGTTGTGGCACCATAAATGTCGAGGTTGTAGACTGGCTCTTTGAAATCATTTGTATACAAATCAGCTACAATAATAGACTCTGAGGAAGTTGAATCAACTGTAGATAACAGAAAAATAATATCAACAAAAACATCAATGAATGATGATAAAAATAAATAACATTTCTAAAAATGTGTATCAATATTGATAAATGAATATGAAATTACAACAAAAGTTGACTAAAAGGGATTGAGGCAATACCTGATTTGGCTGAACTTGGTCTGGATAACTCTGTAACGCAGGGAAACAACATTAAACGTAAATCGCTAAATGTGGAGACAATATAGGCAACAAAAACTTAAAATCGATATGTAAATCATATTATCAACATGGGGATTGGAGATATAAATATGGGGACATACCAAAAACTTCAAATCAATAGGTAAATCATGAAATCTATCAATAATGATTTTGCGTTAGGAACAAATTTAACCTATTCTGAATAGTGAGATATGAGGATACTTATTTTACTAATCAACCAACTATGCTAATATTTCAAACAGCGCCTGTGAGGCTCTGCGATCCAATAGATTCAAATAGTCTACCGAGGGAAGCAGCCCTGAAATAAAAAGGCGAATTATGGTAGCTAACCGATGCTATTTTGAACTGCTAAGGATTAAGAGCAAACTCCTATCCTATGCTCTTAGGGTCATACAACAAAATACTCATCAGGCCTATATTAATCAACAAGCCTGAATGTAGCTGTCACAGTCGACAGCTGGACTTACTGAGATTCAAGCTATGATCAACAAATGAAATTTTGGTGCTATGCAAGATTGCCAGATGTAGAGAAAACGTACGAACCACAAAGTTATGGAATTACATGGGTAGAGAGACGTGGTTCGTGTTGTCGTGGAGGGACGTCTACGATGGGCAAGATTATCAACAAATGAAATTTTGGTGCTATGCAAGATTGCCAGATGTAGAGAAAACGTACGAACCACAAAGTTATGGAATTACATGGGTAGAGAGACGTGGTTCGTGTTGTCGTGGAGGGACGTCTACGATGGGCAAGATATGTTTGAATGGAGGATTGGGAAATTCCAAATAAAATGCTCAATGAGACAGTACACTACAAAAAGGTTAGGCACATCGAGAATGGGATGGCTTGATGATGTAATCCAGGAAGCTCGCAACACTTGAAGCTCAGTCAAACAGAACAAGGACTGTCCGTGGCTTGTGGATTTCGTGTTATAGATGTTTATGGGGAACCTAGGTTATTTGCGATTTGTAATTTGAAGATTTAATATTTTGAACATATTTATGATTAGTTGGAGCCTCCTGGTGACAGTTAGTCAGCCCTAACATAAGCCAAACTGGCAGGTCAAGGCCAATCACTGCCCACATCATCTGCATTTGTAACTCATCTTCAAAATCCCAATAAAAATTTTTAGGTAGCATTACATTTTCGATTCAAAGTAATAATTTTAAAACTTTTGGGCAAAAATTAATTAAGTAATGATTTTTTCCAATCCTGCTGTTTTAGTTATACTGTTCCAAAAGTAATAGTGACTGTAACCAAGTAAATCCAAGACTGAGAACTTACTTTTAGGGGGAAGATGAACTCGAACATTCTTCTTAAATGCAGTCAGGGATTTCGGTGACAATGTAGAACCTCTTATAGACTTCTTGGATGATGCAGATGAGGTGTAACCTTGCTCCCCGGTCTCGCTGGATGTGCTTGCATTCCAAAAGCTCACCTGTACTTTAAGGGTATCAAACTGTTCCCCACGAGACGATGGCCGTGGCTTTTGTAAGACCGGTTTCTTCTCACGAGGAGTAGAACTCATAGCCCCTTTTCCAAACATTTCCCTACGGCTATGCAGGATACCCTTTGGAGGCGAGATTGTGAAACCAAGGGGCAGCTTTTCCATGGATTCACTGCGAGGAATGGGAGTAAATAGTTCTGGTTTAATAGCCCCAGATAATGGGACTTTAAAAGCATTATTGGAATCAATTTGGTTTGAGATCGGGGTAACAGGCTCAGGCTTGATGATAGCTTGTTTCGAGTTTGTTGGAGGATTGAGCAGAAAATTAGGAGACGTAGGATTCCTGAACAAATTCACATTTGGCGATCGGTTTGTGATCGGGGTGACTGGCTCAGGTTTGACGACAGCTTGTTTCGAGTTTGTTGGAGGGTTGAGCCGCAAATTGGGAGATGTAGGATTCCTGAACAAATCCACATTTGGCGATGTAGGTTCTAATTTAATCTGATTTGAGGTGCCAATGTTTTCGTCACTTTGGAAAGGTTCATCACCATTTATGTTACACGATTGTAGTGAGACAGGTTCATGCTTGATGGTAGTAACTGTGGTCGAATAAGAAATCGTCTCAGAATATGCCACCTTAGTTACACTTACTCTAGGAGTCAAAGAGTTGTAAGAAATGTTATCAATGCTCCTCAAGATACTCCTGGATTCATTTCGATCCGGAGTCAAGTCATCAAAACCTAGATCAGAGAAACTCATGTCGAACACGCGTCTTTTTTTAGCTGAGCTAACACAATTTTCTTTATCCTCCCTGGAAGTAAATTGAACTGAATCAAATGTAAAGACATCCGTTGTAGAGAGATCTATCTCTCTTAGAGCAAAGTTTCTTCTTTCTTTAATCGTTTCCGTTCGAACATGGTGTTCCTCCAAAGAGTCATCAGAAAATACAGTTGACAACTCAGACATCTGCTCACGTTTTACACAGTGATCAATGTTTTTGCTGATAGGAGTAGCTGCTACAGAAACCACAGGGAATGTTACATTGAGGTTACTACCAGGTGAGTTTGCTACGAGAGGGATATTGCTCGCTGGAGCTGTAACAACCACATCTGACTCCGGGGGTAAGCTTTGAATTCGTTCACTGCCCTCCTGAGTAGGTACGACCACAGGCCTCTTGTTCACATTCCACGTTTTACGTTTCCTCTGTGTCTGTAATGTCATCACAAGACGATATTATAGGATAAATAATTTACAGCCAATTCTTACACACAATTGCATCATGCATTAGCTAAGTAAAATCCAAAATTGCGTAGATACGCCACAAAGAGAAATGATTAGAAGGAATCTTCACTCGAGCAAATGAATCCACACAGTAATTCTCCTACCACAATAGGTACTATGCATCTAACGTAATTACAGAAAGTCTCAACTAAAAGACAATTTATACATGAAAGTTGAAGACTTCAGTACCTGAGGCGACAAAAGCGGATTATAATTCCTTAATCTCTTCATAACTGGCGGCAAACTGTACTCAATATTCTCTACTTCAATTATAATGGATTTTGAAAATTGTGAATACATACTCCAATTATATAAGAACATCAGTTTATCATACAATTTAATATGAATTTAGGATATAATAATAGGGAAAACGTTTTGAATGATTGAAAACTTCTATATTCAGAAGAGAATAATGTATAATGCATTTTCGTATGGTATAATAAATAAAAGGATCTACAAATAAAACCCACTTCACATGTCAACCACTGGAAGATATACACATATTTTTACATAAGTAAAAATATTACAGATACCCAACATGGGCAGAAACAAAACAGTGACCAAATTCAACGTTTTGCCATCATTTTGATGAGAATATCGACTATTTTGATTTCAACGCTTTCGAATGGATATTAGAATAAATGTTAGTTACCGGAGACACCACACCATGGCATGAGAGTCGATAGAATGAAGGAAAACACGAAAACGCCAAAATACGTCGGCAAAAGTTTCAGAGCACTTTATGGCAGACGTATTATACGTCGTAGAATTGTCTAGGGATTCATGAAGCTTTAGGTCCTTCCCTTCTACTGTCGTTAAAACAGTGAGGAGTAGGTTTCTATGGTGTAATATGTAGCATAGCGGACTACGAAGCATAAGGTATCGAGTTCAAGACCGAGTATTTTTTTTAGGCCCGTAGTTTCAAGGGTGGTCAATGGTTTTTGTTAGACATGACTAGGGACGTCTTGAAATGGTTAGAGATAGTTGATTTAGGTTCAGACGTGAACCACTCCCACCCATCCCTAACCATCACATCCCTAATCTAGCCACAGGGAGGTTAAGACCTAAAAAACACATTACGAAAAAGTTGTGAGAAAATGTTGAGAACTGGAAGTGTAGAACAGCTGATGAAGGGATGTTACTCTGTGATTAGAGAGAACAAGCGCTGACTGCGGAAGGGAAAGAATTAATGCTGCATAAACCACTAGACTATCATATAGCCCATTTTCTTGTGACTTCACACTATGTCAGTAAATCGCAACTCAACCAACCCATTTTTCACAAGAAGTTTGCCGGCTTAAACCATCCTAATTCATGGTTATAAAAAAGCTATTTTTCAACAGTTTTGTTTTGCTAAAGTGATCTTGTGGTAATATGAAGTGTCAATTCAGTTATTGGTTGTAGCCAACGATACCGATCTAATGGTGAACGAGTTTTTATTTGGACTAGGTACTAACTATTGTAGTTAATCAGTGTCCAAAAACTAAAGAACTTCATTCGTTTAGGCTTTGAGAATAATAAAATTAACCTGAAAAATAATGAAGAAAAAATTATTGAAAATTCCTCAGGTGTTTGTACCGCATGTGGGTACATAGCCATTGTACAGTTAGCTTCATCAGCATTTTATTATTAAGTTCGTACTACAATACTTAACTGAGGAAGCTTTACTTGTTATATTGAATGAGTAAAAGGATAGATATGATAGTTTGTCAAAGTAAACAAGGCTGGTTGTTGCTACTCCAAGAAGTGAAACTACTTAGGTACCTAAGTAGGTAGGTACGTATATCCCACCAGTTAAAAGTGCCTAGGTAAACAAAGTAGGTCGGTTGTTGCTTTGCCGACGAATACAACTGCTGATTAGCAAGTTTGTCGAATATCGAATCAGGAAATGTGCAACAGGAATTAAAAACCACCTGTAAGGAAAAAACCTTGAAATTTATTCTTCTGAAGGTTAGATTTCATGAAGACGGCATTGGCAATGCAGTTATTATGCGAGTTTTGCAGTTATGAAAATTTTAGGGACGAAAAAGTTAATTAGGTACCTACTTCGGTTTTTGTCTATGGAAATACATGAACGACAAGTAATAAAACAATTAGGAAAATTAGATAGGTAATCCACAACATCTTCACGGCTGATGTCTGGAACTTCTAACACTTGTTTTTCAACTCCCCAACACAAATTTCATTGTGATCTTGATCGTGCAAACTAATCTTGCGTTCATAACGTTTCAGGCCATTGCCAGATAACAACTTGTTATAATTCTCATGAAATTTATTACCTGGCATAATAAAAAATACTGAACTAGGTAAATACTGAACCCCCTGATAAGTAGGTATGTAAGTGATGACACCTAGTTACGCCGATTAGCATAGTTTGCTCTTCACCATGACAACAAAGTTAAATAACTTCGACAATTAGGTTTGTAGCCTTGTCTCGATGTGAGGATGCGCTAGCGTCAAAGTCTCGAGAATATCAGCTATGGCCCATATTCTCGTGACGTCACGCCTGGAGTAGGTTCGCGTTTCAGCCAATGTCGGCCATGATACCGCCCTACGTCAATGAATCGCTACTCAACCAACCTATTTCTCACAAGAAGTTTGCCGTCTCACGTCAACATAATTCGTGGTTATAAGGCCATTTTTCAACAGTTTTGTTTTGAAAAAGTATAGTATTGTAGCAATACAAAGTTTTAATTTGACTAAATGTTATAATAATCATGCCTGCCAGCGCAATAATTGATTGTAGATTGCTGTCAACAATACCAATCTAACGTGAACTTGTTTTTATTTGGACTAGGTGCCTACAAACTATAGTAGTTAATCAGTGTCAGAAAACTAAAGAACTTCATTCGTTTAGGCTTTGAGAATAATTAACCTGAAAAATAGTAAAGAAAAGATGATTGAAAATTCCTCAGGTGTCTGTACTGCTGTGTAGGTACCTAGCCATTGCTCAGGTAGCTTCATCAGCGTTTTATTATAAGTTCGTAGTACTATGCTTAACTGAGGAAGCTTTACTTGCTATATTGAATGAATAAAAGGAGAGATTTGTCAAAATAAACAAGGCAGGAAAGGCCAGGCCAGGCTTGGGTTGCTACATCAAGAAACGAAACTACTTAGGTAGGTACGTACGTCCTACCAGATTTGCTGTTGGTTTAAAGTGCCTAAACAAAGTAGGTGGGTCGTTGCTTTGCCGACGAATACAACCGCTGATTAGCAAGTTTGTCAAATATCGAATCAGGGAATATGCAACATGAATTAAAAACCAGCTGCAAGGAAAAAACCTTGAAATGCATTCCTCTGAAGGTAAGATTTCATAAAGACGGCAATGGCAGTGCAGTTATTGCGCGAGTTTTGCAGTTACGCAAATTGTATGGACAAAAAAGGTAATTAGGTAGGTACCTACTTTCGTTTTGATCAATGAAGTACCTACATGAACAAGTAATAATATACGGAAAGTACGTAGGTATACCTTACCTCTAGTTGGGTACTTACCTTTCCACATGTGATACAACTTACTATTCCCGCCTAACAGAGCTCTCATAATGCATCCTTTCACAAGACCGCTTTCACAGTACTCTAAAGATTTTTAGTTTCAATTGATTCAAAGAAGAGTTCTAAAACTAGATAGGTAATCCACAACATCTTTGCGGCTGATGTCTGGATCATCTATAACACTTGTATGTCAACTCCCCAACACACATTTCATATGGATCTCTACCCCACAGATTAAATCTTGCGTTCGTAGCGTTTGAGGTCAACACCTGATAATAACTTGATGTAATTTGCATACAATTTATCACCTTGCGTATTACAAATAATGAAAATATTGACTCGGAACTAGGTGAGACTATGTTTCGCTGTTGTCCAGGTTCGTTCACAAATGGCGCATTTTCGCATATGTTTACTCGTCACCATGACAACAAGGTGAAATAACTTGATTTCGCCTTGTCTCGATGTGAGGATGCGCTAGCGTCAAAGTCTCGAGAATATCAGCTATACGTAGTAAGGTGTTATGGAGGACATACATGACAACATATTAATACATCGGCCTTGTGAAAGGGTTAAGACCATTTTGATGAAACATAGACCCACCTTAAGGTAAAATTAGAAGGTGCCAATATTGAAGCAACACTAATTTGTGTGATCAGCTCAATACATTTTGTGCAGGTAGAGTAATTAGAACAAAGAACGAAAGCCAAAATTTATTATTGCGCTCTGCAACGCCAAAAAGGGTGAAAATCGTGTTCAGTTAACGAGATTTTTCTGCTGTGCTGGCGAATGTCTCACACCAGGCTGCTGAGCTATGTGGGATGTAAAAGAAACGAAGAAAATCTATTCCCCAAAATATTTATCTATATCTATAAAAATCAAACTAGGTTTGTTTTGTCCTTTATGCGGGGGCGTAACGTTCGTCCGATGGGGATGAAACTTTTCCAACTAATCCCTAGCACTACTGGGATGATGATAGGCTATCGGAATCTTCCCCAAACCTACTCCTTATTGTCAAATTGGCCACCCTTCGCAACGGATTTCCCGGCGTGTTACAGCGGGAAAAAAACAATTGCTGATTAAAGTATTCAACAATGCGCTAAAACATTCAACCACTTTTTACTCTAGCACCGACTATAGTTCGTCCTCTCAGTTTGATTGAGATTGGTGCAGTTTCTCGTCATCTCCAAGTTTTATTAATAAAATCAAGTTCCGAAAATGGTCCCGAAAATGAAATTTATTGCACAGATTCCAAAATATAAAAATAAAATTTTAAAAAGACACCCATCCCCGAACAGAGCTTTTCACCCACATTACAAAATACTTGAAGACACGTGCCTTTAAATAAAAGCTTACAAGATTAGTTGAACAATTTTCAACATACCTTTTTGTTTGCTGTGATGGCTCGAGAAGTCAGCTGGAATTGCGACTTTTGGCACCGAAACTTGTCTTTAATGTAAATTGTGTCCCGACATTGCAACTCTTTAATAGGCCTGAAGCGTATTTCCAACTCTTGTTTTGAATAAGGAGGTATTTCAAACTCAGCTGCATTCAGAGAGAATCCTCGTTCGATAAAATCTTTGGGGTATACAACGTCAACCTAGGAAATCACCACATATAGCATAAACAAAATCACTTTTAGCAATATAAAAAATTTCTAAAGGAGAGTTTCAACTCCAATTTAACGAGAGGCACAGATTTGTATATCCCACCGAAGATGGGGCTATTAATAGAATTATAAACAAGTAATAAATAAAGAATATGCGTACAGTGTAACCTGGGCATTTAATAAGTAAATACAAAATTAACGAATAAATTTCCGAGTGAGAAATCCAATTCCAGCGTTCTACCTCTCAAAGTAGATACTTACACATTGAACAGAGTCAGTGGGATTCCTTAGGTTGACTGTCAATAGAGCTTCTCCACCAATTTCAACGTTGGTAAACTCAAGCTTCGGAATTCGTGAAAAAGGTCCCAAGACGAGTTCAGCAACCTCACTAGGAGCTTTATTTTTGTTAACGTATTCATCGTTGATGATCTGAAAACAATAATGACCAACCCATGAAACCACTCTCACAGCTATATGATGGAAGAATACAATATTTCCTTCAGGAACTTCGGAAGTCGTGTTTGGGATTCCTGAGACAATCTGCTTTGTGGTCTCCCCCCAGATCAAAAGTGATATGGGAAGATCATCCGCATAGGAAATTGTTCACATAGTCAGTGTCCTCGACGTATGCAAAGTACCCGCATTAACCTATGGGTTAAGGCATGCGTTCTAGCTCGCATTAAGCAGTTCAGTGCCCGAGTTTTCTCTGATTATCACAAAACTCTAAATGCTGAGGTCTATAAAAAGGAACTCACCCCAGCGAGTGATCACTCTCATCAAACTCTACACCATTTTCACAGACAGGACTGCACACTAGAGGTGGGGAACCTATTGTTGTGACGTAGTCAGTGTAGTAGCCTGGGGCTTCCCCCACCCATACCATTTTTTGTGAATAAATACAACACCCTCTAAGGCCTGCATGGTCACTACAATTATGGATGCACGAGGATGGAAAATAGTACCCTATTCGCTGCCTGTTTTGATTCCAAGGATCTCCAAACCTGTGACTAGAAACAAGCCTGTACAATGTTCTACAACTTCATATTGAGAAGGGGATTCAAAGGAAGGCTGCGAAAAGCCTAAGGACTGTCCATTTTATGTTCCAACAGGCTCTAAACGAGTGTTTTAAATAATTTATCTAGTAAAATCAGTAAAGACTCGCAAACACTACGCGGGATGAGGGTGGGCACTCTACTCTGTCTAATCAGAAAAGATGAACGAAAGGCAACCCGATAGAGAACAAACAGATCAGAAGAAGAGTCTAGAGCGACACTGGCGATAAGAGCAGAAGCTGAGAGAGTCACAGTCTTATTTGACATATATTAATTAGCGGTATCATTCTCATAATTTTCTCATCCCTTCTTCATAATGAGAAGTAGAGTTTTGTTTAGCTGTTGGGGAAAGATTATTAAGGACGTCTTAGATTGAAATATATATTACTTGGACAGAAAGAATCACATTTAAAAGTTCTTCCAACGTTGGGGGGGAAAAATCGGCTTTTGGATTTGAATTCGAGCAGCTCAGAAGACTAGGGCTTACCCCATTACACCATGGGGACTTTGTCAGAAGGGCTCCTAACAACACTACTTCATATAGTGGATCCAAAAAAAATAGACCAGAAGATGACCGAACATTGCTGATGGCACTTCTCGGGTCTGGGGAGGCTTCAGGCACCTTTGTGCAGATCACTCTCAGTCAAGTTGCAGTCGATGTACTGCTGCTTCGCCATTTAGTTAATAGTTTTTAGTGATTTTTTGGGGAAAATAAACTGTCAATAGCTCCAAAATTTTAAAAAACTATTTTCGGATCACTTTTGCAGATCCTGACAAGTGGGTTACCCTCAATTCGCATAGGATGCTAGAAACATAAACTCAGCAAGAGTGTGCGTGAATTTGATTTTTTCAAGATGAAATTTTTTAAAACATATGGTATCACCTGATTTGCCACCATGTCTTTAATTTACAAGAGTACTTGCTATGCTGGTTTACGTGAAATCGTTATCATGAACACTTGAGGCTATAGCTATTTTTCGGTGAAAAATCCCTGTTTTGAAGCTCCAGCGCTGCTTCCAGAGTCTAGTCCCCTAAAGTTTGGTTAATGGGATGGGGGATTATTATGTGAAATTTCACGAAAACATTTTGAGGTCATTTGAGAAAGGCCAACAAAAAACAAAAACAACGCTTTTCACCGTACTTCAGAAAAAGAAACATAAATAAATAAAATGTTAGTTTATCTCTCGAAAGGGTCTTGGGTGTTGATTTTCACGCAGTGCTTTGGTAATTTTTCACTGAATTTCATGTAGAATCGTGTGACTAGTTGTTATAATGGTAGAATAAGAATAAAATCTGGAAAAAAAAATCAAGCGATGTTATGTTGAAAGAAGGAGAAAAGATGCTCAAAACTGCTATAACCCACTTAGGAAGTTCTAAGAAAGAGTTTAGGGGAACTTTTTATTGGAAATGTGTGGTAGAATCGAACCATAGCCGGTGGTGCACCTAAAAGTGAGACAACACGATGAAAAATACGCACAAGTTATGTCTCTAGGTTAATATGAATGTTTGCTAAGCTAAAACGTTCGATACGAATCTTAGTAAGCATTTAACCTTGAGTCGAATGAGCTTCAGCAAACTTCAATCTGACCAGTATTATTTATTTGTTGATTGATTAGGCGAGAAGTCCAATATACTACAAGACAATTAAGGATAATATAACGATATAATTAGTTGTAGAGAAAAAGCTTACAATATAAAATACAGTTAAACCACAATATAAAAATCGAATAAATAAGCTTACATAACACTAAAGTCAAAACAATAGAAAAGACACATTGAAATTAAATAATTTGAAAAAAAACCATTTGATATTATTTTTCAAAACTGAAAGTCTATTACAAGGGTCATCCCAAAAGTAATGACTGGAGAGGGATAAAAACTCAAAAAATTGGAATAAACATAAAAAAGTAAGTATATATTTCGAAAGAGTGACATCATAGCTGCTTTTCAATATATTCACCGTTTCTATCTTAGCATTATTGTATCAATTAGCGCCCCCCCCCCCCCTCCACAGAAAAGCCTTCAGTGATGGGAAAAGGTGATAGTCACTAGGAGCGAGATCAGGTGAGAGGTGAGTAGGGTGGGTGGGGGAAAACATCCCAGTCGTACCTGGTAAGAAAATCTTGCGTTATTCTTGCTGAACGAGGGCGGGCGTGGTCATGAAACAAGAGGACAATACTTTTTTCTTGCAGTTTCCCAATTATATTTCGTCGTTATTGTGAAGTTCTGTCAGAAACGCCATACGACGAAAGGGAATTGGGAAACTGCGAAAAAAATCCTTTTGTTTCATGAAAACGCCTGCCCTCATTTAGCAAGAATAACGCAAGATTTGCTTACCAGGTACGAGTGGGATGTTTTCCCCCACCAACCCTACTCACCTCTCACCTGATCTCGCTCCTAGTGACTGTCACCTTTTCCCATCACTGAAGGCTTTTCCGAGTGGAAAGAGTTTCACTAGTGATGAGGAAGTGAAAGTTTGTGTGATCAATTGGCTACGTCAAATGGACGCTAATTGGTACAACGATGGTTTGCGCAAATTGTTTCAGCACTATCAAAAATGCTTATACTCATTCAAAATATATCCTTTTCTATATATCTATTCAAATTTTTCGATTTCATTTTTCTCTGGTCATCTATGATTATATGACCACTTAAACCAAGTTTATAGAGTAATGCACTATACAGCAGCAGCCTAAACAAATTTCAGAAAGCAGAAACAATGTAAGTCCCCCACACGTGTTACTTCAGAAGAGTGTGTCACGGGCCTATTTGCTGTAGGAACTATTTAATGGTTCCAATGGCACTTGTTGAGAAATCTACAGTAACCATTCAACTCCCCACATGTTTGTAGAAAATAATTACAAATAAGTACAAAAAGTAATTACAAAGGCACCATCCAGTTTAAAATACTATTTATTCCCAACAGCACTTGTATCACTCTGGCTTTGGCACGTTGGTAGACCTGTAAAATTCAAAAATAGGTACGAGTTTCCTTTTTTTTTGGGCACTTAGATTTGGGTACTTAGCCCTTTTGCAATTCCACTCTTCAATTGTTCACTGCGTGCCCAGACAACTACGATTGATTTCAAATGTGAGAATATGGAGCGAGCAGAAATAAAAGAAAAAGTCCTAGCAACTACTCCATAATACATGACGTTAACTGGCCAAGAGCTGCAGCATTCAGCCTAGCGGAGTTCAGGCAATAGGTACTTACTTCGAAGGAGACAGGAAATTTAGCAGCCATCCTGGATCAAGTTGGAAAATGGCTGTAGTCTTCAGCTGCAAAAGATGAGAGAGGTGAGTTATAAGATGAACAATTAACATAGGAAAAACTGTATGGACTTTTATTTAGGATTGGACTGTAGAACGTACTACATGAAGAACATGTATACAAATATGTAGGTACCTGATACTTTCTGTGAATCACATCAAATACCGACCTACATTGGCAACAAAATTAGAGATAAATCCTCAATATGAACTCGAATGGTAGTGTTGAGAATAAGTGAGTAACAGTTTTAGAATGAGGTACTGGTTCAGGTCTTCAATAGATAAAAATCTATCTTTATTAATTAGTTCTGGTTACTAATAATACGGAGATACCGAAAATTTTTGAGAGTGCTTTGTTCCATTTGTATTACCTAAATCTTCAAGTATTGCTTCTACTTCAAGTTTACAGTACGAATGATCAATAGGCATGTAGCTGCTACCTACAAACATAAGATAGGCAAAAAGACTCACTCGCAAGAACCGGTTCTTTCAAACGGCAGTTGCTCTTTTGCTCTATGCATTGCGGAAGTAAACCAGGAATGAACAAAGGGCTGTTTGTTTCCCTCGTATTAAATGTTTGAATATCAAAGATCATTACTGTAGATAAATACTCAAAAACCAAGGAGACGATATATACCCTGGTGTTTGACGAATACCTAGCGGCAGGTTTACACGCAACAATCAATTTAACGACTTGTTTGCAGCGACAAGCCATTACGTTTTGTCGTAGATTTTTGTAATGATTTTCCATAAACCTTCCAATCGGGCTCAAACTCACGACAAGACCGTAACGACTTGCGGTTTATCCGTTACTTCCCTTTACAAGTCTAGATTCCATCCAAATACTAGTGCATCAGGATCAGGAAAGATCAGGATCCGTTTTACTACCTACAAATAAGAACATAACGACCTACCGAAATCAGATTTTATATCGTTTGAAAACATGAATTTTTCTGATTTTTCCGTTTTATTTCGTTGAAAACTTCTAATACCACATATTCCTATCTATATAAGATCTCCGCCACCGTTTTTCAAAGCAAAACAAAGTAAGGAACATCTATCATTATTAGAAGCCAATCATTATTACCTACAATGAATTATGAATATATAAATAGACTCACCGATATGTTATGGAAGTTCTTCAGCGGGGGTTAAACAAAAATTGATAATCCTATTACCTAAGTACTTATTTCAAATAAAACAACCAAAATATAGCTTGATGCAGCAACCATAATCACCATCACCTGGCATCATCGAGCAACCAAGTAACAAGCAGTCTCAGGTTATCAATTGAAAATTTCCGTTGAACGGTCACTCAAACAAGGCGCGAGTGCGCCTGCGCGGAAGTCAGAAACCTTGAAGTGTCCATGGTTTGTAGTATCCATAAGTCATGAAAGCATGGAGCAGTTATGGAAAATCCTCTTGTAGCATCCATCACTTCCACTCAGTTATGCCAGCACCACTTTCGGAGTAAAATAGCGCTCGGCCCAGCGACTGATTAATAGAACTTCTTGGGTTGGTGCGGAAGTCCTGTACTCGCGGACCTGGGGGGTATGAATACCCCCACCAGAAGGGGGTCCCCCCCCCAATCGGAAGATTTGTGAAAAAATACCTCAAAAAACTAGCAGTTATAGAGTTTTCAGACCCACACTTTATATGTAAAAATTAAAAAGATAAAGAATGTTTATTTATACAGATATTAGCTTGGCTAACAAAAATCCATGTAGACTGAATCAAAAAATATAAAAATAAAATAAAATTTACTGAAAATAAAATGAGTATTTTTTTTTCTTTTCCAGCAAAATTATATTGAAAAATTCAGGTAATGAATCTTATAACACTGGCCTTTTAAATCAATACCATCAACCGAGGTGATCATGGTTTTTCTTTAAAAACTTCCACAAGATTTCATCACAAAAATCTGAAAAAATTATTTAAGAATATTCTCTAACACCTTAGTTACAATTTCCTGTATCAATGTAACTTATTTATTAACTTTTAGATATATTTTTTAAATTGAAAATGATCAATATCACCCTGTGAGTATGGGGTGATCATGATCACTCGTTAAAACTTGGTAGAAATCAATTTTTTTTGTGCAAATTTGATCTATTTGCCATGCTGCATGACAGAGTGTTCTTTCAAATTATTGATTGCCCATTAGCTTTCTGTTCATCTACTACAGATGCAAAAAGGAAACAAGTTATTTTTTTGCCAACGTTATTCTTCGAAAAGTTAATGGACAATTCATTATCTATCTTCATGATAGTCCCAGTGAACTTCCTGAACTCGTCATGATATTTTGCCCACCTTGAACTCGACCAAAACAAAATCCCCTTCCTATAGCATTTGAGTAGTGGGGAGGCATAATTTTAGTGATTAGTATCACCCCTAGAAAATATTAAATTGAATTAGATTAGGTATAGATAACAAGAGGTAATAACATCGAAATAAGAAAAATCTTCGGAATTCTCATCCTTACATTTTTTTAGAGCACAGAATAATATACGTAGTCGCAAATATAAAACTAGTAGTTGGCTGCATCAAAAGTTATAACAAAATACTTACTTTACAACTTTCCTCCATGTTCACATGACTTGATAACCACACTGTGGTGAAAACCACCCCCTCTTTTCAACAGCCCTTTTCAGGGCTACCAAAAAGAGGTAGGCACAACACAAAAATATTTATAAGACGTCGAGTTATAACTCCGTCAAACAAAATATTTCACCAGAGAGAAAATACTAAATTCTCTCTCAAAAGTGAAATATTAAATAATAACACACAAGGCGACCTCCCTAAACATTTACTGGGCGAGAGAGATGCGACAAGCATCTCGAAACAAGTCGCCTTGAATGAGAAATCTCAAACAGAAAAACTCAAGGTCGTCCAGCCACCCCCGGGGACCCCGTCGCAGCAACGGACGTGGGGAAACCACCTCGAAAGACCAGCTCAGCTATCATACTCGCAGATACTGAGAAAACAATGTGCGAACCAATGAGATTACACAGTCGAATTAACGAAATTAAGCGGACCAACCAGGAGGCGGCAGGAGGCGGCCAACTCCCTATAAATACCCCGCTGGGAGCCCTCCGAAATTCATTCCACTCTCCGCTCTCGACGACGACACCTCGAAGTACGAAGAATTCTACACGCTCTACGCTGACGAACCTTCTGCATTCCGAGTTCATCTCAAGAACGGCTTCCTACTGCTTTCTACAAGGCATACCTTCTCTCCACACAGATCTCGCATTGGCATCTACGAGTCCAGTGATTATTCATCCTGCTCATTGCCCAACGTAGTTCATCTGCCAGGACGCCACCCGGTACATCTATCGATATTCTCTTTAGATCGTACGCCCGAGGGACGTTCCGAGCCGTGTCGCCCGGGTTTCGTCGCATTAAGCTCGTAACCGACCGCTGTGGGCACGCCAGTAAATTACTCTGCTCATCCGCTCTAATTTACCGTCCAAGGAAGTCTTTTTCAAGACTACGAGGTAGGACCCTGACATACGAGCATTGGAAAGACGCTCTGTCAAGCGAGTCCACCTCCCAAACCCTCTATTTTTCACACATAGAGGCATCGAAACGAGCTAAAAACTCGGTTATTTCGATGGAACGTCGGCCGTCTTATTTCCCCATGCAAGGGGAGGCAGACGACGGCGAAGCCGGGCCGCGTAGCCCCCGTAGCGCTCCCTACAGGCTACCCGGCGAATCCGCTGAACCCAGCGACGGCGCAAGGCGCGATCCTCACGCCCGGACCGCCTTCTCACCCGACGTATTCGTTAAAGAAACGTTCGATCAAGCCTCGCCTATACAAAAGATCGAGGATACCTTTCAGACTCGCTCTGAAGCCGATCATTACGATTCGACCAAGCTATCCGAGTACACACGATATTCGACGCAGGCCTACCCGGCCGATCCGAGTGTCAAATACACTCCAAATGTGCAAAAAGCGAAGGATACTTTTCAGTACCTCAACCAAGCTCAACATATTCCCCCTACAGATATAAATCTTAGGCCGGAATATTACAAAACGGCTCAGTACCAAACTGATCGAACCCAGCACCTGCTATGCGAGCCCAGTGCTCCACGCGGCTGCGACACGAACTACCTCCCATTTCAGTCCGCCAAGCCAGTTGACCTTGGCGGATCCGCTCACATTCCTTACGGGAATGACCCGGGGACTAACCCGCATAACCGGAATATAAATGTCCGACTTGGCCTACCTACGCCAAGTAAAACATATTTAAATCCACTACAAATGGTGACCCCGCCTTTGAACAGGCTCAACACGGAGCATTTCGTTCCCTCTTATGAAGCTAGTGGATTTCAGGGAACCACTGCGGGCGTGCGACCCCCGCCGGGCCTCTACGCCCCACATCTCACGCAACATCCCTCTACACAAAGTGGCTTTCAAGCACTTTTAGAGGAGATGGGAGATTATCAAAAACCAATCTTCCAAAAGAAGAATATCGATCGTGCACTCGCCGAGTTCGATCAATACTGCGTGCGAAAACACCTGAGAACGCAGAACGAATGTTTCTCAGCTATATACAAGTGGGTACCAGAAGAAATGAGGGAAGCTATAGACTCAGCTTACCTCACGGCACCCCACGCACCCTACGAAGAGGCCAAACAGCGCCTCCAGCGAGAATATGGGTTGTCCTTACAGGACAGGCTCCTCGCACTCGAGGACCCCGCATCTCTCGCCAAAAAACCCAGCACCAAGTACCACGAAATGTACTCTAAAGCTGTTGGGTATTTTTCAGAAGCTCTGATCACTCAAAAGTGGATCGAGACTCTACCCATCGAAGCACGAGGTATGGTCGCAGCTCAGCCTACCACGACCGCCCGGCTCGACCTAGCTGATACGCTACACGCGTACAAAACAGAGAATACTTCTCTGAACATACGAGGAGTAGAATCTACTCCGAAACCCATAAATACTGGTTTCAAAAAGGCCCTCTCGAAACAAGCTGAGTTCAAACCCCAACCAGTGGAGAGTAAGCCTCACAAACCGACGGCCTATATCTGTCGCAACCACGCACGTTTCGGTAACGAAACTCGCAAATGTGCAGACCCAGAACACTGCACTTGGAAGACAAACACTGCTTCCAAAACTAGCAGAAAGGCAGCGACTATAAGCCAGCCTAAAACCTGGGTTTCTACCGAAAATACTCAGAGGTCGGTACAAGAAAGTACCGTTCCAACCTCCGACGTAGAGAGTTCGGAAAACGAATAACTGCCAGTGTATCTGAGCCTATACACCGGCAGTCTACTGAGTATAAAAGGCTCTTTTTCAAGTGCAAACTAAATGGCACTGAATTTCTCATTGACACGGGAGCAGAAGTGAACATTCTGCCCCACAATGTCACAAAAAAATTGGGCTTGAAAATTCTTAAGTCCAACGTTAAGCTCACAGCAGCTAACGGAGCCCCTATAGACACACTAGGGCGAGCTGACACAACAATTAACATCGGCCTCGGAGACATGACCACCGATTTTATGATCACGAAAGTTGATCTAGCGATCCTAGGTATTCCATTCCTCGAGTCTTGGGATATCGGAATACGGGTCAAACACAAGTACATTTATAAAGATAAAATAAAGAGCTATGCCGATCAAAAAATAGCTGCAGTCATGAACAAAAAATTCACTGACGAACAAATAGCAGCTACTATCCCTCATCGTGACAATACCCCTCAACCAGAGGACGTGCAAATCACGGAGGACGAAAACATTCGCTCTATCATTGACAAATACAATGATAAAATGAGCAAACTTCAAGGTAAATGGAAAAACAACGGGGTTTACCACCGTATAACCACGGAAGGAACACCAGTACACTTCCGAGCAAGACCCATGGCGGGCGAAAAACGGGCTCAAGTCAAAAGTACTTTTGAAAAAATGCTTTCAGAAGGCATAATTGCACCATCAGATTCCGAATGGGCATCCCCGTTACACTGTGTGCCAAAAAAAGACGGGTCATGGAGAATCACCGGCGACTACCATTTCCTAAACGCGAAAACGAAGAAAGACGCCTACCCTCCTCCTCACATTCGCTCTTTCCAAGCGAATTTACATGATACACGAATCTATTCGACAATAGATCTAAAATCGGCATATTATCATATTCCGATGCACCCAGATGACGCTCATAAAACTGCAATTATTACACCTTTCGGTCTTTATGAGTTTAAGAAAATGAGCATGGGTTTGGCCGGAGCGGCTCAAACATGGCAAAGATACATGGACAGCATCATGCGAAAATTTGATTTCGCATTTGTATACCTAGATGACATCCTGGTGGCTTCTAAAAATTATAAAGAACACATGAACCACCTCAAACAAATTTTTGACAAACTAGGGGAACACGGACTTCGAGTAGGTTTTGATAAATGCATTTTTTCAAAACCTACCGTCGATTTCCTAGGTTTCACTATCTCGAAAGAAGGGATAATTCCTAAACGAGATAAAATAGAAGCCATAGAACAATTTCCTAGGCCAATAGACGTACGAAGTCTACGCAGATTCCTAGGTATGTGTGGTTTCTACCGAGCATGCTCAAGCAAATTCGCTCACACGGCACAACCTCTGTATGACTCCATTCAGTCAAACAAAAAAAATGACAGAACACCTATCGAATGGACATCAGAGAGAGAAAAAGCTTTCAACAGCTTAAAACAAGCAATGATCAAAGCAACATTGCATAACATTGCTCACCCACACCCTACAGCAGAGTGGAGATTAGTCTGCGACGCATCCGACACACACATCGGAGCGGCACTAGAACAGGAAATTACAGACAAACATGGCTCGAAATCTTACCAACCATTGGGATTTTTCAGTAAAGAAATTCCAGAACAATGGAAGAACAAAGCATCATTCGACAAAGAAATGTTCGCCGTTTACCAAGCTTGCATTCACTGGCACAATGACTTGGACGGCAGATCTTTCCATATTTGTTCGGATCACAAGCCTCTGCTAGGCACGATGCTTAAGAAAAATGCACATTTTTCTAAAATGAGATTAAGATGGCTAACATACATCTCTCAAATGACGAGTGACATTCGTCATATTTCCGGAGAGAGCAACGTCGTCGCCGACGCACTCTCCAGTCCCTTCGATCCGGTTGAAATTCAAACAAAATCGATTTCAACCCAGACGGACGAGGGTCCACCCATAGCCGAAATTTCGAAAATTACGGCTGCAATAGAATGCAATCTTCTACTGCACATTTCAAATTCACAAATTCGTTCTCCCCCTAACGCGGAGGACAAATTGAAACTCACACGAGTTGAATTCTCTCAAGGAGAAATTTGGTGTAACCTAGACCTAGGACACCCTAGACCTTATATTCCAAACGAAATAAGGGAAGAAATAATAAGCCAAATTCACAATTTGGGACACCCAGGTATACACTCTACAGTGTATAAAGTTAAACAAAGATATTTTTGGCACGGACTCCGTGCAGATGTCTCCAACTGGGTCCGAGCGTGCGAAACTTGCCAACGAGCAAAAATCACGCGCTCCGTGAAGCTCCCTTACTCCGAATTTGAAACGGCTAACAAATTTTCACACGTACACGTTGATATTACCGGACCCTTACCTTTAGCTAAAGGAGGGAAACGTTACATTTTAATGATGGTTGATAGAGCAACGGGTTGGCTAGAGGCAGTCCCTCTTAACAACATCGAAACAACCACAATCACAAACGCCTTTATCAATATTTGGGTAGCTTCAAAGGGCGTACCTAAATACATCACAAGTGATCAGGGCACTCAATTCGAATCAGATCTGTTCAATTCCATTATGGAACGTCTCGGAGTAAAACATACTCACACGTTACCATACAAACCATCAACAAACGGAATGGTAGAACGCAGAAATAGATCTTTGAAAGAGGCTCTCAAAGCACAAAACGAAAATTGGCTCAACGCACTTCCAAAAGTTCTACTCGCCATGCGTACGGCAGTAGACCCAGCGACTGAAACTACGCCTTTCCAAAAAGTTTACGGAATTGACGTACCACTCCCAGGAGACATTTTCGTAACTTCTACAAACCTTTCGGAACCTCTTTTCTTCCGGCCTACGCATATTAAACATAATAATACGAAATATGCCGTAAACATGCCCAAAAATTTGGATACATGTACTCATGTCTATATCAGAGTGCCCACACAGCTCACCTCTCTGCAATGCCCTTACACGGGACCATTCAAAGTGGTTAAAAGAGATAAGTTTTCAGTTACAGTGCAAATTGGCGAACATACTAAAAAAGTTCCCAAACAGCAAATAAAACCAGCTTATACTCTACACTCGGACGAAGCTGTATCACAAGGACAAAATCAGGCAGAAAGTAAGGAGAAAACTCCCCGAAAATCCGCCAGAGGGCGCGTCCCCTCTACCAAATTCGACGAGAAGTGGGTGACTGCACTCAAAACAAGCCACGCCCATTTTTCTCGGGTAGGAACAGTGGGAGGTATAAATATGGAACACCCCACGGCCAGAGATCATACCAATCTTGACCATGGCAGCCTCCGAACCTTCCAACCAAGACATGCTGACAGAGGAAGTCGAGGAGTTCCTCCTCGCAGAGACGAACCTCCCAGCTCCGCTCGGCCCGCTCCCGCCTTCACCGAAGAGGGAGACGCAACAAGCGGACAGCGCTCCCAGAGAAGTAGTGTGGAGAAGGCCCCAGCCTTTCCAGCCACCGGCTCCACCCGCCCAACCACTACCTACGGCTCCACCCGCTCACCAGCTCCCAGCGATACCACGCAAGTGGATCAGCTCGGGCGACGTGCCCGTGCCTCGGTGGGAAGAGATGAGCACTGCGGGGTGGACGGAGCCGGAACGAGCACCTCCGCAACAGCCCAGCCGCGGCCGCGGGCCAAACCCTCGCGGGTTTGGCTCCCGTCGGCAAAGCTCGGGCCGGCCACGGCCGCCCCGCGGCGCTCGTCGAAACCGACGAGGCCGGGGCGCACCACAGGCGCGGGACGCGAGTCCTGCACCTCCGCCTCCGCCCCAACTGGCGAGGTTCTCATACGGAGAATTCCGTGTGGACCTCCCAGTTCTCCCCCATCGGCGTCGTCGTTAATAACACGACGTCTTGGGGGGGCCCCTGTGGTGAAAACCACCCCCTCTTTTCAACAGCCCTTTTCAGGGCTACCAAAAAGAGGTAGGCACAACACAAAAATATTTATAAGACGTCGAGTTATAACTCCGTCAAACAAAATATTTCACCAGAGAGAAAATACTAAATTCTCTCTCAAAAGTGAAATATTAAATAATAACACACAAGGCGACCTCCCTAAACATTTACTGGGCGAGAGAGATGCGACAAGCATCTCGAAACAAGTCGCCTTGAATGAGAAATCTCAAACAGAAAAACTCAAGGTCGTCCAGCCACCCCCGGGGACCCCGTCGCAGCAACGGACGTGGGGAAACCACCTCGAAAGACCAGCTCAGCTATCATACTCGCAGATACTGAGAAAACAATGTGCGAACCAATGAGATTACACAGTCGAATTAACGAAATTAAGCGGACCAACCAGGAGGCGGCAGGAGGCGGCCACCTCCCTATAAATACCCCGCTGGGAGCCCTCCGAAATTCATTCCACTCTCCGCTCTCGACGACGACACCTCGAAGTACGAAGAATTCTACACGCTCTACGCTGACGAACCTTCTGCATTCCGAGTTCATCTCAAGAACGGCTTCCTACTGCTTTCTACAAGGCATACCTTCTCTCCACACAGATCTCGCATTGGCATCTACGAGTCCAGTGATTATTCATCCTGCTCATTGCCCAACGTAGTTCATCTGTCAGGACGCCACCCGGTACATCTATCGATATTCTCTTTAGATCGTACGCCCGAGGGACGTTCCGAGCCGTGTCGCCCGGGTTTCGTAGCATTAAGCTCGTAACCGACCGCTGTGGGCACGCCGGTAAATTACTCTGCTCATCCGCTCTAATTTACCGTCCAAGGAAGTCTTTTTCAAGACTGCGAGGTAGGACCCTGACATACGAGCATTGGAAAGACGCTCTGTCAAGCGAGTCCACCTCCCAAACCCTCTATTTTTCACACATAGAGGCATCGAAACGAGCTAAAAACTCGGTTATTTCGATGGAACGTCGGCCGTCTTATTTCCCCATGCAAGGGGAGGCAGACGACGGCGAAGCCGGGCCGCGTAGCCCCCGTAGCGCTCCCTACAGGCTACCCGGCGAATCCGCTGAACCCAGCGACGGCGCAAGGCGCGATCCTCACGCCCGGACCGCCTTCTCACCCGACGTATTCGTTAAAGAAACGTTCGATCAAGCCTCGCCTATACAAAAGATCGAGGATACCTTTCAGACTCGCTCTGAAGCCGATCATTACGATTCGACCAAGCTATCCGAGTACACACAATATTCGACGCAGGCCTACCCGGCCGATCCGAGTGTCAAATACACTCCAAATGTGCAAAAAGCGAAGGATACTTTTCAGTACCTCAACCAAGCTCAACATATTCCCCCTACAGATATAAATCTTAGGCCGGAATATTACAAAACGGCTCAGTACCAAACTGATCGAACCCAGCACCTGCTATGCGAGCCCAGTGCTCCACGCGGCTGCGACACGAACTACCTCCCATTTCAGTCCGCCAAGCCAGTTGACCTTGGCGGATCCGCTCACATTCCTTACGGGAATGACCCGGGGACTAACCCGCATAACCGGAATATAAATGTCCGACTTGGCCTACCTACGCCAAGTAAAACATATTTAAATCCACTACACACACAAATAACCCGATCAATTGAGCAGGATCAACGCGAACTTTGAGAAAAGATTCTCTTGAAAGCTAACCAGGGGGACCCATCCTCTTGTCATAGTTTAAATTTGCTGTACCTTTTAACATATTGTTGAAGGTAGGGGGGGTTTAATTTTGGTTTTAAAATTAATAAGATTCAAAAAGTTAGAGGAAGCGAAGCCTCCTTTCCTTACCCAGGTAAGTTTCCTTTACCTTTTTTTTGGTGCATTGTGGTACCTACTATGTGAACCCCTCAGTTTACTTTTTGGACCCATGACAGGAATAGTTCGCGTAAGTTCGCTACGCAGCGCTGTCTCCAATGTGGTTCCGGTCATGAGACCAACAACGTTTCACAGATTCGATCCATGCTGAGATCCATCTTCGAAAAAGACAACTGAAAATACCCAAGGTCTGTAATAAATCAAAATCAAATGTTTGATATTGTGGTTTACTCCATTTCTTCTTAGCGTCACGTAGCGATTGTTTGTGTGAGTAATTTTTAGGGGATTTCCCGTTGAATGAAGCCGCTTGGTTAGGCTTCATTTTTCATCAAGACGCCTCTGGTTGGCGAACCTGTTTAGCGTCAGCTGGTTCGGTGTTGTAGTTTTGACGACTGAGCCGCCATGCTTGGTGAAGTGAAACTTTCATTTTAGCTTAGGTTAGAAACCCCGTGTTGAAAATTTAAAACGTTTTCCAGTGTCCGAACCGAGTCCCGCAAAAAAATCCGGAAAGCATCGCGGTTTCGAGTAGTCGCGCGGTTCGCCGGGAAGTCCAAGCCATGAACTCAAAGGACGTGAACCGGAGGGTGTTGGCCATTCAGGCGAAGAAGAAACGGCATAAGCAAGCGAAAAAGAAGCCCAAAGCAGACGACCGTTCCACCACACCTAAAGGCAAGGATAAGATATGGTGGAAAACAAATAGTTCATCAGGTAAGACGGATCCGAGTAATTCATCCTCGAACGAAACCGAGCCTGAAGAGGAAGACCAGGATGAACCCTACAGCTCTGGCGAAGAGGAACAAGAAGATTCCGGTGACTACTGTAAAGGGGGATATCACCCAGTCAAAATCGGTGATCTTTTCCTTGGGAGATATCACGTCACCCGAAAACTTGGATGGGGTCATTTTTCCACTGTTTGGCTCTGCTGGGATTTAGTTGATAAGCGTTTTGTGGCTCTGAAAGTCGTCAAATCCGCTTCCCACTTCACAGAAACGGCCCTGGACGAAATTAAACTTCTTAAAGTCGTCCGAGAGTCCGATCCCGCTGACTATAAACGGAACAAAGTCGTGCAGTTGTTGAACGACTTCAAAATCAGCGGAGTGAACGGTACTCATGTTTGCATGGTGTTCGAAGTTTTGGGGCATAATCTTCTCAAGCTCATTATTAAAAGCAACTATCGCGGCATTCCAACTCGAAACGTCAAATGCATCATCAGACAAGTGTTGGAAGGATTGGATTATCTCCACACGAAATGTAAGATCATTCATACAGATATCAAGCCAGAGAATGTATTGTTGTGTGTAAGTGAGTCGTATATTAGAAAACTAGCCTGTGAAGCGACAGAATTGCATTCTGCTGGCTCAAAGTTGCCTGTTTCTCTCATTAGTACGGCACCAAAAGAGTTTCAAGAGCCCATCCCAAACGCCAAAATGTCCAAAAATAAAAAGAAAAAATTGAAGAGAAAGGCAAAGAGACATACTGAGCTGCTGAAGAAGCAGATGGAGCAACTTGAAGAGCTCGAAGAACAGAAGAAACAGGACACTTCTAAGGAAGGCAAAGGTGATAATATTAATGAGCAAGAGAGTACTGATACGGTTTCGATGAATGAAACTACGGAATGTCAAAATGTGACGCAGTGTGAGAATATTACGCTTTGTGAAAATTTGACGGAAGGGAATTTGAATGAGAATTTGAACGGTATTATAGAGGATAACGCAAATGAGGTGGTGGAAACTGAAACTGTTGTTGAGGATATGAATGAGGAGAAGAGCGAGAAGAGTTTTGATGGAGATAGACTGAGTACGGGGGACGACACTCCGCAGAGTTCGCCGCATTCATCGGAGAGGAAGTACCTGGGGATGGACATCGATCCGAGTAGGTGGGAGTGCGAGATGGATGCCAAGATTGCGGATCTGGGCAATGCCTGCTGGGTGAACAAGCATTTTACGGAGGACATCCAAACAAGGCAGTACAGGTCGCTGGAGGTGCTCATCGGTGCGGGCTACAACACCTCGGCTGATATCTGGTCGACGGCTTGCATGGCCTTCGAACTTGCCACCGGTGACTACCTCTTCGAGCCCCACTCCGGCGTCGGCTATTCCCGGGACGAGGATCACCTCGCCCACATCATCGAGCTCCTCGGCGAAATTCCCAAGAGGGTCATCAACCAGGGGAAACAGTCTCGACAGTATTTCAACAAGCGCGGCGAGCTGAGGCACATCTCCTGGCTCAAACCCTGGGACCTCTACGACGTCCTCACTGACAAGTACAACTGGGTGCCTCAAGACGCCAAGGAATTCGCGGCCTTCCTTAGACCTATGCTAGAATTCGACCCTAACAAACGCGCCACAGCCGCTGAATGCCTCCAACACCCCTGGTTAAAATACTAAATAACATTTTCCCACAACTTAGAAGAAAATCCCCTCCAAAATCTAACACGTTATACAAAAAAAACTTCATCTGTTCTTTTTTGTTCCAATAAAAATTTACTTTTCTCGATTTCGGTTTAAAAAAATTTGAAACAAAACATTTCCAGTGGTACCTTATTAAGTCATATTTTTAATTTTTAAATTATTGTATATTCCGAGTTTAGGGCTTAGTTTTATATCATTTAGTGCACTAGGTAGTTTAAATGTGATCGTAGAATTTAGTGGTGAATTTCCCATCTGACGCCTCGAGCAATTGTACTGTAAGGTAAGAATTTTTCTCTGAAATGCCCTTTTTCTTATAACCCTTTGCACAAATTGTTCATCTATATCACCATATTATCATTTTCTGATACATTATAGTGTTTCGCTCTTGCGATTTTCGCCATCTAGATTCATCAAGCCCTGTACTTATATCTGTAAGTTTATTAATTCTAGTTTATGCGAGGGAAACTCTCTTATTTATCGTGTATCAAAATTTACTTGGTAAGGCTGTACATTCCCCCTTTCCCCTGAACACAGATTTTTTTTTTTGTCGAATTTTATTTGAGAGAGCTTGTAACACGCTTGTAAAGATATTAGAACAATCTATGAAACTTTTAGCGTACCTAGTGCAATAGTACGGTTTAAAGAAAAAACATGGAAAATGCCCAGTTTGTAAAATAAACTAGTTACTCAATTCACAAGTCATAAGATTATCATATTGACCATCCCTACCTTCTTGCAATTCTCTGTTGATTATCAGTTTTTCATGAATTTCTACAATTTCAAGGCCAAGGCCACCCATTGGGCGCATGTTGGCTCATCTTATGAAATTCAAAACTCGAAAACAATACGCAGAGTGGTTTACATACCAAATAAGTTAATAAATAGAAGTTCAATAGCAAATTCTTATATAACAGCGGGGTTGATGTAGGTCAGTACATTTTAGTAACATTTTCGAAATGATTTCCCATACGTAACTATTTATATACATGTTTACACACCTATATTAAATAGGGTATCTTCGTAGCATGGCCATTAGCCATCATTTTAGGGAAGTGAATCGAACGACAAAATATCGATTAATAATTATTAAAACCAATTGATTGGTTAATGATAGCTGAGCATATTAGGAAATGAAAAAGTTTTACTCATGCAGCGAATTTCCGTAAATTATCGTATTATATTTTCAGGAAGTCGGTATCCTTGGAACATTTTTCAAATTTGTATTCTTTCAGCAACCAGTTTGCGACTTATTACAATTTTGGCTAAACCTACTTGAAACTGCTTATTTCACCTCTCTTCATATATTTTGAACACTTGAAAAACGATTTTTGTAACCTAAAACTTCAAGAAAACAAGAGTAACCTTTGGAGTAGGTGGGCGGGAGGTTTGGGAAAATGTTGATAAAAGTACGAAAATTGAGAAAACAACGAAAAAATTTGTATTTTATCGTAAAAACCTTTGAATATACAGAATGGAGAGACCTACTGTGGACCATACCACGATCCCATCGCCTATTTCAACAAATTTAATTCTTTGGGGTCTGAATTCCAACACGTTGACCCCGTGTATAATCACTCTTCAGAATGGGCATAACCAGCATTTGAGATCCTAAACTTCTTCACGTTTCATATCCTTTCACTGTCCCAAACATACCCAGTCCCAAGGATCCCGACTTTCCCCTACGTTGTTCTTAAATTTGAGCGTAAAAGAAAGTATGTTGTTAACTATAAATTTTATGGCATATTATTCTAAATAACGATCTTCTATTCAAGAAAACATTTTGAGTTTCAAGATTTTTACTTGATCATCTCTTGCCTGATTAGCTGAGGGAGCTAACTTCCTTCCTGTTCAAAATAGGAAATTGAATTTTGGTGGAGACTCTCTGGGTCAAGAGACGATTGAAATGGTTCACTCTTTCCTGGTCAACTGAGTGAGCTAACTTCTCTCCTATTTATCCAAGGAAGTTGAAATTTGATTGGGAGGCTCTCTGGGTCATTAAGAGACGATTTAAATTATGGACTCTTTCCTGGGCATCTGAGTGAACAAATATCTCCTGTTTCCCATTAGAAGTTGAAATTCGATAGGGAGACTCTTTGGGTCATTAAGAAATGATTGTGACTCATTCCTAATCAGCTGGGTGAGCTAAACTCTCTCCTGTTTATGTTAGGAAGTTGAAATTGTGTGCTTTTTCCAGATCAGCTGAGTGAGCTAAATTGTCTACTGTTAACACTAGGCAGTTTAAATTTGATAGGAAGACTCTGTGGGTCCAGAGGCGATTGAAATGGGTCATTCCATGCCAAATCAACACTTTAAATATAAATTTTACCTCACCATTTTAGATTTTGCTCAAATTTAGTATATTCAAAGTAGGTGTTGAGACTAAGAAAAATACCAAATTTTAAATTTTTATCTCAAACCGTTTCTTAAATATGGCTATGTAAAACTTACAAAATCTCGCCAAAAAACCATGAACTGATTTTATACTATTCGCTCTAGGAACTGTCCTAATTGAGCTAGAGAGCTGGGAGAGGTATCATTTTGCAGCTTTTTTTATGCTCTTTCCAGTGATATACAACAGGACTTAGGTTCTAATTAGAAAATTTTTGTCCAAATACAAATACAAATTTTAATTTAATTTTTCTCCAAAAAGTACATAATTTAAAATTTTCAAAATATTCCTATAAATACTTGGTACTGTTGTAAACAATGTGACTAAATATAAATATGGGATGATGATGGGTTCATTGTTGAAAAAAAATATTCCTGACACTAGTTTTCCACTAATAGCCCGGTTTTGACTAAATAATAAACATACGTACTTTTACCTGAAAGGTAAGCTATTTAATTAAATATATAAAAGTATATTATGTATAAAGGTGAAAAAATATCAGAAATATTAATTCAAAATACTATCTTGTTAAAACAAAACCATTATATTCTGATATATCTATACTACCAATAACCATAAGTTAGTGTTAATCTAGTTTGTTGTTTAAACATTATCGTTAGTACTGCACCAAGATAGTATTTTGAATTAATATTTCTGATATTTTTTTACCTTTATACATAATATACTTTTATATATTTAATTAAATAGCTTACCTTTCAGGTAAAAGTACGTATGTTTATTATTTAGTCAAAACCGGGCTATTAGTGGAAAACTAGTGTCAGGAATATTTTTTTTTAACAATGAACCCATCATCATCCCATATTTATATTTTGTCACATTGTTTACAACAGTACTAAGTATTTATAGGAATATTTTGAAAATTTTAAATTATGTACTTTTTGGAAAAAAATTAAATTAAAATTTGTATTTGTATTTTGACAAAAATTTTCTAATTAGAACCTATGTCCTGTTGTATATCACTGGAAAGAGCATAAAAAAAAGCTGCAAAATGATACCTCTCCCAGCTCTCTAGCTCAATTAGGACAGTTCCTAGAGCGAATAGTATAAAATCCGTTCATGGTTTTTTGGCGAGACTTTGTAAGTTTTACATAGCCATATTTAAGAAACGGTTTGAGATAAAAATTTAGAATTTGGTATTTTTCTTAGTGTTGAATCGACATGGAATGACCCAAATGTGGACTCTTTCCTAGGCATCTGAGTGCCTCTCTCCTGTTTACCCTAGGAAGTTGAAATTTGGTAGGGAGACTCTCTGGGTCCAAAGGCGATTGAAATGATAGGCTCTTTCCTAGGCATCTGGGTGAGCAATCCTCTTTCCTGTTTACCCTAGGAAGTTGAAATTTGATAGGAAGACTCTGGGTCCAAAGGCGATTGAAATGATAGGCTCTTTCCTAGGCATCTGATTGAGCAATCCTGTTTACCCATGGAAGTTGAAATTTGATAGGAAGACTCTCTGGGTCCAGAGGCGATTGAAATGATGGACTCTTTCCTAGGCATCTGAGTGAGCAATCCTCTCTCCTGTTTACCCTAGGAAGTTGAAATTTGGTAGGAAGACTCTCTGGGTCCAAAGGCGATTAAAATGATAGGCTCTTTCCTAGGCATCTGAGTGAGCAATCCTCTCTCCTGTTTACCCTAGGAAGTTGAAATTTGGTAGGAAGACTCTCTGGGTCGAGAGGCGATTGAAATGATAGGCTCTTTCCTAGGCATCTGAGTGAGCAATCCTCTCTCCTGTTTACCCTAGGAAGTTGAAATTTGATAGGAAGACTCTCTGGGTCCAAAGGCGATTGAAATGATAGGCTCTTTCCTAGGCATCTGAGTGAGCAATCCTCTCTCCTGTTTACCCTAGGAAGTTGAAATTTGGTAGGAAGACTCTCTGGGTCCAAAGGCGATTGAAATGATAGGCTCTTTCCTAGGCATCTGAGTGAGCAATCCTCTCTCCTGTTTACCCTAGGAAGTTGAAATTTGATAGGAAGACTCTCTGGGTCCAAAGGCGATTGAAATGATAGGCTCTTTCCTAGGCATCTGAGTGAGCAATCCTCTCTCCTGTTTACCCTAGGAAGTTGAAATTTGATAGGAAGACTCTCTGGGTCCAGAGGCGATTGAAATGATGGACTCTTTCCTAGGCATCTGAGTGAGCAATCCTCTCTCCTGTTTACCCTAGGAAGTTGAAATTTGGTAGGAAGACTCTCTGGGTCCAGAGGCGATTGAAATGATAGGCTCTTTCCTAGGCATCTGAGTGAGCAATCCTCTTTCCTGTTTACCCTAGGTAGATTTTTTCAAGTACATTTTTTTAAATTTGACCAATTTAATGTGCTCAAAAAGTGTAGTCCAACGAACTCATCCTTTCTTTTGAAATGCTCGATTTTTTGGCGAAAGAACGAAGTTTTTATCTCAATTCTATCGAGAGTTATCGTCTGGAATGACACATACATACACACACAAAATTTTTATTTTAAAATTTTTGGAGCCATTGCAATAGCTTTATTTTCTAAGAAAATTCGCTAATATCAACAGAGTATTGAACCCAGTAGATTTGAGGTCTGATCCAGTGAGAGGACGCATCAACTTGTTGGCGTGGGTATGGTGGTTTGCCTTTCTTACTGTTGAAATTGGTGTGGTTAACTGTTTTGAGTTTTTATAGATTTTTTAGCACATTTTAATGACATTCAAGTACATTTCATTTTTAGCATAATTTTGCACATAACTTTTTTAATGTTCTATTTTATAGTTAATAAACTTTACTTGAGCAATATTCTGCTAAAAATGTTAAAATATAAATTTAACAATTTTTAGCCGTTTTTTGCTATTTTTAGTGATTTTTTCAGTACTTTTTTTTGAAATTTCACCAATTTAATGTGCTCAAAAAATGCTGGCCAACTAACTCGTTTTTTTGGAAAGCTTGATTTTTTGGCGCAAAAATGGAATTTTCATCTCAATCCTAAGGAGAGTTATCGTCTGGGACATACATATACAGGGTGATTCCCTCGCAGATGCAAAAAAAGATTTGGGTGAAACTACATCAACAATGGAGTAAAAAGCCGCCAACCGCATATTTTTATCTCAATCCGTACTCGAAATATGAATTGTTAAAGGTTTTTTCAGGAATACCGTGTTTTTTCATTTTAAACTCGGATGTCTACACTTTGCCCCATTTAATTTTAACTTTCAACCTCATTTTCGGAATCAGCATTAAATTTACTACAAGAATAGTGTACTTGGGTTCTTCAAAAGTACCATCCGAAGACCCTCACATCAGCTCAAACATTGACAGTTCAGAGTTCTCTCAGCTGATTGGGGTGGTTCGGCAAGTTAAAATCCTAGCCTACATGTCTCACAAAGGTTTCGTTTCAAAATTCAGCTTCTTAGGATAAATACCATAGAAATTAGCGTTAAGAGCTCATCCCGCTGATTGGGGTGGTTCGATTAGTTAAAATCCTATGCTTCCTGTTCCAAATTTCAGTGTAGTAGGATGAATTGCATAGTATAGCATGAAATCCTATCCTACATATCTCACAAAGCCCCAATTCCCCAATTCCAAACCTACTCACACTGCAATTTTTAACGTAATTTTCTGTTGTAACTTTTTACAATTTATTATGTTACATAGCGAGTAAAAGTACGAGTACGTGTAAAATGTTATTTCAGGGTGGCCCCCAAATGGAAATTTTAAATTTCCTTGACATTTTCCTGGCCGAGCTTCTGATTTCCCTGACAAAAAATAAATATTTCGAAGTTAATTAGCGAATTTTCATAAAAAATGAAGCTATTGCAATGGCTCTGAAAATTGTATAACCAAAATTTTTGAAAAATGACTTCATTGAAATTTGTTTTGAGGCATATTGAAACGAATCCTACAGTTTAACGCTTATATGCAGGGTGATTCCCTCGCAGATGCAAACAAAATTTTTTGGGTTAAATTACATCAAAAATGGAGTAAAAAGCCGCCAACCGCATATTTTTATCTCAATCCGTACTCGAAATATGATTTTTTAAAGGTTTTTTCAGGAATACCGTGTTTTTTTCCTTTTAAACTCAAATTTCTCCACTTTACTTAATTTATTTTTAACTTTTGACCATATTTTCGGAATCAGCATTAAATTTACTATAAGAATAGTGTACTTGGATTCTTAAAAAGTACCATCCAAAGGCCCTCACATCAGCTCAAACATTGACGATTTTGAAAAAAGAATATTTCTGAAAATCTTTATAACTTTACTACTCTTCCAAAACGAATCCTGGAAACCGGCAAATCTCATGAAAACTGCTTCGTCTAATACTCTTTCCAACGGTATAATCAAGTTTACTTTTATTTTGTTATTTAGTGGAGAAAATTATGTTTTAATGTTAAAAAATGTGGGTTTTTCAATGAAATTGTTGGTTTTCTCGAAAGATGACCCTCCATGAACCTACGAGTATGGGGTCGGTTTCTATGTATTTTTTCTCGCTGGATCGAATGGAAACTCTTGCAGATCTCTCAACTACGTAATAATAGAGTTTTACACCTTAATTAACTAGTTTTACCCCATAACACACATACATTTAATCGTAACATACAAACTAAACATTTGCGATTTTAATTGTAAAACTCGGTTATAACGGAGTTGGAGAGATCTACAAATGTTACCATTCGATACAGCGTGAAAAATACATAGAAACCGACCCCATACTCGTAGGTTCATGGAGGGTCATCTTTCGAGAAAACCAACAATTTCATTGAAAAACCCACATTTTTTAACATTAAAACATTATTTTCTCCCCTAAATAACAAAATAAAAGTAAAATTGATAATACCTTTGGAAAGCATATTAGATGAAGCAGTTTTCATGAGATTTGCCAGTTTCCAGGATTCTTTTTAAAAGAGTAGTAAAGTTTTAAAGATTTTCAGAAATATTATTTTTTCAAAATTGTCAATGTTTGAGCTGATGTGAGGGTCTTCGGATGGTACTTTTTAAGAACCCAAGTACACTATTCTTATAGGAAATTTAATGCTGATACCGAAAATGAGGTTGAAAGTTAAAATTAAATGAAGTAAAGTGGAGAAATTTGAGTTTAAAAGGAAAAAACATGGTTTTCCTGAAAAAACCTTTAAAAAATCATATCACAAGAACGGATTGAGATAAAAATATGCAGTTGGCGGCATTTTACTCCATTTTTGATGTAGTTTAACCCAAAAATTTTTTTTTGCATCTGCGAGGGAATCACCCTGCATATAAGCGTTAAACTGTAGGTTTCGTTTCTGAATGCCTCAAAACAAATTTCAATGAAGACATTTTTCAAAAATTTTGGTTATACAATTTTCAGAGCCATTGCAATAGCTTCATTTTTTATGAAAATTCGCTAATTAACTTCGAAATATTTATTTTTTGTCAGGGAAATCAGAAGCTCGGCCAGGAAAATGTCAAGGAAATTTAAAATTTCCATTTGGGGGCCACCCTGAAATAACATTTTACACGTACTCGTACTTTTACTCGCTATGTAACATAATAAATTGTAAATCGTTACAATAGAAAAAATACGTCAAAAATTGCAGTGCGAGTAGGTTTGGAATTGGGGCTTTGTGAGATATGTAGGATAGGATTTCATGCTATACTATGCAATTCATCCTACTACACTGAAATTTGGAACAGGAAGCATAGGATTTTAACTAATCGAACCACCCCAATCAGCTGAGTGAGCTCTTAACGCTAATTTCTATGGTATTTATCCTAAGAAGCTGAAATTTGAAACGAAACCTTTGTGAGACATGTAGGCTAGGATTTTAACTTGCCGAACCACCCCTATCATATAATTTCAATGCAATTTATCCTACTACACTGAAATTTGAAAGGAACCTCTGTGAGACAGGTAGAATAGGATTTCTACTTACCGAACCACCCCAATCAGCTGAGTGAGCTCTTAACGCTAATTTCTATGCTATTTATCCTAAGAAGCTGAAATTTGAAACGAAACCTTTGTGAGACATGTAGGATAGGATTTCAACTTACCGAACCACCCCTATCATATACTTTCTATGCAATTCATCCTACTACACTGAAATTTGGAACGGAACCTCTGTGGAACAGGAAGCATAGGATTTTAACTAATCGAACCACCCCAATCAGCTGAGTGAGCTCTTAACGCTAATTTCTATGCTATTTATCCTAAGAAGCTGAAATTTGAAACGAAACCTTTGTGAGACATGTAGGATAGGATTTCAACCTACCGAACCACCCCAATCAGCTGAGTGAGCTCTGAACGCTAATTTCCAGGATATCTATCCTAAGAAGCTGAAATTTGAAACGAAACCTTTGTGAGACATGTAGGCTAGGATTTTAACTTGTCGAACCACCCCTATCAGCTGAGTGGGCTCTTAACGCTAAATCTATGCTATTGATCCTATGAAGCTGACATTTGAAACGAAACCCCTGTGAGACAGGTAGAATTGGGTTTTAACTTACACAACCACTCCAATCAGCTGAGTGGGCTCTTAACGCTAAATCTATGCTATTGTCCTATGAAGCTGAAATTTGAAATGAAACCCCTGTGAGACCCCCCCCCGAAATTTCTTCTTTCTTCTTTGTCTTTCCTTGTGAAACACTAATCTAATTAAAATAAAATACGCTAACTCGCTTCATGAGTACTGATCTATTTATTTTGGTAATTTGATCCCTGACGTTTGCATCATAACTTAATGGTACTGCTTGCATTCCACTGTGGTCCGCTCACTAATTTTTTTTGGTTAATTTACTGAAAGAAACTAATTTCAATTCTATCGTTGACTATACTAATGTATTCCGACAGTTTTGATACAACTTCTTGAGTGGGCCAAGGAAAACTCCGAACTGATGTATCTAGAATGGGAAATGAGAGTTCTGGTAACTGTTACAACGTATAAAAAAGTCGGAAGCTGGTTTTTACTTCTGGTGTCGGAAGTTGGAGAAGTTTCAACCTCGAATGAAGCTTCAGGAGCAGAAGGTCTTTTACAACAATGAGCGTTTATTTTATATTTTCGAATGGAAGTAGAGATTTCAATCTGAAAATGTTGACACCATGGTCCTGGAGCCTGCCCGAGAAAGTTGCGTGCATTTTCTCACACGTTTTGAAAATGGTAGCTCGTTGCTCATAGTCCTTTGATTGTGAAAATGAACGTCCGCCGTGCCAAAGCGGTTGCTTTCAAATATGGCAGCCACCGAAATGTTCCATAATTTGCTCATATGAGCATATTTTATTGCAGATGATTTTCCAGCATATGATTATATTGGTCGTCCTGTTAATGGAAACCATCATTTGCCAGTGAAAATCGGTTGCCTGAGGGCGCAGTCAAACATTTAAAACTGGCTAAATTTGCACAAAAAACACAAATATTTTGTTATGCTTGAGTTGGTTTGAAGAAACAAGAAAACTAATTCTACCATTCAAAAGCGGTTTCTTATGGGAGGCAGACGAAAATTTAAAATTGGCTAAAATTTGCTCAACGAATTCAAATATTTTGTTGTGCTTGAAATAAACGACTTGGTTAAAAAAAATACTTTTACCAATCAAAGCAGTTGCTTATGGGAAGGCAGATGAGAATTAAAATTGGCTAAATTTTCACGAAAAATACAAATATTTCTTCTTGCTTGAAATGGACGACTTGGTTTGAAGAAACCAGAAAACTACTTCTTCCAATCAAAAGCGGTTGCTTATGATTGGCAGATGAGAATTTAAAATTGGATAAATTGGCACCAAAAATACAAATCTTGACATCATTGTAATTTTGCATTATGAAACTCTTTGGTTCGCTAAAACAGAAAACTGCGTCTGACAAAAGAAAGCGGTTGCCTAAGGATGGCAGATGTGAATTTAAAATTTGCTGAATTTTCAGCAAAAATTCAACTATCTTTTCGTGCTTAAAATTCTGCATATCATAACCAGTTGATAAGCTGACACCAAAAAACTTCGTCTGTCAATCTATCAAAGGATGGCTGTCCGGACTTCATGATTTTCGTTCCCATCGTACCGCATAGCCCAGTCTCTAATATACCTACATTGGACCTTGCGTTACCTAGGAAATATATTATTTTTCGCCGAGTTGTTTGTGATGTTGGCGAAGAGTTATCCGAGTTTTCGACATCGGAAGTCGAACGCAACTTTTTCAAAAATTATAAATCATCAAATTAAAAACCCTAAAATTGACTGGATACCCAGGTATCATTTTATTGTTTTCTATCATCATAGAACATGTTTTGACATGGATATGTCTTTACTCTGGGGGGGTCATCCAAAAATTTTCGTCACGCAAAAGTTGATGTCACGATTTTCCAAACTAATGATTTCTACGTACAACCCTGCCGTTGCTAGGTGAATGTAACTTCCGCAGTTTTCATAGCACGGAAATCGTTCGCCACTCGTTGGAAAGCGCTAGATTTATGTGATAAATGTTCACATCTCAAGCTACCAATTTCCCCCTCCTTACGTACCTGGCTACATTCCTAAACTAAGTTGATTGGACTATAAACAATAAATTTTCGTTTGGCGGAAACTAAATAGCGTCTGTATTGGAGAAATAACTTTAATAGTATTTATAGTATGCTTTTTGTGCCTCCAAGAATAATAAAATACATTCTTTATCCTACATTTCGTCGCCTACAGTCCAAAGTTAAAGGATTTGTTTACAACTCTCGAGGACAACCGTTATGAAATCCCCAATCGAAGACATATCCATGTAACATGGTATCTGCTTGTAAAGCAGATAGTGGAACTCGTTTACGAGTTTCGGTACGTTTCTGAGCGGATTACCATGTATTTTTTCATTTTCATTTCATATTTTGACTGTTACATCATGTTGGGGCAAGGGGGAGGGGAGGGGGGTGCTTTCTTTCCCCGCTATTTGGGATATCTGAAAATTATTTCAATTTCCAATAGTTGAAGATGAAATATTAAATTGTACTGAATTGGAAAGTTCTGACCCCTCTTTTGAACTGATGTTAAAATATGGAGTTTGGGATAAAAAAGAAAAATGAATTCACATTTTCAATATTGCCGAAACTATTAAACTTACAACAACTGATTTCGGTATTAACTTGTAGTAACTTTGCCTCCTTTTAAAAGAGTATGGAGTGGTAATCTTCGAAAAAATATTCCTTCGGTGTAAAAACCAAAAAAGGGCCAACAATGTCGGCGTCTTTATGATATTCGAAAAATCCTTTTAACATGATTTTGATGACAATAATTTACAAAATTCGCTTATACTGTCATGCTGCATGACTGAAACTTTTGGTTCCTTTGTATATTGAAACATAAACTAACAAATGTTACGGGACCCGACCGAACCCTGGTCGGTTATATTATTGAAAATAATGAACCAAAATAGGTTTTTCGTTTGTTTAGATTTTCTAGTAAGATCAGTGACATTTTAGTATACCAAAGGGTCGATGAGGTATCTTGGTATGAGAGGTACATATACATGTAGTTATTGATGTATGCAATGTGAACATCCAACTGTGAGATAGGTTTTGGGGGATATCCCACTAACAAGTAGGTCCAAATCATCACTTTTCAGACTCTCAATTAGCCAGCTAATGAAAGCCCCCCCCCTCCCCCCCCATCGTAAGTACTCCCTGTGATCTAGGGATGGGTACCAATACTTAACTAAAAAAAGATTTTTTACTTGATAAATCGATTTCATTGAAATCGAATTCCAAGTAGGTACCCAATAAAATCGGGAATCGATTTATTCACAGCAATATTTGAAAAAATGGAGCATCGATTTTTGTACCGATTCTTAAGAAAATTAATGAGACGGAGCTAGGTTTTGTTTTTATAACCCTACTATTTTTGTAGATGAATATAAAAAGGTTTGTTATTTCTGTTTTTATGCAAGTTTACTAATGATTTTCTACGAAGATCACTGGGCAATTGATGGTTTAAGAATTATTTGAGAAAAACTTTAGGATTGGCAAATTAGGCCATCTTTATGGGGCCGCCATTTGATATTCCACCAATTTCGAGATGGCAGACAAAGATTTTTTCGCTAGAAATGGACTAAATTTTCAAAATCTAATCTCAAACTTTCTCCCGAAATCGCTAGGTACCTACCTATTTTCGGCCTTGGCTACTGGACTCTTCCACGCACACGAACAGCCAGAACGAAGATCGAAAAGACTCTACAAAAATAGTCCAGTCCAGCCATAACATTCATAACTTTAAACATTTCATTCTCAACTCCTAGTAAAGCACAGTTTGCATTCTAACCAGCTTGCATTCTGTCAAGCTTGCTCATATTTATATGAATTCTTATTTGCTATAACCTAATCAAAAATCCTTTTCAAGTTCATAAAAATCATGTGATATCAATTTGCGAACAAAGAACTAATTGAATGTACCCTTGAGCCCTCGACCGCATTACTTATTTTATTGAACGAATGACGTAGATCTTCTGGCTTCATTCACTCCAGAATGTGCGCAATGTCTGATTGTGCATATAATCAATATTTTACTTAGGATGGGGATCACAGAATTTTTCTGATCGGCTTATCTAGCAAAAACACCAATTTAATATCAGGTAAGTACCTACTCCTTAATAATTGAGGAACTCGTTGAAATGAAACTTCGGGTCAACTTTCAACTGTACGTGCTGAGTAGGTATGGAAAACCTAGGTCGTTGGAAACCAAGGCTTTCCACAGAGGAGGGACAATGCGACGTTCAGTCTGTAGTTTTATTAGTCCAATCACGAAGACAAACGGAAATTGTCAAATCGATTTAGCAAATCATAAAGATAGTGTTTAATGCAGTTTTTAGTGGTAAAGAGACCAGGCATTGAATGCCTAAATTCCTGTTCGGGAGACTCTGGGTGAGATGCAGAAGAAAAATTAATAAATAAGCTGGACCGCCCTAAGGCGAAAATTGCAACTGTGCAAGACTCACATGTTATGTATGGCATACCCCCTCAGGGCCCTCCCCCGGAAAATTGTTGAAATTTAAGGCCTAAAAACACAGTTTTTGTGCACTTTTGCACCTTTTAGAACATTAAATTTATGTCTCTCAATTTGGTTTATTATTGATTAACTCAAGTTCAATAGGTAGGTACTCTTTCTTTTGCCATAAACCACTATTACGTTAAATAAACTAATGAAAGGTTCTGGGTCACGTTACAATGATTTTTACTCTTATATTGCAATTACTCTCAGAATAAATAGCTAATGCGGGAATCACCGTCCGCTGGACCTAAGATAAATTTCCATATCTCATGGTAAAAGAAAATTTTTCTTTTTGGCATCGGCCTTTATTTCCTTTCCGCCAAATATACATACATATATATGAAAAATGTTACAAATATGTTACTACATTACCAATCTATTATATCTGTTTAAATTCAGTCTTTCGTTGCTATAAATTAAAAACAATAAGTTTAGGCTCAAAAATTGATTTTTCTACAAAAATTAAATATTTATTAATGATTTTAGTATTAGCAGCACATAGAATTGTCTTTAAATTAAATGGTCGATGTAATTCCGGAAGAAACATGTAAAAGAACATGAACAAGTTAAAGAAAATGAAATAACAGAACATAGTGAACCGATAATTTATTTATTACAGAGTTTAATAAGTCACAACTCTTCCCGCGTCTCACCACACGGGCAGACGACTACTCTACTGACCTTGGTCAAGGGCATAGACTGCTGCATTTCAGAACTCATTGGGGTAGATCTTCGGTTTTACCCTGAAATTCATCTGTAATAGTTTTGAGACAAAGTTCCTTCTAGTTTAAATATTTCTGCCCAACATTCAAATCAATTTCTTATAATTTGCCAATTTTTTTATACCAAAATTGGCCAATTTTATGCCCCTCTAAAAGGCTCAAGTGTGCGGCTGCATACGTCACACACCCCTCAGGTCGGCCCTGTAAATAAACTTACATTTGTTGTAATTGACATGTGTCTGTCTTTATGTTCCCAACTATCTATACACTGTGTTAAGATCTTTGTATGACCGTCGCTACAGGCCACAGTTTTGGACCTATTGACTTGACATTTGGTAGGTAGATTCCTTTGACGCCCGGAATATGCTGTAGTTTTTGTAGTCGATCCGATTCGATTTGGCAGCAGCATCATCGACGACGTCGAACGAAACACCTCCAGAAAATGCATATGCATATTTGGAAGGGATTTTGATAGTTTTCGACATGTTGAATCGAGTTAGACAACTTTGACCTTTCTGATTCATGTATTGTTGATATTTCGTCAACAATGGTCGATGATATCGGACGGCTAATCATATTAACAAGTGTTTATTGTAGTTTTCGATGTTTTTGGGATGCTAAATCAAATGGATTAATCCAGTTCAAAACTCTCAACCTATCATCCTTTCCAAAAACATTCATGAAACGTCAATTTTCGAGTTGCAAAATGTGTACTTTCATTTGATTGTTTCCTAAAACATCAGATGTAGAAAGTAGGTTCTACTTGTCAACAGACCCACTAGTACCTTGAATACCTATATAGGTATTCAACGGAACTGAACCGCATATCGATGAGCAGATTCAGGCGTAGGCTGAACATTGAGAACTGTTTCGGCAGTGTTTCTGATGTTTACCTAGCTACCTACTAGGTACTCATTTCTTTGCGACTGCCATTTGCAGATGAGTTTATATTTATGCAGTCCCGTGGCAATGTCTACCAAGAGGAGTTGGCGATCTCGTAAACTAGCAGATCAACTGCTTATTGTTTAGTCTCTCGACCAGGGTTTTATTTTATTTTTTTTTTACCGCCACGCACTGCTGAACACTCATCACTTATTCAAATACCCACGAGTTGTTCCCGTTAAATTTGAGCAGTATAATTACATTCAGTCATTGAATTCACCACCATGAAGGCGCTCCGCGTACAAAAGATGCCAGACTGGCTGACTGCATAGGGCTTCCGTAGAAATAAATCCCAGGCCTAATGGCTTATATTTCCCCAAAAGGGCCCCTTCAGAAATTGGGGATTCTGCGGCTGCGCTATGTCCCTAAACTTGTTGCTCAGTTCAACAAACTTCTTGATCTGTTTCCAATCGAGGTCTCTGAGTGAGGCCCTTTCGATTGTATTGTGTCCTAGGGCTTCTTGCCTAGATCTCCAGAATCTGTCACAGTCGCAAAGAAAGTGTTCAGCTGTGTCCTCTCCTCTTCCACACTCGCAGAGTGGTGAAGAAACCTTGGACATGATGAAAAGGGTTCTCTTAAAACAAGATGCCAAGCCACAAAATGCATATCATCCAATTTGGTCCAAGCCAATAGTCGGATTCTGTCTCTCTTTTTGACTGCGTTAAGGAGAGAGACGCTTTTTCAACGGCTTGACCGATTTTCGACTATCGCTCGACCTTACCGGTAAGTGTCGTGGTGGATTCATACATCTCACCGAAACTGAAAATACATTCCGAAAGATAAATAATAAGTAGTTTATTTAATTTATAAATTATATGGGGATGTGAACCCTATAGTGTTATGGTAGATTGGTATCGCGCTCTTTACAGCCCATTTTAGCCCAGTATCTGTAAAAAGTAAACGTATTTCATGTGTTAATGGATGAAAAGTAACGTATTTTGTAAAGTAAACGTATAAACGTATGGTAAAAGTAAACGTATTTCATATGTTAATGTATGATATAATTTTAAAAGAACGTCATTCACATTGGAATGGAAGTTGTACCACAAAATGGGATTAGAAAGGTATGAACAGTGTTCCATACTTCGTACTGGTCTTGTGTTGAAAGTTTTGGAGCCCTGTAATACTAGGCAATGCTGAGGTCGTGGGTTCTCTGGTCCTTATATAACAATGAAATTAAAATCCGGGAAGTTCGTTTGAAGGAGATATTCCTCCACTACATTTGGTGAACAGCAATGGTGTTTATTGTGTAAATGGCGAAAGTCGGCCAAACCGTTTTAAGAAGCTTTTCACTCCCAAACGCAGTAAAAAAGATTGAGTCTGGCTATCAGACATTTCATTCGTATTTTGTTGTCCGAGAGAAGCTCCCGATCAAATTTCACATTCCTATGGTGAAACGGAGAGAATTTAGTTAACTCAACTGATCAGAATAGAGCCCATCAATTCCTACAAATTTCAACTTCTAGAGTAACCAGGAGAGAATTTAGCTCACTCAGCTGATCAGGAAAGAGATCCTGAGTTTATTCGTATCTTGATGTCCCAGAGAGTCTCGCTATCAAATTTCAACTTCCTAGGGTGAACGGAAGAGAATTTAATTCACTCTGCTGATCAGGACTTGGTAAAACTTGGCTTGAAAACCCCAAAAGGCACTTCATCAGGTCAAGTGTAGCCAATGCTTCAAATGTCATCAAAATTGGCTGAGGAGAACTGGTAGAAGTGGATGGGCAAAAAACGAGGTGAGATGAAATACACTGCCAAGGAAATGGTACATGAGCTTCCTCGTGACCTTCACAGTACGTCACCATTAAATTCCAGAAAACTAGAATCCGATAAAATTAACTAAGCTGTGACCGTAACGAAAACATCACTTTCGCGCATGCGCCTAGCGTACCGCTGCAGATGATCGCGAATAATGTGATACGGGACCTCAAGAAACCCCATCATCTCTGAAAATCTGACTGAAATCCGTTCACAATTGCCTGAATTATGACCGAAACAAGAAAGTTTTGTTTGCGCCTGCGCAGAAGCTACCGTTGATTCGATCATGACGGAACTGATAGGGGACCATGTAGAGCTATACCCGCACGATCCCTAAAAATTTGAAGAAAATCGCATCAAAATTGTGGAAATTACGGCTGTTGCAAGGACCGTAACGAGAATATTTCGTTCACGCATGCGCAGAGCGTACCGCTAATGCAATTATGATGATTGTCTTATGGGACCTCAAGGGACCTTACCCACATTATCCCTGAAAATCTGACCGAAATCCGTTCAACATTGACCGAGTTATGACCGTCACAAGGAATTCACGTTAGCGCCTGCGCAGAAGCTACCGTTGATTCGATCATGATGAACTTGATAGGGGACCATCTAGAGCTTAACCCGCACGATCCCTGAAAATTTGGTTAAAATCGGATCAAAATTGTGGAAGTTATGGCTGTTACAAGGAAATGTGGACGGACAGACAGACACGGAACCAAATTTGTTCAGGAGGCTCTGAAATTTTGATTTTGGAGCAAACAATTTTTTTTCCATTTCGAAAGTGAAAACAAAGCTTCCGCTGCCTTGCAGTCTCGGAAGCAATAATGAGCTTATATAGAATTGATTTACCGTTACATATTTGGCATCAGGCGATTCAGAGGGCCCCTACCAGGTATTCAAAGAAAATTATGTTTGAGCAGACAGGATGAGGTCAAGAGGAGGCCAATATTGGGTCGGAGTTCTACTTTGTTTCTTATCTCTGCGCTTCTCGTTGCAATGGTTTATTGAAAGCTTGGCAATGCGATTGTAATCGTTTACTGAAACTTTAGCAATGCGAGACTATCGTCTCGTTGGATAGAAGTGAGTAATCCGGAAAGACCTGTGATCTGGGTCTATACCTATGTGTACCTACTGAAATAGTAAAACACTAAGAAATCATCCGTAGTGTTCTAAAACTTTGAATGTAACTATAGTAATTCGTAGAATCTGTAGTGCAAATTTTCGAATGTTCAAACAATATCCTGTGTTCGACGAGGGAATGCATACCTAATAGCCCAGTCAAATTAGAGGAAACAGGAGAAAAAATTCATAGTAAAGAAATTTCTTCACTAAGCTCTTCCTTTACACGTCTTGAATCATATCTCAAAAGTCCCCTAGTATGAGGGGTGAGCTCGACGAGGGGGGGGGGGGTGTTTTTGTCCTTTTTTTTCGGTTTTTTGCCTATAACTCGAAAAGTAAGAGTTCTAGCGACTTGTTTACTATTACCAGAATTAAAGTGCATAAGATTTCCTACAATTTTCACTCCTGACTTCAGTCTCTACGATTAGGCGTTCCGCCGCTAGAGCGCGTTGAAAAGTAAGTATCATTTCAAAAAATCAGCAAAAAGGCCTTTATGCTCTTTTGACGCAGAAATCATTCGTATGTAGCTTCTGGGTGACTTAGAATACATCATGACTTGTTTCCCGAACATCAGTGATGCTCGGACAGTGGTTTGAGCAAGTTTCATGTATGTCTTTTTTTTCTGTTCTTCGCTTACATCCTGGAAACTGTGATAACCATAACATATTTTCAGCACCCTTATCAACTCACTGTGAATTATCAGTGAATATATTTAAAACACAGTGGCTCGAAAAAAGAAAAGAAAAAAAAGGAACTGAAGAAAATGAGCTGTGTTTCACCAAAAAATGTTTAATGTCCAGGTACAGTATAACCCATGGTAAAGTAATATTCACAAAAGGAGTGGGAGGGGGAAGGGGTCATCAATCTTCACAGGTATCTGCTCTTCATCCATTGAGAATCACCATCCACAGTCAAACTGAAAATTCAAAATCGGATTACAGTGAGGTGCATATAATCTTATATTGATAGATAGATGAAGTTCATGCAGATGATTAGGATGAAACTTAGAGGGCGATGACATATGTGTTGAGTGGGTAGTCTTATGGTTCCATGTCTGTTTCATCATCTTCTGTAGATGAACCGTCGTCAGCAAGTGGTGGGTTGTTTGTGCAGGAACCTGAACAGTTGGAGCAGAGTGTTGAGCAGTGGATGCCAGCTCTGCGGCATCCACATCGACCACTACCGCAGCTTTTGGTGCAGCTGCAAAATATATTCTGCAGAATTGGGGCTGGAGTAGGGGAGACGATGGCTTCCTCAAACCAATCCCAACTTTGGATCCACCAGCAACATCTGAAATTCTGCACTAGTCTCATTGTTTCAGCTACCGCCGACCAGTAATCTTCAATGCATCACCCAGATGACCCTTTGTGCCAGTCCAATCGCTATGTTGATGGCTGTGCCGATGAATTGGATCCCTTTGCCTAGCATCAAGATGCGTGACTGGAATATTTTCCTGTAGTAATCACCTGAAGTCCTGCTCCATTTGGAGGGAAATACCAACACATTCTTTAATTGACAATTTGAAAAACAGTTCACCCATCAATGTACTTATCGTTCAAACATAATTAAAGTTCCTTCCTCAAACATACCTTCTGGAACCAACTTATAGTTCCAACTAAGGTCCAGAATGAAGGTACTTGACCATTCCCCCTGTTGTTGAACAATAATCATCATTAGATGTGCCAGGAACTTATTGAATATCCCTATTTCTCTCAGAGACCTCACGCCATGACACCTAGTACTCAGTTTTATGCTATCAAGGAGCTCATTACACAAGAGTTCAATGTCTTAGCTCCGTCCTACGTTCAAGAGACGGCATGAACCTACGCAAAACCTTGCATTAGAAGGAATGGACAACCCATACCATCGAAGCCGTTCGATTGCTATTATTTCACGTGTACATGCAAACACGGGTACACTTGGCAAAGAGATTTGGATTTTCTTTTTAAGATCTATTAATAAGATGAAAATCATATTAGCCGTAATGAAGTCGGTAGTGCTATTTCACAAGACCAGTCGAGACGTAGGAGGATGAAAGAAAAAATATTCTCCCTTCACTCCTCTTCCAAGATTTTAATTACGAAGTTGATGCTCAATTTCTTAGTAACATCATTAGAACAACCCCACCACTTTGGAGTCTAAGCTTAAGACCCTTAACCCTCACTTTGCGAACATTACACGACCCTAATCAACTTCCGCGCCAAAATTGACTTCCTGCTGGGTGATTCAGTAATTCAATCACCCTCCACCTCACACCCACTTTCCTTACCTGGCTCTCCTTGCCCACTTCTTTACGCTCCCCCTCGCCTAGTTAAATTGAACTTTCCGTCCCTCAGTATTTCAAACGGCGTCGCCTTTGCCACTTTCAGACATCAGAATCGGGGACAATTACCGAAAAGGGACCGCTCTAACTTCCTCTTTCCAGGAAACTTCGATCGACCAGAAGTTGGGCGAGGAGATGGAACGAGTTGTATGACCGTGAAAGTAGAGCTCGTGGTTCTACAACATCTTACAGCAGACACAGTAACTATTTGTTTGGGATAATTCTAAAAACGTTCTGTAAATTATCAATGCTAGTAAAATACATCAGCCATCACGAATTTCACGATGAACGTTGAGATAATAAACTTCATTACACATCTTGTGTTGCACGTGATTTCATGAAAATAAAAATATTTTTGAATGTCCTATTTTGATATGGATAATGGGTAGGTATGTCTTTTACATGAAAGGGAGTTTTTCGATTAAAAAAAAAAAAAAAAAAAAAGCTTTCCTATTTTTTTACACTGAAAATTGTAACACCACAGGTCTTTCCGTGCAACCATTTTTATGTAGGTGCCAAGCCATGTGGGTATCCATAGCAATGACTGTGCTGATGCACTAGCAAGGAGAGCCATTGGTGATAACTCCATTGAAATGTTGCTGATAACCATTTAGGATAGATCTGCTTCGTGCCACAAACAGCCAATTGCATCTGCCACGAGCAAAGGCAGGGAGAGGTCACTGGTCTGCGTGGAGTCCTTCAAGACCTGTGCCCGGTTGGTCCTTTCGTGACCCAACTTCCAAAGAGGGACCGAATAGTGGTCGGTGAGGTAGCCACTGTTCATACCTGTCTGACCCACAGACACCTGCTTGCCGCAGTACCTAGTGGTGTTGCTTGTGGGAAATGCAGTGGTGATTTGTCCATCCGCCACTTCTGGAGGACTAACCAGATTTTATGGACCTCAAGGCCCAGCTTGCACCCCCTTAGTGAGTTGACGTCTAGACCAGACAAAGTCCAATCCTGTTAATGTTCCTGAGAGCTGCTGGGCTTTATTAAGAACTGTGATACCTCTAGTCTGAGGTATATTTATATACATCAAGTCATAGCTTAATTTAATTTAGCTAACGGGTATAGTAGATCAGTAGTATAATCTAGTGTTAGCTGTAGTTTTTTTATCCGCTGAAGGGGTTATAAAGTGGTCATCGCTGTATCCCTTCTGACAGAGGACAGTGATGCCATGCTCTGCGGGTTATTATTATTATTTCTCCCCCTCGGATCTGCCAGTGGAGTCCATGATGGCAATCAGTTTAGTGACTGGGGGTCAACATGTTTCTCCTTAAAATCGTGCTCCTTGCAGTGTCCCTTTCACACCTTGTACAATACCGCTAATGACCCATTCTGTTGAGATGCGGCTTAAAAATCCTAAATATAGGTATCAACATGAGGCAGACTTGTGAATCGTGGGTAGGTATTTTATAACCTAATTTTATTTCGCCTACCTACCTTCTTTCATGTAGTTATACATGGATAATGGGAACTTCCATGTGTTGGAATTTCACATTTTGACCTCATATTCGGATTCAACGCACTTGAAAACCCCCTAGTACCAACGTAACAAGCTTAATTGTCACAATGTTCAACCGATTTTTATGAAATGTTCATGGAATGTGTGAGTTAGGGACAACATGGTCTCCTATGGGTTTCTTTGTTTCTAAATCAATACTTAACTTGGCGCATGCGCAAACGTAATCCACCAAGCATAATTTTCTCACGTCCCCGTCGACCTATCTCGCTCAAATTCGGAGGATAGGTGGAAGAGGTTAATTTGAGCATTCCCTAACAATTTCAACATAATCCTATCATTAGTAGCTACTGCGCATGCGCGAATGTGTACTCCTTTTTAAACAAGCTTAATTTCAACAGTTTTCATCCGATTTTGATTAAATTTTCAGGGAATGTGCGGGTTTGACTGTAAATGGTCCACTATTGACCCTAGATAAGTACGGTAGTTTTCTATCGCATTCATGCACAGTGGGGTGCTGAGCACCCCACTGTTTTCAAAATAAAATAAATGTTGACTTTAATTATCTAATTTAGGTCACTCCCATTAGAACAGAAAAAGGTTTCCTGAATAAAATAAGATGAAAAAACGTTAGAAATAGTGTATATAAAACATTTTAAAAGGTATCTTTCGAAATCACAAACATTCACAAAACTAGAAAATTCAGCCTTCAAATCAAGTAAACTTAAAAATCCTTCCTTATTAACCCCATAACTCTTGAACAATCTTCTAAACTAGAGAGTATTCACAAAAATTCGGGAAAAAAAATCATGAAAAAATATAGATCCCTTGCAGAGATATGGAGTTCAGCAGTCAAGGCATCTCATGACCCGATGCTCGTTGCAAATTGGTTGATGACATGTCCCACAGACAGACTTTGTTTTGCGGTCCCGACCTCGATCACAGAATCCACATCTTGTATACTTCTCCAGCTGTTGCGGAACCTCTTGGCGAGATTCATTTTCATTATTATCTGCCGACAATATACTCCTGATGATGATCGGTTCTGCCACTAGACCATCCCATGTAGAATGTAGAAAGGCTCCTGCTTGGTCCAGCATTCCAAAGAAAAATCTCAAAGGCCACCTGCGCTATTTTCTGGCAGTTGAGAAGAGATGGCACATTTGGTCAAATGCATCAGTCCCTCCTTTTGTTTTGTTGTAAGTGATGATCACCTGGGGTTTATTGGTCTCCGGGTGTAGAGCAGCGTCATGATGAAATATGGAAAGCAGAAGGACAACTTTTCCCTTCTTGGGAAAATATAAATCAGAAAAATTTGATTTGCAGTTGCATGCACAGTGGGGTGTCGTACACCCCAGTCAAACTTTATAACCGTCCACTGAGACTTCAGGACTAGAACTGACGGATTTCGCGGTTGAGACAGGTAGTGGAGGGTTGGGAACAATTTTACATGGTGAGGACAAAGGTCACGGAGGCCTCAGAAGTCAATAGCATCCAAAGAAACTTTGTTTGGGGTTTCAAACACCCCACTGTGTCGTTCTTGGGTTAATTCCATACTTCTCAAATCATTACTCCGTTTTGCGCTTGCGCAAACGTAAATTTCTTCAAGCACCATTTTTTTACGCGCTAGTCGTCCAATCCCGCTCAAATTTGTTGCATAGTTGGGGGACAATGGTTCTATTATTCCCTGTTAATTTCAACATTATTGCATTGTCATTAGCTCCTGCGTATGCGCGACAGTGTACTCCCAGGAACAAGGCTAATTTCTAGTATTCATCAGGTTTTTTATTACATTTTCTGGGACTTAATGAGTTACGGTGTAGATTGTTCCCTACCAATTTCATTTTTCTCAAATCATTACTCCATTCTTCGTATGCGCAAACGTAAATTACTTCAAGCATCATTTTCCTGTTTCCTAAATGACCTATTTCGAAGTTTTACGTTACCTACATCTTGATTGACTATGTTCCGCTATGGAGTTTTTAATGATTATTAAAACCATTTCAATGATCTATAAATTTATGTTATTTTCAGTTGGTAAGGTACCTACTTACTTGAATATCGATATACTGAAATCTGGGGGACTGGTAAAATGTAGATGTTTTAATTAATTGCATTAATTTTCCCTCTGCGTACGGTGGACGGACGGATTTTTTTTTTAAAGATTCATTTTAAGATTCTATGAAACGTAAACCAACAAATTTTGATGGGGGTTACATTTTTTTCTTTTGGTCGATCACAAAGGTTCATTATTGCAAATAATAAACCAAAACTCTAAAATTGTGTGATGCTTTGTATGAATTTCTTGCAAACCTCTCGCAAATTTCTTGTATCAATTCCTTGTAAACGTTGTAAATTTCTTCTATTACATCTTTATTAACCATGAAAACCAATGCAATAAATAATTATTCTTCGAGAAAGGAAAAGGTGTCTACATATTTGGTTGCCTTCAAGATTTGGTCCCTCTTTTTGAAGGACGAATTTATTTTGTAAAAGGACCAATTCATTTTGTAAAAGGACGAATTCATTTTGTAAAAGTCCAGTCATGCAGCATGACCCCATGAGCGAATTTTTGAAGAATATTACCGATTTTTACAACCAGCGAACGGCATTATTTCGATTTTTGACTGATTTTTCAACTTTGAAATTTTTGAAAACTTGATACATATTCTTATAGGAAATTTTACGCTGATTCCGAATATACCACATGTTAGTATGCTGAAAAAATTATTTCGCACGACAAATCGCAAAAAACAGGCTATTTTGAATTTTTTGACTACATTTTTGAAAATTTCAACCCGAAGATGTAATCCGATCAAGCTGGCCAACGAACTTGAACTTCCGTTTTGTGCCCTTAACATTTTAAAATTTGTTTGAAGTTTCTAGCACAATTCTACGGACAGCTATCGTCTGGAATGACACATACATATATACATACATACATACATATATACATACATACATACATATATACATACATACATATATACATACATAAAAAAATGCGTTAAACTTCAGAATATGATTCAGAATAGCCTGAAACGGATTTCTAAATAATTTTTTTTCAAAAATTCACATTCTACAAATTTTGAGGCGAGAGCAATAGCTAATTTTCTTCAAAAATTCGCTAAAAGGACGAATTCATTTTGAAAAAGGACGAATTCAATTTGAAAATGCTATCTATATATCTATAGTGACATATATATATCTATAGTCACATATATATCTATGACATATATATCTATAATCACTATATATTCATAGTGACAACTCTACACTTGCCAACTTCCTTCCGATTTCATCGATGGGGCATCTCCACTTCCTCCTGCCCACGTTATTTTTCGTCTACATAGCTGGGAGGGTCATTATCCTAACTGTATCTGACCCCTTCGCTCACTCCCGCCGTCTTCTTTTTCTTTATGTTGGTGGGTACCCAGCCTGACCCCGATGTTTTGTTTGTAAACTTAACGTCGACACGCCTGACGATCTGACAGGACCGGTCAATACCAACCCAATATCGAATTATGTCCTACCTACCTACTTCTTTTTGTGTCGCATTACACAAAACGTTGTATTAATTGAATATTTATAAATATCCACTTCTACATTGATGAACTCTTCAAATATGCCTCTTGCAAACTAGTATCTCAATACAAAATCCATTATAGAAATATGTAGTTACCTATGAAATAATCAAGCTACTTTAACAGACAATGCGCGGCAAAACCTTTCTCATGTTCACCCTAGGAATTTGAAATTTGGTGAGGAGCCTGTCTGGGACATCATGATACGAATGCAATGACGTACTCTATCCTGATCGGCTGAGTGATCTAAATTTTCTTCTGTTCACCCTGGGAATACGAAATTTGGTACATTAAGAGAGAAATAGTCTGATAGGCTCTTTCCTGATTAGCTGAGTGAGCTAAATTATACAGGGTGATTCCCTCGCAAATGCAAAAAAAAAAAACAAAAAACAATTTGGGTGAAAATACATAAAAAATGGAGTAAAATGCCGCCAACTGCATATTTTTATCTCAATCCATTATCAAGATATGATTTTTTAAAGTTTTTTTTTTCAGAAAAACCGTGTTTTTTTCGTGTTTGTTGAAAAATTTAAGTTTAAATGCAAGAAATTGTCAGGCGGTTTCAAGTTGTTTTGTAATCAGAGGGAGGAGTGACCCTGAACAGTAAATAGGTCTAAGGTTCAAAATTAACGCATTACAGTGTAAAATGTAGGGAAACCTAATTTCAATTTGTAATCGGACATTGTTGTCACAATCCTTTCAATTAAAAACATTTAAAAAATTTTTACATTTTTTTTCTACCCTCTGATCAAACCCCCCCACCCATTTTTAAGTGCCTAAAGTTTTCTTGCATTTAAACTTAAATTTTTCAACGAAGAAACAAGATGATCTCAAATTTGACCATACCGTTGGAAAGCATATTAAATGAAGAAGTTTTCATGAGATTTGCCAGTCTCCAGAATTTTTTTTTTGAAAAAGGAGTAACGTTTCAAAGATTTCCAGAAATTTCAGTTAATAGAATTTGTCTACGTTTGAGCAGTTGTTATGGTCTTTAGACGGTACTTTTCAAGAATCAAAGTACACTATTCTTATAGGAAATTTAACGTTGATTCCGAAAATGTGGTCAAAAGTTAAAATTGAATGAAGTAAAGTGGATAAATTCGAGTTTAAAAGGAAAAAACACGGTTTTCCTGAAAAAACCTTTAAAAAATCATATCTCGAGAACGGATTGAGATAAAAATATGCAGTTGGCGGCATTTTACTCCTTTTTGGATGTAGTTTCACTCAAATTTTTTGTTGCATCTACGAGGGAATCACCCTGTATACTGTTCACCCTAGAAAATTTAAATTGGCAGGGAGCCTCTTCTCTGTGACAGCAAAAGTGGAATGAAATGACGGACTCCATCCTGATCAGCTGAGCGAGCTACAATCTCTTCTGTTCCCCTTGGAATTTGAAATTTGGAAGGGAGCTTCTCTGCGACATCAAGAGACGAATGAAATGACGGACTCAATCCTGATCGGCTGAGTAGGCGCAATTCTCTCCTTTTCGCCCTGAGATGTTGATCCAGGGGTTCCACGTTCTTCAGTAATTAGTTCACGTGCACACGTTCTTCAGTGCGAAGCGCCATTTTTTGGTTTATTATTTCCAATAATAAGCCTATGTGATCGTGTAGCAAAAAATGTTTATAACCCCCCCCCTCAAACTTTGTCACTTTACGTTTCTAGGTGCGTAGAATCCAAATTTGAAATGTCCGTCCGCCGTTCGCCGTCCGCCGTCGGGCCATAAAAGGCCTAAGAATTGACTTAAAAAACCCGTTCTTTCGCACATAGACTCCATTTGGGGTCTAGTTGGTCCTAACGTTTAACCATCCCGATCGCTTTACTCGCATAGATGCTATGGGCAAAAAACGGGCGAAAAAGTGTCTTTTTCGAGGCTTTGAGTGTTAGACTTACGCACGCACGCACGCCTGGCACGCTTGGCAAGGGGTCACGGTTGGGGGTGAGGGGGGGTGGAGTGAGAGGAGCCGCGGCACCTTGTGGTGGCTGGAGTGACCAGGGGCGTAGCAGAGGGGTGTAGGAGAATGGATATTTATTACTTTTACGTGTTATATATACCCATATAATACACCGCGGCACCATGAGGTGGGTACAGCGTTCCTTCGAGGCATGAATATATGTTTTTTTCTAGGTCATATTTGTGTGTTAATACCAATACTTTTCCTACGCATATTTAATAACATATCCTCTCGACTTTTCGTACGTACTTAGATAATGATATTATTAAGGCAATAACTATTTGAATAGATAGGAGCTCAAATCGAGAAATATAAACATGCGTATATAATTATAGAAGTATAGGATGTGGCAACTCGAAATAGGACACGCCGAGGAGTCTGGACAGGCCTTACTTATTACGTACGCAAGCCAACTAAAACTACGATCATACTCAATTGAAAAAATAATACACCTTTGTGAAATAATTTGCAGCGTTTTTGTTGTTGAAATCCCCCCCCCTCCCCCCCACCACCAAATTTTATTATTATTGCTTCCTCACTACCGAAGTTAGGGAAGCTTTGTGTTCGTGCAAGAAATCGAAAAACTTGTTTGTCCACAAAAATCAAAATTTCCGCTTGGCTTTTTGCGTTTCAGAGCTTGCTGATCAATTTTGGTTCCGTGTCTGTCTGTGGTAAATCCTTGTTACGCCTAAAACTATACCAAGTTTTAGTCCAATTTTGATGAAATTTTCAGGGATTGTGCGGGTTAACTCCTTGATGGCCCCCTATAACTGTCATTGCCGTCGGATCAACAGTAGCCTGTGCACATGCGTAAACGTGAATATCTTATATATAACGTCGATTTCTCATCATCATATATTGATCTGATTTCGTTCAAACGCTTTTTTCCCATCTATCCAAATGTTCTAAAACCACCCAGTAGGTATTATCTTGCCCCCAATTATGCAAGAATATTCGAAACTAAATTTCGTGTTTAAGTTGTTGTAAAAAGTTTAAACCCCATTATAAGGAATCCCAACTATTATTTAGAGCCTAGAAATAGACATTCAAATATGCGTGCTAAAGCTGAAGCCCTGTGATCAGAGTTAAATTCGAAACGCTCCAAGTTCATTTTAGCTCCATTCTTTGTCCATTGCCTGCGCTCAGAGATGTGTGTAGAAACCTAAAAATTTAAATTTTCAACTGGTAACAACTTTAGTTGTTAGTTAGAGGTTTTCCTTCAACTAAATTAGTTGTATTTCGGGATCCAACTAAATAGTTGGTCCTTAATCTTGTTTAAACTCCAAATATTCACTAAAACTTTTTTTAAATTGAATATCTTTTGTCTTCATGCCGAAAATTGTTTCTGGATCCTGTCCTGGTCACCTTGGAACAAGATTTTTGTTTAACAAGGAACAATTGTTTCTTGTACAAGGTATTGGTTCTTGTACAAGAAATAACTTATCTGGAGAATTACAATCTTTAATACCTACCTTCTTTCCGTAACAAAATTAAAAATATAATCTGTACAAAATAAATGGAAATGAAATGAAATTAGAATAAAATTGTGTATTCTGGTTTTCTAAAAGCCCTCAATAATATAATTCTGGTTAATATTTTGTAATATTACGTAATATTTTATAGAAAAATTAAATATCAAATATAAAAACCACGAATGTTTTTGGTCAAGGAAGTTCTAGGGTTGTCCAGAACATTTTCAGATTCACCGCATCCCCGAAGGCAGAGCAGCGGCTCCGTCACCAAAACCTATTAATTCTTCGGCCGATATCCACTTCTTTCTTGAGCCTCTTATGCACATTGATGTTGCTTAAACTATGAAAATAGAGGATATTGAATTAAAAAAGGGGGGAAAAACCGTTTTACTTGTTAGTTGCAACTATAAGTAGTTGTTACTTGAAGTTTCAACCAGATTGAGGACTAAGTAAATTAGTTAATTGGTATCACAACTACATCTACTTTAGTTGGAGAAAACTAGTTGAACCTCCAACTAACAACTATAGTTTGTTAGTTGCTCATAGTTGCTGGCTAACCAACTAATTTAGTTGGGGTTGTTAGTTGAACTAACTTTTGCCCATCGCTGTCTGCGCTGTATGTGTGCAGCATAGCGTTTGGTATCAGACCAGATGGATCTGTTAAAATACAAGTTTCAGATTTATAGGGAACCGTAAATCAGTCATCTACTGATAATTATGGTGGGTATCCATGTATTTAATCCCGCATACAATAAAACTGTCCACAAATCACAAAATTAAGACTGCTTTAATTGAATCCAGTAAAAGTTTGTAGGTTTAATTTAAGATTACTGTAGCCATGTGTTTTCAGCATGTGATATGCGCAGGATTTATCCAACGATCTCGTATAAAAAGAAAACGCTGGCGACTCGTCTGCGTCGGCGTTGCATTACACCATCTGTCCCAGCCTCGTCGCAAGTCCTGCATTGTTGTTGACACAAAGCTGCCAGCTCTCGTAAAATACGTCCGCTGTAAACTGTAGGTACCTCACCAATTGCCTCATCATTTGACAATTCTATTATCAGGCCCTCATAGTTGCTGTTGGACTCGTAAATCTCTTGGTATTTAGCTATCAAAATATTTTATTATAATTTTGGGTGAACTGGCTCAACCCCACCACATCATCTTGGAATTTTGATTCCGAGTTCACCTATAAGTAGCAGATGCATCGTTTTCCCTTTCAGAAGATAAAACTTTTTTTTTATAACACTTCAAAAAAGGCCTTAATTTGGGTTTAACTAATTTTCGTAAAAAATGAAGCCATTGCTATGGCTCAAAAAATTTTAAAATCAAAATTTTAGAAAATTATCTTTATTGAAATCCGTTTTGAGACATTCTGAAACGAATCCTTGAGTTTAACGCTTTTTCATATGTATATATTTTCCACACGATAGCTCTCCTTAGGATTGAGATAAAAATTCCGTTCTTGAGCCGAGTTCATTTACCAGGGATCGTTGAGCACATTAAATTGACAATTGCTGAAAAAATCACTAAAAATAGCAAAAAACGGCTAAAAATCGTTAAATTTGTATTTTTTAGCAGCATATTGATCAGATAAAGTTTATTAACTACAAAATAGAACACTAAACATTTTATGTTCAAAATGATGCTGAAAAATATACTTAAATTTCATTAAAATGTGCTTAAAAGTCGATAAAAACTGCAAAAAAGCTAAAAACCGAAAACATATTTGTGAATAGCAAATTATCATTTAGAAGGCGTTATTCGTCATGAAATTGGTTGTTTATCATTTCTCTTCCCTCAACGTCCGCAATTTCAAAACAATGTAACATACCTAATACAGTACGATGGTTTACGAAAATTCGCTCATATGATCATGCTCCATGACTGGAACTTTGTCATTTTTCTCTGTTTCTTCCCGAAAAATGAGGCTTCTAGAGAATGATGAAATTGATATATCAAAAAGCAATATATATCGATTGGTTCATTGAAATCTCTGGAATAAGTAGGCTGAAAAGTCGGGCGATTTGTCGAAGTCAATAGACCACAACTCCTTACTATAGAACGCATGATTTCGAAATCATATCATATAGGAATAAACAAAAAAGTGTTAGAATAAAATTATTAACACACATATTCAACAATATATTTTATTCATGATTGATTTCAGCTTCCCATCTGATCCCTTTTCTTAGCCAACATTTGCCCCCAGTTTCCTTTGTATGTCTTGACGATGGTAACGTGTTCATCTTTCATATCCCAAATGAGGAATATGATATCACTACATTGATAAGTATAAGATAAAGTTCCAGTCATGCAGCATGATCGTATGAGCGAATTTTCGTAAATTATGTTACATTGTTTTGGAATTTGACCAATTTGAGTCAAAAGAAATTGTTCACTACCGATTTTTATGGAAAAAAAAAAACTCGGCGCTCCGCGCCTCGCCAGGGGGCAAGCCCCCTGGACCCCCGGTTACCTCTATTTACATACTTCGGACGAAATTATTGAAACACAGAATGTGTTTGCGTTGTCGCGCAACCAAGTGACAACCAAACAAGCGTCATTGTTTACTATTCATTTATAACATCAATTTATATAGTTATAGTATGAAACTACGAAAAAAATACGAAATAAATTCGTGATAAATCAAGAGCGATTTATCAAGTAAATGTCCTAAAGAGGCTACATACGAAATTACAGCTTCCTAGAGTGTAAAGTATAGAAATTACCTTTAAAAGCCACTCATCTGATCCGGACCCTGGACATCGTCAAGTAAATGTCCTAAAGAGGCTACATACGAAATTACAGCTTCCTAGAATGTAAAGCATAGAAATTAGCTTTAAGAGCCACACATCTGATCCGGACCCTGAGCATCGTCAAGTAAATGTCCTAAAGAGGCTACATACGAAATTACAGCTTCCTAGAGTGTAAAGCATAGAAATTAGCTTTAAGAGCCACACATCTGATCCGGACCCTGAGCATCGTCAAGTAAATGTCCTAAAGAGGCTACAAACGAAATTACAGCTTCCTAGAGTGTAAAGTATAGAAATTACCTATTCAAATTATTTAACCTCCGCTTCACAAATCAAACCGTTTTCGTAATACTCAGATCACCTGCTATGAATCAAATCATCGAAACACAAGCTCAATGAAATCATCAGAAATTAACAAGCGGTTGCAATCATGTTCATAATATCAATTATTGAGAATGATCACCTGTGTGTAAACAATTATTTATATAACCATGCTCATAACTCAGTTTGTTGGACACGCACTTCGCAGTAGTTAACATAATATTGTTGGATAAATTGAGAGCTTTCGAACGAATGGTCAACGAATTTTGTGGGATGAAAAACGACGAAGTACCATATCCCTAGCAACGACTCGGTTGTACGTGAAAATCATCCGTCACACATTTCGTTACCATCCCGCGTTCCATTTTCGGCTAGTTAGTCCATGGCTAAAACACATTCTGTGTTAAAAAAATTCTAAACGAACTCTGTGATTCAAAAAAGATTTTACCATTTTAGTCTGTGTGTGTGCGCGCGTGGGCGTGGGCGTGGTGCGTTTTTGTGTGTGTGTGTTTGCAGTTTTTCAGATTTTTCAGCAATATATGGTATCAAAATATATGAAAATATTAATATCAAATCAAAATATTATATATATGAGAGGACATTTTTCAGTGTAATTTTTTGCAATAATTTTTCAATGTTCTAGTTCGTTTTTTAATAAAATTCATTTGATTGAAATTCTGTTGAAAAATATAAATTTATCAATTTTTAACCGCCGTTTTTAGCCTTTTTTAGTGATTTTTTAGCGCATTTTTTGAAATCTGACCAATTTAATGAACTCGAAAAGAGGTGGCCAAGTAACGCATCCTTTCATTCGGGAAGCTTGATTTTTTGGCGCAAGGACGGATTTTTTTTTAAATCACAATTCTAAGGAAAGTTATAGTCTGGAATGACACACACACACACACACAACATTGGTAATTATGTAAAAATTTTTGGAGCCAAATTTTTGAAGTGTTGTTTTTGGGAGGTTTGGCGGGAGCCGGTGGCTCTACTACGAACTGGGGTATCTTATTTGCGATATATTTATGTACATCTAGTAGTTTTATTCCACTTTTCTGAGTATGTATTGCAACATGTATTTAGTCTATTCATCATCTAATCTTAGCTGTATTATTTCATTTTTGGAGTTTTTTATCTTCTGTAGGGGCTAAACTGTGGTCATCGCTGTGCCCCTCGTTTTTTTCCCTCCGATTTGCCAGTGGAGTCCTTGATGGCACTACGTTTAGTGAAGGAGGGCAGTGAGGGTGTAGTGTCGTACCACTTGCAGTGTCCCTTTGGACACCTTGTTCAATGCCGCTAATGTTACTTCTAGTTGAGGTGCGGCATAAATCATGAAATTAAAAAAAAATCAACATAAATTTTAACATGAAAGTGAGAGTGAAACTGAAAGAGGCCATTTTTCAACATCGGTTAAATATATTAATCATATTAATATAATTAATATATCTATATAATTATAACCAATAAATATTGGCCCGTGTCCATGACCTCTTGAAGTTGCCTTGTGAGGCACGCAGGGCCTATTTCAAGTTTATTCTCAGTCCCTTACTTCAGGCCACCCATGCCAAAGTATGTAGGTTTTCCATAATTATTATTATGCTTGTATTTATGCAGGAGTGCGAATTTTTACTTTGAATTACAATGTGTTTTAATAGAAGTTTTAATTTTGGTTTGGTTAATATGTCATCAGAAATACGGTCAAACAGTACTGTGGTAGATTTGTTTAAGTAGAAACCTACCAAAACCTGTTTCTTGGGTGAACTTACGTCACGATGTTTTTAATCTGTCTGTTTACTTCATTAGCTCGATCGAAAGATAAATATTACATGAGTTGAAATTAGTATTACCTAAAGTTAGTTCATTTGTTGCAAGTGATAACACCAGTACTCTCTCATAAGCCATTTTTAGACCTCTTGACTCTTCCACAATGACCCGTGGCTCACAATCAACTGATAACAGTTGTGCAAACCTACTACTACGCGTAGACTGTATCTCCAGTCTGAAGTGTTGAAGTTTAATGAACTTGTGTTACACGAAAATGATACTCCTCTCCTCCCAAAATACTGGTCCTGGAGTTACTGATCCAAATTCAAAGATCGTCACTCATCTGGACTCCTGTTTTGTGAGATGACGGTATTATACCTAGAGGTGAAATAATTGCCACATTTTGGACTATTGAAAAAAAAAATCAAATTAAAATGCTCAGAAAGTATCTACTGAACCTCAGCCCCGATCGGCATACATATTTATTTATGATAAAAATCAATAAATTCTGAAAAATAATGAAAAATCCTTGTTAGATTTATTGCCAGAAACTTAACATTTTGTTGTTCACTCTAAAAAATACTATAATGAAATATTGGTTAGAATACCATTCGTTAGGTAGAAAAAAATGTCTGTCAAGTTGGGTGGGCAGTATAGCTTCCTCAATAATTGTAACATGGACGTATAGAATTAGTTGAAGAACAAAGTTTGAGTCAAAATGATTGAGTGCGAAATATTTATATTAATGAAAACAGTAATGGGTATAGGTGACTACATGCTAATATGCTGAAACGGGCCATAATTCATATTATTGCGTGCGCACATTCTACTATCAATCCAACTAACTGCCTTCTCCATCTTATTTATATAGGTACCAACCATATTATGTATGGACCAACTTGGAGCAAACCGGCACTATTCCAGACCATTTCATCAAAATCTGTTTGTTAATCTGGGAATTTCGTCAGTAACAACCAATTTCAGGGTTGCGCAAGAGCCGAGACTTGTATCCAATTGCCCTCCTAATTTGAAGGAAATCGAACCGATGATGGATCTTGAAAAATCGATATTTCGGCTAATTTACGTTTGCGCATGAGCACGAGGGAATCATTAGGGGTTTTCTAAGAGTTCACTCACATAATCCTAGAAAATTTCATCAAAATCGGTCAATTAGTCTAGGAATTTTACCTGTGTCAAATTGCGCAATAGTTATTGCTCTACCAATTGCAATAAAATTCTCACGCATTATCTTGAAACATATACCCAACTACTCCCCGAGTATGAATGTCATTCAACTGGTTGATCGTACAATATCAGCGTTACGCAATCATCAGGGTTGCGCAAGAGCAATGGTTACTTCAACCAATCGTATCAAAATTAATAGGATACCATCCGGAGACTTGTATCCAATTGCCCTCCTAATATGAAGGAAATCGAACCGATGATAGATCTTGAAAAATCGATGTTTCGGCTAATTTACGTTTGCGCGTGAGCACTAGGGAATCAGTTGGAGTTTCCTACGAGTTAACTCACAGAATCCTAAAAAAAATTCATCAAAATTGGTCCATTAGTCTCGGAGTTTCACCTGTGTCAAATTGCGCAATAGTTATTGCTCAACCAATTGCAATAAAATTCTCACGCATCATCTTGAAACATATACCCAACTTCTCCCCGAGTATGAATGACATTGAACTGGTAGATCGTACAATATCAGCGTTACATAACATTCATGTTTGCGATTGCGACACGCTCCAATGGTTTGGAGACAATGAAATTTGTACGGGACCGTCTAGAAGCTGATGCCCATAATTCCTGAAAATTTCATAAAAATCGGTCCATTATTCTCAGAGATTTGCATGTGCCCTATACCAATTTAACCCTCCTAGGTCACACCTTTTTTTTTGTGACACGGTAGACACTCTGGGGTCAAAATTGACCCCAAATGTATTTTAATTTATATATTATACTCAATAAATAGTTTCCCAATAACTAACTATTTAAAAAAATCAAAAATTAACCTACCTACGCATAGAAACAAGAAATAGAATACATTAAGTTAGAATTGAATATTTTATTCGTGGTTTCTTGAAACCATTCTTAGTAAAATTTTCAAAAATCAAAATTTTGGGCATATGAACATTAAAAATTCGGTTCTGACGATGCACAATAATTAAAAGCAAATTATCAAAGCTGACTATCTGCCGAATAGTCAGAAAAAACTGTAACGTTGTTAGTTAAATAGTAATGTTTTCACGGTACCTTGAACTTACCCCATTTTTCACATCTCTTCCTTTTTTCTAACCTAAACTGATACACTGTTTTTATTCCGCATTCAATTTTTTATCATCTAATTTTTTTAATTTTTTATGACGAAATAATTAAAGGTAATTGCAGGATTAAATTTAAGCAATAGGCACACATAAAAAACGAAATATGAATGTTTTTAGAAGTTGTTTTTAAAAACACGACGGAATTATTAGGTAGGTAGTATTATTATTTGTTATAAGTAATTGCATTTTTCACACGTCGTTTCGGTATGACTGATCACTTCACACACGAGACCGACTAGTCTTTTTATCGTTAGATCTTGGGCAAATGTAGCATCACCCACGTACAACTTGTTCAGCAGGTCTTGAGGAAGTCCAAGTCTTCAGGGAATCCAAGCATTCCTACAATAGGAGAGTTACAAGAAAAATATATTTATGGATTTACTTACCTATAGATGCATAAAATGCAAAAACTAACCTATTTTTTGAACCAAAATGAACCCTGACCTACGATAGCCCATCAACTAGACACATTTACCCAGTTGAGAATCTTCACCTGAGTCACCTAGTAGGAGTGGTCTAGAAAAAGAAATACCTACTGACTACCAGATTATAAAAATACTTATTTTCTATAAAGAAAATTAAGTGAATTATGGTATTATCTGACTTACCTTGTGAGGAAATCCAAAATACACACTGGGATCAATGGCTACCCCAACGAAACAAAATTAGGAACGCAAAAGACATACTGGGGTCAAAAGTGTCCCACAGGACATTCACAACCCTCTAGCTAGAGGTCACATCGTATACTGCTAGATGTTATCACTTCCTCGCCTAGCCAAAGCTACGAACCAAATTTACGAAATATCCCTTTTGGCTAAAAAAAATTGTAAAGCCCAAAAATCATATTCAAAATATATTCGGTGGGGTCAATTTTGACCCCAGAGTGACCTCTAAGGGTTAAGTTTTGAGCATGTGCGAAAGTTATTGCTCGAACCAATGGAGCTTTGTTAGTGTGTGTTTCTTCATTATAATTTATTAATTAACCGTATAATTCTCGTTTTTGACCTGTATTGATGAAGTTGATGTTGCGGGATCGAACTGTAGATCGAAAAGGTGCCGCGAGATATCAACAAGGGGAAAATCATGTCAACCGCCATGTCCCTAAGGTCGGTCCTTCGCCTCCTTGCGCTCCTAGCGAGGAAGCTTGTTGGTTCGAAGTCTTACTGCAAAAAACTTCACAGGACATTGTCCTGAAATCTATGCCCTACTACTTCCCCCAAAAATGAATGACATTGAACTTGTAGATCGTATGAAAGCAGTGTTATCTATGTCTATAACAATCAAATTATGTTTGTTTGGGTGTCCTTTAAACGCGACCACAATTATGGACCCTTTTTAATGCTGTTTGTTTACAGCATGCTCTTTGAACACCATAGACAAAGATAGGCTATATAGAAATTTCGCTACTCACCCCTTTCAGTCTTAAAATCACAGTTCTATTGAAAAACCGCGTTTGCTTGTTGCCTCATTTTAAATGCTTCACTTCAACAATATGATTCACTTTGGCAATTTCATTAGATATCATGATGGTGGATTTTAGGCGTAAAGGAGATTCGATAAAAGTCAACGATATACCAAAACGATTTTGGTGGGTTATAACGAGCACTTTCTATTCGTAAAGATAGATCATCAAAAATTGATATTAAAATGCCTTATTAACTGCAGCAGTCGGAAAGAGTTTTATGGTAGGTAAGGTTATATTGAGGTTGCAGAAACCGAGACGCTTTAACCATGACCAATTGCTTTAAAAAAAAAAAAAAAAAAAAATATATATATATATATATATATATATATATATATATATATATATATATATATATATATATATATATATGAATAAAACTTCGCCCCCCTGGACCCCGGTTGCTTTCCGCTTTGAGCCCTCGGCTAAAATGCTAAAACATGGAACATGCTTTCTTCCCGCTAAAACTACGACATAAATATTTTACTAAGTAATCGAAATTAGAAGGAAGTACCTGTTAGAAGGTAGGTAATTTTCTATTATGGTGCGCGTCTACAATTACTATATATAACCAAGACTAACTTCTCAACCAAGTGACAACATAACAAGCGGCATTGTGTACTACATCGAATTGTAACATAAAACTACGACATAAATAGAAGAACAAGTACGAAAGAAATGCGTGATAAATCGAGAGCGATTTTTGTCCAGAGGACTTTCATTCCTCAGCAACGGCTTGTTTGTACGTGGGGGGAAAAAAAATTCGTGACAATTCCGCGTCACCCATCTCGCGTAAGGTTTTCAGGCAGCTAGCTCAAGGCTAAAGCATGTACCATGCTGAGAGAGAGAGAGAGAGAGAGTGATCCTGTTCACCTCTCTTTCCTGATCAGCTGAGTGATCTAAATTCTCTCTTTTCCAACCGATAGGAATGTTAAATTTGGCAGGGAGCCTCTCCAGGACATTGAGACGAATGCAATGACGGGTCCCAATCAGATCAGCTGACTAAGCTAAAATCTCTCCTATCCTTCCTGATATTTTGAAATTTGATAGAGAGCTCCTCTGGGACATCGAGATACGAAAAAAATGGTGGGCTCTTTCCTTATCAGCTGAGTGAGCTGAATTCTCTCCTTTTCGCCCTAGGAATGTGAACCTTATGTTACTTCAACCAATCGCATCGAAATTAATAGGATACCATCCCGAGACTTGTATCCAATTGCCCTCCTAATTTGAAGGAAATCGAACCGATGATGGATCTTGAAAATTAGATATTTCGGCTAATTTACGTTTGCGCATGAGCACGAGGGAATCAGTAGAGGTTTTCTAGGAGTTAACTCACATAATCCTAGAAAATTTCATCAAAATCGGTTCATTAGTCTAGGAGTTTCACCTGTGTCAAATTGCGCAATAGTTATTGCTCTACCAATTGCAATAAAATTCTCACGCATCATCTTGAAACATATACCCAACTACTCCCCGAGTATGAATGTCATTCAACTGGTTGATCGTACAATATCAGCGTTACGCAATCATCAGGGTTGCGCAAGAGCAATGGTTACTTCAACCAATCGTATCAAAATTAATAGGATAAAATCCGGAGACTTGTATCCAATTGCCCTCCTAATATGAAGGAAATCGAACCGTTGATAGATCTTGAAAAATCGATGTTTCGGCTAATTTACGTTTGCGGGTGAGCACTAGGGGATCAGTTGGAGTTTCCTACGAGTTAACTCACAGAATCCTAAAAAAAATCATCAAAATTGGTCCATTAGTCTCGGAGTTTCACCTGTGTCAAATTGCGCAATAGTTATTGCTCAACCAATTGCAATAAAATTCTCACGCATCATCTTGAAACATATACCCAACTTCTCCCCGAGTATGAATGACATTGAACTGGTAGATCGTACAATATCAGCGTTACATAACATTCATGTTTGCGATTGCGACACGCTCCAATGGTTTGGTGACAATGAAATTCGTACGGGACCATCTAGAAGCTGATGCCCATAATTCCTGAAATTTTCGTAAAAATCGGTCCATTATTCTCAGAGATTTGCTTGTGCCCTATGCCAATTTAAGTTTTGAGCATGTTGCTTCTAGATGTTAAGTTAAGTGTGTTGCTTTGTTATAATTTATTAATTAATCGTATAATTCTCGTTTTTGATCTGTGTTGATGAAGTTAATGTTGCGGGATCGAATTGTAGATCGAAAAGGGGTGACACGAGGTATCAACAAGGGGAAAATCATGTCAACCACCATGTCCCTAAGGTCGGTCCTTCGCCTCCTTGCGCTCCTAGCGAGGAAGCTTTTTGGTTCGAAGTCTTACTGCAAAAAACTTCACAGGACATCGTCCTGAAATCTATACCTCCCGAATATGATGATTAATTTTCTATGAGAAAAGTAAGTGAATTATGATATTATCTGACTTACCTTGTGAGGAAATCCAAAATACACACTGGGGTCAATGGCTACCCCAACGGAACAAAATTAGGAACGCAGAAGACACACTGGGGTCAAAAGTGTCCCACAGGACATTCACAACCCTCTAGCTAGAGGTCACAACGTATACTGCTAGGTGTTATCACTTCCTCGCCTAGCCAAAGCTACCAACCAAATTTACGAAATATCCCTTTTGGCTAAAAAAAATTGTAAAGCCCAAAAATCATATACAAAATATATTCGGTGGGGTCAATTTTGACCCCAGAGTGACCTCTAAGGGTTAAGTTTTGAGCATGTGCGATAGTTATTGCTCGAACCAATGGAGCTTTGTTAGTGTGTGTTTCTTTATTATAATTTATTAATTAATCGTATAATTCTCGGTTTTGACATGTATTGAAGAAGTTGATGTTGCGGGATCGAATTGTAGATCGAAAAGGGGTGCCGCGAGATATCAACAAGGGGAAAATCATGTCAACCACCATGTCCCTAAGGTCGGTCCTTCGCCTCCTTGCGCTCCTAGCGAGGAAGCTTGTTGGTTCGAAGTCTTACTGCAAAAAACTTCACAGGACATCGTCCTGAAATCTATGCCCTACTACTTCCCCCGAAAATGAATGACATTGAACTTGTAGATCGTATGAAAGCAGTGTTATCTATGTCTATAACAATCTATAACAATAGAATTATGTTTGTTTGGGTGTCCTTTAAATGTGACCACAATTATGGACCGATTTTGGTGCTGTTTTTTACAGCATGCTCTTTGAACACCATAGACAAAGATAGGCTATATAGAAATTTCGCTACTCACCCCTTTCAGTCTTAAAATCACAGTTCTATTGACAAACCGCGTGTGGTTGCCTCATTTTAAATGCTTCACTTCAACAGTATGATTCACTTTGGCAATTTCATTAGATATCGTGATGGTGGGTTTTAGGCGTAAAGGAGATTCGATAAAAGTCAACGATATACCAAAGCGATTTTGGTGGGTTGAACCGAGCACTTTCTATTCGTAAAGATAGAATTTTTGAAGAAATCTTCGACACTTCAGTCGCTATTGATCGTGTAGATTTTTACAACTAGCGAACGGCATTATTTCGAATTTTGACTGATTTTTCAACTTTGAAATTTTTGAAAAACTTGATACATATTCTTATAGGAAATTTTACGCTGATTCCAAATATACCACATGTTCTTATACTGAAAAAATTATTTCGCACAACAGGCTATTTAGAAATTTTTGACTACATTTTTGAAAATTTCAACCCGAAGATGTAATCCGATCATGCTGGCCAACGAACTTGAACTTTCGTTTTGTGTCCTTAACATTTTAAAATTTGTTTGAAGTTTCTAGCACAATTCTACGGACAGTTATCGTCTGGAATGACACATACATACATATATACATATGTACATACATACATACATAAAAAAATGCGTTAAACTTCAGAATATGATTCAGAATAGCCTAAAACGGATTTCTGCATAAAATTTTTTCAAAATTCACATTCTACAAATTTTGAGGCGAGAGCAATAGCTTAATTTTCTTCAAAAATTCGCTAAAAATTGATATTAAAATGCCTTATTAACTGCAGCAGTCGGAAAGAGTTTTATCGTAGGTAAGGTTATATTGAGGTTGCAGAAACCGAGACGCTTTAACCATGACCAATTGCTTTAAAAAAAAGAACAAATCCCAAAACGAAACAATATATATATATATATATATATATATATATATATATATATATATATATATATTTATATAAATGAATAAATGAATAAAACCTCGCCCCCCTGGACCCCGGTTGCTTTCCGCTTTGAGCCCTCAGCTAAAATGCTAAAACATGGAACATTCTTTCTTCCCGCTAAAACTACGACATAAATTTTTTACTATAGATTATAAATAGATAATTGAAATTAGAAGGAAGTACCTACCTATTAGAAGGTAGGTGATTTTCTATTATGGTGCGCGTCTACAATTACTATATATATTCAAGATTAACTTCTCAACCAAGTGAGTTGAAGGAAATCGAACCGATGATGGATCTTGAAAAGTCGATGTTTCAGCTAATTTACGTTTGCGCATAAGCACGAGGGATGCAGTGAGGGTTTGCTACGAGTTAACTCACAAAATCCTAGAAAATTTCATCAAAATCGCTCCATTACTCTCGGAGTTTCACCTGTATCAAATTGCGCAATTTAGTTATTTCTCTACCAATTGCAATAAAATTCTTACGCATCATCTTGAAACATATACCCAACTACTCCCTGATTATGAATGACATTGAACTGGTACATCGTACAATATCAGCGGGAAATTTGATAAAGAGCCTCTCTTGAACATCGAGGAACGAATAAAATGATAATCTCTTTCCATGAACCATCACTCACAGCTTCCGAACCACCTATTTTTCAACGTCTCCGAAAGGTTGGGCAATACATCAACAGAAACTAATTCAAATACCAGTGGGTGTTCACCCTTTATACTTACTACCTTACTATTTGTATTCAGTTTTTTCTTCGCCTCAATTAAATAATAAATTTCAATAGATAAATTATTGTTATTCGTTAATATGACTGTAGGAATAATATTGTAGGTGGGACAAAGTCCGGGTCAGCTAGTACCTAATAAATTATCGTTTGGGATTAAGCACTCGTTTCTAAGATTCGACGACAATGAAATTTTTTGGGTACCATTTAGGGGCTAACCCGCACAATACCCGACAATGCGGACGAAAGCTTGGTATAGTTTTGTTCCTGATAAAGAAATGGAACAGGTAGGCACTGAACCAAAGTTCAGTGTCACTGAAACGCGAAAAGCAAGTAAAATTTCTGATTTTAGAGGACAATACTTTTTGAGGGGGGACCTATCATGTTTTATCACATGTTATGTCATATGTTTTGACATTTGAGCACTTTGTGTCCAAAAAACCTGTTAACTAACAACTTCATGGCAATAAACTCGTTCTAAATAATCTTCAATTAAAAAAGGGAATTTTACCTTTCTTCAAGATTTTACTGATTTTCAGCAAATATTAATGTAATTTAAGCAATATTTTCGGCATAGTTTTGTGCATCATTTTTTTAACATGCTAGTTCGTTGTTGTTAACTTTTTTGACTATAATTCTGCTAAAAATAGAAATTTAACTATTGTTAGCAGTTTTTAGCAATTTTTTATGATTTCTTTGAGCAGGTTTTTCGAAATTTGACCAATTTAATATGCTTAAAAAGTGCTTTTAAGACTTATCGTCTAGACTGACACACACACACACAACCCACGCACACACACACGACACAACGCATGTGTGCGTTAAACCTAGATCGACCCAAAACGGATTTTCATGAAACATGTATTCAAAATTAAATTTACTTATTAGACTTTAAAAACGTTAACTCGCTAGGCCATGAAGGCGAAATTGGGACTTACATATTTTAATATACCCTGAATATTCAAGTTTAACTAAAGTTACAACTGTAATACAACCGGTATAGTAGTGTGTGTGTGTGTACTGTATTACTGTTGTACTGTTCTTTATAGTGTATAATATTAATCCTTCATTTTTCCGTACCTATACTTTAGGGTGACCTGTCGCTGCCAATTTCCTCATCCAGGTTCGTTTATGGGTCGATCCTCGCTTTTCCCGGCTCCTGCGGATGACATATCCCCGTTACCTGGATGAAGTTCGATTATTTAAATCAGGTCTTTTGTCCTGCCCGCCCCCCTCGGAACTCTTTGTGAACTGCGCTGGGCCGCGGGGCCCCACCTTCCACTCATGATTTCCCCATTGTGACGAGCCGTTTTTTGAATTAGGAACTCGAGCGATTAGAGGAGGCTCTCTTGTTCGAACTCCGGACGGTTAACCTATTTCTATTGGTTTTGATCTCTTTTCGAGTTATATTCGTGTCTAAAATCCTTCAGAGTTTTTCGCAGTTGCGAGTGCTGGTTATAAACAAACACACTCGACGTTGAGAACGGGGTTTTCATGGATACCTCAGGGGCGATAGGGGGGGGGGGGACTCCCCCCTTTGTTCTCATTGACTTGGGAGAAGTTGGGAAAATTTGGCAATAAACCCTTAATTTGAAGAGACATATTTGGAAGTATAATCTAAAAAATCCTGATTTCCCCAACTATAGGTACCAAGTATTTTTTAAAGATATGAGTTATTTTAATTTTACACATGAAACTGGCATTTTTCGTTCAAATTTTCCCAGATTTTCGTCAGCTTTTCCCAATTATTTTATATCTCGAAAACGTAGATATTAAGAGAGAAAATAGTGCTTGACGGAGCTATACTCTATTTTCAGTCTATTCAAATTCAACCTAAAACATTTTTCACACTCATCCGAATCCACCTTGTAGTTCAATGAGGAACATTCAGTAGTTTGAAACACGGAAAATAGTTTAATGTATAAAATGAATGATGAGTGCCTATGTCCTTTCACAGATTCGCCGAAGACCACTGGAATCGGATGGGTTTCCTTTGAACCCCATCCTGGAAGAATTTGGTGATTCTTTTGTTGTGATCAATTCCCAATCACCTATTCTAATTAATTTGATGTTTCGTTGCCTAAAACAACTCTCATTTTAAAACACAAGTTTCGTGCTGAGCAAATCTTATTCCCTAAAGGGATGATTCCTTGTTAATGTCATCACTCAGAAATTGGTACCTAATGTTACCTGCGCTTGCACAAATGTGAATCCATCAAGCGTAATTTTCTCATTGTCTATTTGTCCGATCTCGCTCAAATTCGGAAGGTTGTTGCGAAATTACGATTTGATTTACCTTACATTGATTGATTGATTGATTTACCTTACATAAGTTTCATCACGATCGAATCATTAGCAACTCCTGCGCAAGCGCGAACATCAAATCCTTGTAACAAGGTTGAAATCCACAGTTTCCAATAAAATTTTCAATGAAATTTCAATGAAATTTCTAATGCTTGAACGGTTTAGACTGTAGATGGTCCTCAAATGAACTCCTTTGCTCGAGAATCACTGGTAGCTATCGGGTATGCGCAAAGGTAACATAATTAAGCATAATTTACTCATTGCCAAATTGACCGATTTGGCTCATACTCCAATGGAACCATCCGTGGAATCGTTTAAGATTGTTCGAAACAGTACAGTGATCTATTTATTCATGTTACGAATACGAGCATTTTAGGGATATCACTGGAACTGTTAGGACTTGGAGGTCGAACCCTACCTGAGGGTGTTCTAAAACTTAAGTTATACCCTCTTCTGTACACCAGTTTAAAAACTTCAAAGTTTTATGGTGTACCTACGCAAGACCTACTAGATCAGACAAGTCATTCGTATCAAATGAACCTGACCATGCGCGGCCTTGGGCGGTCCGAACCTGACGACTTGTCTATATATCTATGAAAAACTATCCTCCTAGTGAAAGGCGTTCTGCCATCGCAAACGGAGGCCAAATAAGTTCTATAGTTTCTTTCCCGATTACATAATTCACAACACTCAGACTTGGCCATCTCGCAATGAAGTAGAAGTTCCCAAACCGGCAACTATCTATTTATACTCCAATGACCTTACCAACACCCACAATTGTTCAGTTTCCGTCGAAACAAGCAGAATTATTTTTAATTTTCTGTGAGTATTTTTTGTGCTTATTTTTTTCGTCGGGTTAGACGACCGTGATCCACGCGTGAATAATTCAGGGGAAAATAACTGACTGGTGGCGCCACGAAGCTCGAGAGAAGGGCTCTGAGGTTAACGCGTCACCGTTGGCGTCGTCTCGTATTTTAGCGATCGAGTTGTTTCCGTCTCTAGCTCTTCTGTAGACTTATCGCACTCTTTTTGTAAAGAAAGTTCCTAACTACTTACTTTATCTTAATCAACCTTTACAATCATTTACATCTTACCAAGAGCCTACGCATGGCTTCTGGTATGGTTACAAAATGAGCGAGTGCTCAATGAAATTTTTTTCTACATCGTACGTTTTTTTACATTCATTCTTGAACTAACCAAGTCATTATGATTCACTAATACTATATCCAATATCACAGTAAATCTCACTTGGTCTCAGTGTCAACGTGCTCTTGCCCATCCCAATTAACAAAAAGTTCAAGTCCTGCAGCATGATCGTATAAACGATTTTTAGTAAATTACCTTATTACATTAACTGGGGTTTCTTCTGGTGGGTGTGGAAAAGTGTCTGTGGGGGAAACGTCTCAGTCTGTTCGGCGTCATTTTTCAAAACATGAATCGGATCTACGACAAGAAGATACAAAAAACGCGTTGGTTGCCCATTGCAGATCTTCAGGACTGCTATGGACATCGAAAATTTCAAAATTATAGGAAGATAATCTAATTCGCAAAAAAAGAATATTTCTAGAAATGGTCAAGATAACAAATTCAAATACAATTAACTTCCGGAAAGACACTCAAAACATGAGCGCAATTTACTCGCATTTTATTGAGGGACTCTAACTTTATAATTGCCGTCACAGCGACCTAGGTAAAACATACATATTTTTACCTGCATAAACCCAAACAATTTTAAATTTGATTTTCATAAACTGATTTCATCAAATTAGATTTTTATCACAAAACGAGAACTATAATTAAGTAGATATTTTACAATTTTGAATTTTCGTCTCCCTGAAGAACACCCAGTTCCTGGGAGAAACGTTGGAGTTCAATAAAAAAACCAATTTAAGGACAGAAAGGCCTTTTTTTGTAAAGTCTTACCACATTAACGCTAAATTGTTTTGAAATTTTAGCACATTGAGCGCAAAGAAATGCTTGATTAATATTTTTTGGCAAAACATTTTGTTTCCAAAATAAATAGTCTGCTATTCAAACAAAGAGTTGGATTTTTAGCTTTTTGGCAGTTTTCATCGATTTTGTAAGCATACTATATGTATATTGTTGATAAGCTTATTTTGGGTAATATTCTACTTGAAATATAAATAATAATTTTTGGCCGTTTCTTGCCATTTTACCACTTTTTTGTACAAAATTAAGCTATTTTATTAAAGGAAATTTATTTAAATCTGACCTATTTATTGTGCTCAAAATGTGCTGCCCAACGATCTCATCCTTTCTTCTGGTATTTTTGATTTTTTGGGAAAGCACGGAGTTTTAATCTCAATCATAAGCAGAGTTATCAGCTAAAACGGCTAAAAATAGTTACATTTATATTATTTGGTAGAATATTGCTGAAATAAAATTCATTAACTATAAAATAGAACATTCAAAATGTGTCTACAAAATTATGCTGAAAAATGCACCGAAAATTCATTAAAATTTGCAAAAAATCGATAAAAAATGCAAAAAGCTCAAATTTCAAAACAATTTAACATACAATATGATAATTCACGAAAATTCGCTCATGCGATCATGCTGTATGACTTGAACTTTTTTAGTCTAATCTCGGAAATTCTGAATTTTATTACGGAAGAATGGAAATAGTATGGGGGGGGTTAAACCCGAAAAAACGGGATTCGTTTCACAAATGTTGTCGACGCTACCCAGGCCAACCAGTTCTTGTTTCACCACAATTTTGCTCTAGTTCTGCAACAAACCTTAGGAATGTAGGATTTGCTAACGAGATGGGGGTGGGGGAGGTAACTACTGGTTCTTGTAAGCGCTGCCCAAGCTACAGTTCTTGAACAATTTTCGTGAGCGATATTTTTCTTCTTATTTCAATTCTACTTCGGTATACGTAGTTTTAAAATAACATATATCGGGAGTTTCAAATTTGGTGATGGAAAGGGAACAATGGAGGGGGTAATAGTGATAAACCGTGATGTTTTCACTATTCTCAGATCATCTCCGTGAGTTTTTTTTTTGTTCCAGATTTCAGTCCAGTAATGCAACCTGGGAAGTTTCAAACGTTTTTTTCTTTAGATCGTAAGACGATTACTTACGTTACGTTAAAATATACTACATTCATTATTCTTACTGTCATATTAGGTTGGCATACCCGACTTTGGTTTGTACGAGAGTAAGAACGTAAGAAGCGAGGGAGATGAGGTGCACTAGGACGAGCAACCACTGTTTTCGTTTTCATTTCAGTTAATCGGCTCGCGGGAATGCGCTCGTGGTGAAAGGTAGGTGGGATCCAGATCTTCCCATTGTTCACTTAGGTACCTTCTTAAAAGGGAAAATACCTACTTACATCGGGACCTGCCTCCATAGATGCGTATACACCTAGAGGTATATATTCATATATGCTTACTACCGACCCTCGGTCAGTATTATTGACTTTATTCCTATCTATATTCTGTAATTCGTCTGTACCTCGTATTCGAGTCGGGGCAGTCCGACAGTAACAACAGTCTGAGGATGTACCAACCTATCTATCAGATAGGAGTCTTGTCTATAGTTTCAAGGGATGTATCTGTAATACTAGGCACTGGGATATACACGGGTGCTTACATAGGTACCAACCTCCATAGATAAGTCAGACAGTTACAACAGTCTGAGGATGTACCAACCTATCTACCAGGAAGAAGCCTTGTCCATAGTTTCAACGGATGTATATTGTATTTGTATCGAGTTTCCCAAAGTATGGTCCGCGGGCCCCAAGCGGCCCACGAGCCTATCCCTGGAGGTCCGTGAACTAACCTGAGAAATTGTAAAATAATATTTTTTTTTAAAAGATAGAAACGTAAGATACGATTAACAAAGTATAAAAATCAAGTCACCACTCTTTTTAGCTAAAATGTAGTTTCCTAAAGTCTAAATCATACTGCGATGATAGCAGCGTGCAGCAGGCCGAGAGAATTTTACGATATAGTGCGTCGTGTGGTTTTGGCGTAGGGTTGTTATAGTAGGGAGGAGAAGCGATGACTCATCTGCCCCTCATGCCTTTTTCGCGCTGCATATCTGTGTGAGCAAAGTTTTTCAACACTACGCAAAATTAAAACTGTCAAGAGAAATCGAGTATGAAAAATGTTGAAACAGCATTAAGATTTAAAATAACGGAAATATTTGATTAATAGAAACACCTTTATTCTTCACGTTGACTAGAAATTCATTTTATTTTGATTGGCTTTTTTTTAAAGTAGGAATATGATTCATTTAAAATGTTGTTGTATGTATACTATTGCGAAAATAACTGTGGTACGAATAAATATCTTTGACGATTTTTTACTAATTTAACTTTTATCATCAACTGAACAGATTTAATGAACAGTGTGATTAATTGCATTGTTCGAATTCATATATCTACCACAGTTACTGAGAGTTCTGATGATATAGACACAAACAATATTTATTTGAAACCATCGCAGAAGAGAAAAGTCTGCCAAGTTGGGTGTGGCAAATAGCTTCCTTGTTTACGCATGGATCATTGAAAAGTTTCAAATGATCTTGAAAAATTTCATAGCGGAAAAGATTAAATCAAGATGTAGCGTGAAAAGTCATAATGAGCGTTACCCACGTATTAATTTTATATTTTTTAATGAAAATAGATTCCATTCTAAAAAATTTGATACCATCCGCACTCTTCTACAATGAGTAGTTTTATTTCTATGATTTTTCAAAGTTTGCACTGGTGACGTCGTACTCATAGGCAGGTGACGTCACCAGTGTTCGAAACTGAAAAATCATAGAAAGAAAACTACTCATCGTAGGAGAGTAAGGTTGATGCCAAACTTCTTGAGATGGAATTGTCTTCCATTTAAAAATTAGGATACCTTTTTCGCACCCATGGGTAACGCTCATTGGTCAATTATTACTCAATGTAATTTACGTTTCCGTATTCGCAGAATGAACTAATGAGATCAATGAAATAGGTACGGGACCATCTACAACCTAACCACTAAAAATTTCATCAAAATCGGATTAAAACTGTGGAAATTACGATCGTTACAAGGACTTCACATTGGCGCGTGCGCAGTAGCTATTAATGATACATGTTGAAAATGATGGGCGGTAATCAAACCGTCTTCTCCCAAGTATCATCCAAATTGAGCGAAATCAAATGACTAGGATGTAAAAAAATGGAGCACAATGGAATTTACGTTTACGCATGTGCAGAGTGAAGTATTGATTCGGCATCAATGAAACTGATAGGAAACTATGTACAACTTAACCCGCTCATTCCCTGACAATCACATGAAAATCGTATGAAAACTGTGGACATTTAGGTCTTTACATGGGGTTCGCATTTGCGCATGCGCAGTAGCTATTAATCATATATTCATGTTTAGATTGATATGGGATGATGAAATCGTCATCCCCCAACTATCATCCTATCATCCAAGTTTGAGCGAGATTGGATGACGATGGCGTGAGAGAATTATGCTCGGTAGAATTTACTTTAGCGCATGCACAGAGTGAATTATTGAGTCAGGAACGGTGAAACTGATTGGGAACCGCCTATACCCTAATCCGCACATTCCCTGAAAATTTCATCCAAATCGAATCAAAACTGTGGAAATATAAGCTTGTTACAAGGATTTGCGGACACACGACAGACACACACACAGACAGACACGGAACCAATATTGTTCAGAATGGTCTTAAACGTAAAATGCGAGTGGAAATTTTGATTTTGGAGACCGAAAATGTTTTAGCGAATTTTCGTAAAAAATGAAGCTATTGCAATGGCTCCGAAATTGTTTAAATAAAAAAATTTTCGGAAATTGAAATCTGTTATGAGACATTCCTGGAATTTAATTTTTCATATATATATAGATATATATATATATATATATATATATATATATATATATATATATATAGATATATGTATAGATATATAGATGTATATAGATATATGTGTATAGATATATAGATGTATATATGTATAGATATATGTATAGATATATAGATATATATATATAGATATATGCGTGTGTGTGTGTCTGTGTCCGTGCGCGCGTGTGTGTGTTAGGCCTTCCAGAAGATAACTCTCCTTTGGATTGAGATAAAAATTCCGTTCTTTTCTTACGCCAAAAAATCGAAAGGACGAGTTCCTTGGCCAGGATTTTTTGAGCACATTAAATAGGTCAAATTTGATAAATTACTAAAAAAATTACTAAAAATGTCTAAAAATCGTTAAATCTATATTTTTTGGCAGAATATTTCTCTAATGAAGTTTATTAACTATAAAACAGAACATTCTGAAAATTTACGTAAATTTCATTAAAATGTGCCAAATCACCGATAAAAACTGCAAAAAAGTTAAAAGTCCAAAATCTCTGTTTGAATATTATTTAGAACGAGTTTTTTTCCATAAAATTGGTTGCACAATTTGTTTTCCCTCAAAGGCCTTAATTTTCAAAACAGTGTACTTGACATAATATGGAACATAAAATTCGTTCATTCGATCATGCTGCATGACTGGAACTTTTTTTCTCCCGAATGTGAAAACAATACTGTCAGTCCTGGGGGTCCGTGGAATCAATGAGCTTGGGAAAACTGAACTCTGAAATAATTCAATTAAATAATTATTATAACAGTTATGAATTCGACATTGTCACAAAACATGAATAATATTAATATAGAAATTTAAAGACAGCTCTTGTGGCTGTGCAGTTGTCTGTCCCAAAATTCGATATTACAAGTGTGGTTGCAATACAATGCAGCCCTGCCAAACCCAGAACCACCCACTATGGAGGCTTCCACGGCCATCCCATATAGGTGGACAGACCTTGAATGCTCCGACATATTTCAAGACAGTTCCATTCAAGCAAATTGCAACCCTCTTCACAAAGAGTTTCAGAACTTTTTGTTCAGTCTGATAGCGTATAAACTTCTTTAAGTTTTGTCGCAGAGTCGTTGACTAATCAAATTGACTAATCAAAAACATCATACCTCGCCCATTTCAACAAAATAAATTTAGTTAGGGTTTAGAAGCAAAATTTCTTGATTCTCAGAACAATAATTGAGTTTGAAGTTACCGACATATATACTACCAAACAATCTCATCCTAGGACCCCAGCTTGACTCAAATTACCAGTTACTTACATTCAGCACTTCGCGTGCGGAAACATAAAACCACACGCATCACTTACCATAATCCTTTTTGAGAGGCTTTGTTTCGCTTAGTCCCTGGAACAAGACTTTATATATATATATATATATATGTATATATATATATATATATATATATATATATATATATATATATATATATGTAATAACATAATAAGCTTATCTAACATATGTTCATATCTATCACGTGTTCATATCTATCATATGTTATCTAATCTATCACATTTCTCTATAAATACATCCATTCTCGTTACGCATCTTGTCGTGATTATTCACTAGACATCAGTTACTTAGTTCTGTACCAATGAACTATACGTATTAACATTACATGGTGTCAGGTCGTGCCCGCGATCCGCGAAAATGCCGCCGAAAAAACAAAAACAACCGGAGTTCCGCGAGTTGGGAGAAAATGACGCCAGTACCAGTCGCTTCGTCCCGTCTAATCTGCGTCCTCCGAAACCGCTCGAAATCCCTTCCGATAACCCAAGGGCATGGACGCTGTGGAAACAACAATTCGAATTCTACGCCACTGCAAGTTGTCTTGATGCTCAATCGGAATCAGTAAAGGTAGCAACCTTAATGTCAATAATCGGTCCAGATGCCCTACATATTTATAATACTTTTACTATTAATTTCGAGGAACCTACACTAGACGAGGTTTTGGAAGAATTTTCCAATTATTTTCTTCCTAAATGTAATATCACCTATGAGCGATTCGTTTTCAATATGTTACATCAACATGATGGTGAAGGTTTTGACGAATTTCTTGTCAGAATAAAAACTCAAGCAAAAAAGTGTGATTTCGGTACCCTAGAGCAAAGCTTAATTAGAGATAGGATAGTTGTTGGAATCAACGACAACGAGGTCCGCAAGAAATTGTTGATTGTCACAAAATTGACACTCGATGAAGCAACCCAACTTTGTAGAACAGCTGCTCAAGCAAACATCCAGCTTTCGAAAATGAAAATCAGTTCATCCACAAATATCGATGCTGTCCATGTTCCATCAACCTCAAAACAATCTAAAATAGTGAAAGATTGCGGTTATTGCGGAGGATCCCATCCTGTTCGTAAATGCCCTGCATTTATGGCCATTTGCGAAAATTGTAACCGTAAAGGTCACTATAAACAACTTTGCCGCTCATCGAATCAAAATAAAAAGCATCATCAACAGTCATCACCTTCAAAATTGGTAAACACTGTTGATGAGGACGAGGAACTATCGGTCAATGCCATTCATTCATCAGATGACGAATGGCTAGAAAAAGTCCAGTTGAAAAATTCCTCATTCAGTTTCTCTGTCAAACTTGACACGGGTGCACAATGTAACGTATTGCCCTACAAAATATACAGACATCTACAAACACCTCTCGAACCTTCACGAACCAAACGTTTGACGACGTACAATCGTGAGTGCAAAATCGACGTACTAGGTCAATGCACAGTCCCACTAGTGGTTCGAGGTAGGATATTCAACGTAATTTTCAGAGTTATTAAAGAAAATTTCCAACCAATATTTGGACAAAACGCATGTACGATGACCGGTTTAATCAAACGCATCGATGACATTGAAGCCACGGAATTTAACTGCATGTCTGACTTTGAGTATGATATTGACTTAGTTCCTAATCCCCAATTCAAAATACTGCCTCCAAGACGCATCCCGTACTCGATCCGCGATCAAATCAAGTCTGAAATTGACAATCTCGTTAAAATTAAAATATTACGCCCAATTACGGAACCCACACCTGCCGCATCACCTTTACTAATAGTGAAACAAGGTGATAAATTACGGATATGCATGGACCCATCCGATTTGAATAGAAACATAGTTCGTCGGCCATATCCTCTCAAAACAATTGAGGAAATCGCTACTAAATTGTCGGGATCAAAATATTTCACGAAACTTGATTGTGAAAAAGGTTTCTGGCAGGTTAAAGTTTCCGAAAGAACTCAAAAATACCTCACGGTTTCAACTCCTTGGGGTAGGTATTGTTTCCTCCGTCTTCCATTTGGTATTACATCCGCCCCGGAAGTATTTCAACAAATCATGTCATCATTACTCAGTGAATTTGACAATGTTGAAGTAGCAATGGATGACATCTTAATACATGCAAAATCTGAACCAGAGCTTAAGCACACCACAGAAAAGGTACTTGCCAAACTTCAACAGAAAGGAATTCGCCTAAATAAATCCAAATGCGTTTTCAACGTTCAACAAGTCAAATTTCTGGGTCATGTTTTATCCGAAGAAGGTATTCACGCCGATCCAGATAAAATATCTGCTATACAATCAATAAAAACACCAACAAACGTGAAAGAAGTACAACACATCTTGGGAGTCGCAGCCTATCTCGGAAAGTTCATCAATAACCTTTCCGAATTAACAAGTCCATTGCGGCTGCTGACTGAAAAGAACACCGAATGGTTCTGGGGACCAGAACACTCTGCCAGCTTAAAAAAATTAAAAGAAACACTAATGAGCACTCCCGTCTTGGCATACTTCAACCCAAAGAAAGAAATTTTACTTTCAGTCGATGCTTCCAGTACAGCTATGGGAGCAGTTCTTTTGCAAGATGGTCAACCCATTGCATATGCTACAAAAGCATTTTCAAAAGGACAACAATTATACCCACAAATCGAAAAAGAAGCGTTGGCGGTGCGTTTCGGTCTTAAGAAATTTCACGTATACGTGTACGGTCGTCCGGTTCACGTACAATCAGACCACAAGCCTCTAGAAATCATATTTAAGAGATCCATACATTCAGCACCTCCTAGACTTCAACGTATTCTGTATGAAATTCTTCCCTATGATGTTTCACTGACTTACACGAAAGGTCAAGATTTACCCATTGCAGATACTCTCAGCCGAGACTGCAACAATACACCAGTAGACGACAATGAAGATGAACTGGAAGTCTTCTATATTGCTCCAGTTACAATTTCCGCACAACAACGTTTCAAAGACTCTATACAGAACGACATCGTTTTTCAAGCACTAACCACTGTTATCCAGAACGGCTGGCCTAACAGCATCGATGATGTTCCAGATCTAGCCAAACCATACTTCACGTTTCGACAGGATTTATCCATTCATGATCACTACATTTTGAAAGGAGATCAAATCTTAGTTCCTACTAGTGAACGCAAAAATGTTTTAGATATTTTACATTCAGGACATCCTGGAATTAGTCGTATGCTCTCTAGAGCTCGCGGTTTCGTTTTCTGGCCAAAGTATACATCAGATATATCAGAATATTGCTCAAGATGTTCCGTATGCGGTTCTCACCAGCGGCAAAACATGAATGAACCAATATTGTCCAAACCAATTCCCCAACGTGCTTGGGAACGAGTGGCATCAGACGCTTTCTCGATCGGAAACAAGAATTACCTACTAATATGTGACAGCTACTCAGGATACTATGATTTTGCCAAAATGCCAAGTCTCAGTTCTAAGAATGTAATAGAACAATTTAAAAAATGGTTTGCAGTGCACGGGATTCCCGAAACGCTAGAAACCGACGGTGGAACTTATTATACATCCTATGAATTTACCAATTTCGCAAATGAGTGGAATTTCATCCATCAAATATCGTCACCTCATTATCCAAAAAGCAACGGACTTGCAGAAAAGTATGTTTCGACCGCCAAAACCTTGATCAAAAAATGTGAAGCCGACAATTCAGACATTTATCGTGCGTTGCTTCTGGACAGAAATACTCCTAGAGATGATCTTGGCAGCCCTGCTCAACGTTTGTATAATCGATCTCAGAAAACACCTCATCCAACCATTCGAGAATCACTCAACCCCAACTTTAAGTCGTCCGTGACATCCAGCCTCGCCCAAAAACGGATGAATCAAGCAGCTTATGCCGATCGCACTGCCAGATCCAACTCGATGTCATTTGCACCTGGAGAAAGAGTTCGCTATTGGGACTCCCCACGATCTTGGAAACCAGCCACCATCATTCGAGCTGCTGCGCAGCCTCGTTCATACTTTATAGCACCAGATGAATCTGCAGGAGAACTCCGACGGAATACGAAACATCTTCGACGCTCATTGAATTAGCAAAATAAATTTTGTTATTAAAAAAAAAAAAAAAAAAAAAAAAAAGAGTTGTAATAACATAATAAGCTTATCTAACATATGTTCATATCTATCACGTGTTCATATCTATCATATGTTATCTAATCTATCACATTTCTCTATAAATACATCCATTCTCGTTACGCATCTTGTCGTGATTATTCACTAGACATCAGTTACTTAGTTCTGTACCAATGAACTATACGTATTAACATTACAATATATATATATATATATATATTCATATATATAAATACTCGGCGCTTCGCGCATCGCTGGGGGGCTTCGCCCCCCTGGACCCCCCTAATCTATACTCGGCGCTTCGCGCCTCGCCGGATCTTTTCTCTTTTCTACTGCGTAGAAAACGAGGATAATTTGCTATGCAATTCTTAGCCTGAAAAAATGTGTATATAAAAAAATGTTCAAGCCTGGCTGGGATTCGAACCCACAAACTCGCGCTTCCCGTCCCGGACGATAGCAACGGTTGTACGTGAAAATCATGTTAAAAAAAGTTTGGGACATTACAAAAAAAATTATTGGGGGTCGGCCTAAGAATTGCATAGCAATTAAGTGTGTGTGTGCGTGTGTGTGCGCGCGCGCGCGTCCGTACCTTTTTGAAGGGGCAAAAAACCACCTCCTAGGTGAGGGCCCGAATGTTCGGTGCACACCGCTTCACAAATATTCGTCCTCCCAGCCACATCAGGGGGAAATCAGCGAGGATCGTGGCATGTATTTTGTATTTCTCATAATCTCATAAATTACCATCGTGGAAATTACCTAGATTAGACCACCAACATTGATTCTTACTATCTTCTACCGTATCTTATTGGTTTGATCTAGTTCCAGCGGTCACATTTCCCGATTGTATTTTTTTTTCGCTTTCCTCCAGATGTGTATTTTATTCTGCGGTTTTGATTCATTTAGAACAAAGCGGTTGTTCCTTAATGCCCCCATCGCATTCCTCGAGTCGGAATCGCGTGTTGCGGGTACTTAATAAGGCGGTCAGCATCTACTGTAAATAGAGAACTTACGTTGGAAGTAGGTGACCTACCTACCCGTATCAGCTTTATCGTTCCCTCCAAAAAAAAGACCGACGAATGAGAGGCGAAAGAACTAATAAACCTATTGGTGCGACATTATTTATCAACAAATTTAAGACAGATGCCCAATTTATCAATGAACAGAGAAAAACGAAATATCACATATATTAATAACGTACCTACCTACTACGGAAAATACAAACATTACCTACTGGCTAGCAGAGGAAATATGAAACAGAAGCATTAAAATACAAATAAAAGATCAGAAAACTAGATGAGTACCCTGTCCCTCCTTAAACTACGCTACGGCTGCTGCTCATGTGTTAACCTTAAATTCTTAATTCACTAAGTAATTCTCTCAATTTTATTATAGGGACCAGCTATGGACTCTTTAAAGATAATTTAAAACCTTTCAATTTTTTCAATTTAAAACATTTTCAATAATGAAACTTCGTAATCGACCAAGAAAAATAAATTAGTTTACCCCCCCCCCCCCCCCCCCCTCAAAATTTGTTTGTTTTTGTTTCAAGATGCGTAGAATCCAAAACTCAAAAAAAAAGAAAAAAGTCAGTCCGACTCACGCTGTTCTTTTCTTAGATTTTCTCCGAAACCACTGGACCAAACTTTATGACATTCGGCTCAACTTATAACATGTAACATCGGCATCACATTCGATCAACCCCAAAGGATAGAATAGTATAGGGCGGAAATATTTAGAAGTCGAGATCTCCAAAACTTTGAAGGTGTAGGTAACTGTTGTTTTTTGGGGTTTCATTTATAGATATCATCCCAAAACATATATCTGTCCGTTCATCCGTTTGCTCTCCATAAGGGCTAAAACATTGCCAGGAAAAAATACATCAACGTAGGAGTGAATTGCAACTGTTGAAAGATAGTAAAAATCACAGTGCTGCCAACCCGTTTCAGTAACAAATCCCCAAAATCCCCCAGGATAAACCAGAAATGGTGCCGAGAAAACCAATTTTGGACACAATCACACAATATTGATATCATAGAGTAATAAGAGGTCTTATAACAAGAAGAATAATGTGAAAGAAATTAAACAGCGGTCTATTACTACAAGAAAACTGGTACAAGTCACCTGCAAGTACTAAGTGCCTACAGTACAAATATAAGTTAATTTATTTGTTCTCCTAAATTTTGAAGAAAATCATTTTAGTGGGGGGTTCGAACTCTTTCCCTTTCTTTAAATCTTCTCCTACCGAGTCTCTAACTCTTAAGATACATAGGTAGGTAGGTACTGTTAATCGTGTCTGTGGGCAGGTAGTTACTGTGAATGGTTGTTATGTTATTTAAGTCAGAAAATATCCGCTCCACATAGGCGTTGGAAAACGGAGGGCATAATAACAATTTTAAAACAATTTTTTGGACCCATTAATATTTTTAATGTCGAAAACCCAATTCCAAAATTCAGACAAGGAATGTTTTCCTAAATCCACAGAGAGAAGAGACAGGGCTCGCCAATCATTGTCCAGCTGCTGAGGATTTACATTTAGAATTGGGAATCTTTCCCAATTGAATTTAGAATTGGGACTAAATGCAGGGATGGAATTTCTCCTCTGAACACTGTTTCAGGATTCAATAAATTTATGATTTTTCATTTGTAATTATGTAGGTATAGTATAGTGGCCTCAGCACCAATCTTTTCCATATGAAGATATATTTTATATTGGGCATACTTATAATTAAATAACATAAATTTGAGGGCCGGAAAGTCATATTTACCTTACTAATCGGAATCTGAATCTGTAGGACCGTCTGGTGGAGGAGTTGCGTTGATTGGAGTTTGGCAACTGTACAGTTCACCAATTGCACACCAGAGGAAATGTAGGCGAGTGCGGTAGTCGTTGAATTTCCTCTTAAACAAGAACTCGGCAATATGCCCGTGTAAATGGTGTTTACGATTGCCGTAGCGGCCGTTCTAATCAGTTGTACTTTGCCCGCTCTTATCTGATTAGGCTCCGTACATGTCTAAAACTGCTTTGCGGTGTCCAATTCTTATCAAATATCGTGTTTCATGCATTTTACTTTATTGTGTACGAATATGGAAAAGATTGGTGCTGAGGCCACTATACTATAGAATTACCAAATTCACTTTTGATACATGAGTACAGCAGTAGAAGAATAATATAAAATTCAAGGATTGGCCGTGGAGCTCGAAAATCCCCCACTCAGACTTCATCCCCAAAGGGCTCTGAGAGCCCTTAAAAATCCCCAACGGAGGGATATATCCCCCTTGTTGGCAGCACTGAAAAATCACATTGAAACTCCCACGAACAGCTGATATAATTCCTATGGAATTTCCACGTTTATTCTAATTTTGTCACCAAATGGACTACAATGGACACCAATAAATGGACCTAGCGTAGGAAGGTAATGATTTATTTTATCCCATTTTCAGTAGGGAGGTCAGCTATTGTTAAATACTGACGGACTTCCTAGTAAAGTGTAGGTGTTCTATTTAATTAAATTAATGCCTCTTCAGTAGGCGTCTACGCCTCAGCAGTACATTTTGATCATGTATAATAGATTTCGTTCCATAATTATACACAAGATAGTGTTCTTCGTTGAAGAGCTAGCTAATAGAGAAATAATAAACCTTTGTGTAATAATTTGCAGCGTTTTATTAAATTATGTAATGGGAAACAGGCTAACAACCTTCAACAGTAGTCGAATAGGCAAAACACTCCGCCTCTCAACACAGGGCGCCGCTAGCCGTGATCGTATAGTGGTTAGTACTTTGCGTTGTGGCCGCAACAACCCCGGTTCGAATCCGGGTCACGGCACGCCCGAAATTTTTTACTCCGCGCTCCTCACAATCCCATACTTTTTGGTTTATCATTTCCAATAATAAGCCTATGTGATCGTATAGCAAAAAATTTTTATAACCCCCCCTCAAACTTTGTCACTTTACGTTTCAAGGTGCGTAGAATCCAAATTTAAAATGTCCGTCCGCCGTCCGGGCCTTAAAAGGCCTTAGAATTGACTTAAAAAACCTGTTCTTTCGCACATAGACTCCACTGAGGGTCTAGTTGGTCCTAACTTCTCGCCAGCTCGATCGCTCCACTCTCATGGGTGCTATGAGCCAAAAATAGGTGAAAAAGTGTCTTTTTTTTGTATATTTCAAGTTGTATAGAAATTGGAGATTTATGAGTGAAAAGAAAATGTTAGCTATTAATTTTATGAAAAAAAAAAAAGTATTCTAAATGATACTCTTCTATTCAAAAAGAGATTTTGGATTTTAGGCTATTTTTTGCAATTTTATAGATTTTTTAAAACAAAATTTAATGAAGTTCAAGTTTTTAGCATAATTTCGTACATAAATTTTTGAATGTTCTATTTCATAGTTGATAAACTTTATTTGACCAATCTTATGCTAAAAAATATCAATTTAACAATTCTTAGCCATTTTTTTGTCAGCACATTTTTTGAAATTTGACCAATTAGATGATATCAATATACAGTACAGGTAACACTTTTATGTGTTGGAATGATGACATGGTAATAAATTGTTTTTTTATTTTATCAAGTATATTAAAAAGCGTAAAATTGTGAGATTCCGCTGCTGTAATGGATTGAACCCATTTGTGAGGTCCGAAGCTCCGAGTTGCGATACTATATATACTATAAGCGGCGTTTAATAATTATGGACCAGAGATCTACGTAGAAGGGCTGTCTAATACATAAATAATAAACCTTTGTGTAATAATTTGCAGCGTTTTTAACATGAATGTGATTTATGCTTTCATGGCTGTCACATCATTTCGACTCGGTACTTTTTCGGGTACACGAGCTGAGTGAGTTTAATTGTCTCGTGTCCACCCTAGAAAGTTGAAATTTTATAGGGAGATTCTTTGAGTTACTGAGAGACTGTTGAAATGAAGGCTTTTTACTGATCATCTGAGTGAGCTAAATTCTCTCCTGTTCACCCTAGGGGGTTGAAATTTCAAAGGGAGACTCTATGGGACATTAAGAGACGATTGAAATGATAGGCTCATTCCAGATCAGCTAAATTTTCCTTGTTCACTCCAGGAAGTTAAAATTTTGTAGCGAGACTTTGGGACGTTTAGACGATTGAAATTATGGGCTTTTTCCTGGTCAGCTGAGGGATCTAAATTCTCTCCATTTTAGCCTAGGAAGTTTAAATTTGATAGTGAGACTCTCTCGGTGGTTACAAGACGATTGAAATGATGGGATCTTTTCTGATCAGCTATATTCTTTCCTGTTCACCCTAGCTAGTTGAAATTTTATAGGGAGTCTCTTAGGGACATTGAGAGAGAGTGAAATGAGGGGCTCTTTCCTGATCAGCTGAGGGGTCTAAATTCTGTCCTGTTAATCCTAGGAAGTTTAAATTTAATTGGGTGACTCTCTGGATGATTACAAGCCGATTGAAATTATAGGATCTTTTCTGATCAGCCCTTTTAACACAGAATGTGTTTTAGCCATGGACTAACTAGCCGAAAATGGAACGCGGGATGGGAACGAAATGTGTGACGGATGATTTTCACGTACAACCGAGCCGTTGGTAGGGAAATGGAATTTCCGCCATTTTAATCGCACAGAAATCGTTCACCATTCGTTGGAAAGCTCTTGATTTATCACGAATTTATTTCGTATTTTTTTTCGTAGTTTCATACTATAACTATATAAATTGATGTTATAAATGAATAGTAAACAATGACGCTTGTTTGGTTGTCACTTGGTTGCGCGACAACGCAATTTTCGTAGTTTCATACTATAACTATATAAATTGATGTTATAAATGAATAGTAAACAATGACGCTTGTTTGGTTGTCACTTGGTTGCGCGACAACGCAAACACATTCTGTGTTTCAATAATTTCGTCCGAAGTATGTAAATAGAGGTAACCGGGGTCCAGGGGGCTTGCCCCCTGGCGAGGCGCGGAGCGCCGAGTTTTCTGATCAGCTGAATTACTTAATTCTTACCTGTTCACCCTAGGAAGTTGAAATTTGGTAGAGCGACAATTTGGGACATTAAGAGACGATTGAAATGATGGGCTCTTTTCTAGTCAACTGATGGATCTAAATTCTGTCCTGTTTACCGTAGGAATTCTAAATTTAATTGGGAAACTCTCTGGGTGATTACGATACGATTGAAATGATGGACTCTTTCATGATCAGCTGAATTCTCTCCTGTTCACCCTAGTAAGTTGAAATTTTATTGCTTCTTAATAGGTACGATGAAAATCATAAATGATCCCATACACCGTAAAACATATTCATGATCTACAAGTTCCTCCTTGAGGAGGAGATGTTAGTAGTTTAGTCGGCCGTAAGTACTTGTGTCGTGGGAATTAGTCGGGATGCGGCCCAGGGGGAAAAAAATGTGAATTTATTTCGTGTTTTTTATTCGACGTTTCGTCCTCTTGCTAAGGACATCTTCAGGATCCTACACGGACAAAACAGGCATTGTTATATGTTAACTTATAGGTATTGTTATCTTGAACAGAAGAAAACAACTGAACTTACTGGTGTGTCCAGGAAAAATTTTTAATCGTCCGAATATAACGGACTTGTCAATTAATATGAAGCAATAACGGTGGTACACCTAAGGAAAAACAAACCAAACAAGCTATAAAAAATGTGTTGAAACAGCATAAGTAAACAATAAAAATATAGATAAAATGTTACAATATTATTAATGGGTAACAATAATACGGTATAAAACATTAATCAGAAACTAACAAAGTAAAAACAACAACAAAAAGTTAGGTATAAAAGGGTGAACTTGCTGGGAAGTCTGAAGTAAGTAGGTACTTACTTCCCAGCTTGTTTGGTTTGTTTTTCCTTAGGTTTTTCCTGGACACACCAGTAAGTTTTTGGTTCAAATTAGTTTTTAACTATTATTTTTTGTTTTCTTCTGTTCAAGATAACCATACCTATAAGATAACATATAACAATGCCTGTTTTGTCCGTGTAGGATCCTGAAGATGTCCTCAGCAAGAGGACGAAACGTCGAATAAAAAACATGAAATAAATTCACTTTTTTTTTTCCTGGGCCGCATCCCGACTAATTCCTACGACTCCTTGAGGAGGAGGAAAGTATGCCATAAAATTGGTAATTAACCATTCCTCTGCACTCAAAGTTTTTTTTTTCCTCTCACCATCCACTTCTACCAGTACATACTCCTCAGCAGATTTCGATGACTTTTTTTTTATGCTTACGTTTGTGTGCCTCCTCGAGGGGAATTTCCATAGGTTTTTCCTGATTTTTAATCTCAATGAGGTCTTAAGGTGATAAGCTGTAGGCGGTTCTATTTGACGCCGGCCCGTGATGTTATAAATTGATAATCACTTGAGTTGCATAATCGCTCTCGTCAGTCAGGCGGCTGCTCCCAGTCTGGGCTGGACCACAAACTCCGCTACACCAGTGAGTAAAAACAGCTGAAAAGGCTGACGATTTTTATGCATCTTTTCGAAGCTGTAGTATATTTTCTATCATAACTTCATAGAAATTATTCATAACATCCACCAAGGGACCGTCGAAAATTGGTCGTTATAGCCGGTGTTGTCATTACAACCGATAGTCACCAAATTCTCAAGATCTAGCATAAGAATTGATTTGAACCACATTGATCGGTACAGCAGGTTACTTGTATGTAATTAGCTCCGGGGTCTGGGTGTTTTTAATGAGAAAAACTGAACTTTAGAAAAGTATATATGGAGGGACATGTATAATTATTGTTTATACATATGTAAACATGAAAAAATAATGTTGATTTTATTGCATTCATTTTTATTTAGAAAAAAACAAAATAATACATAAATGAACAAACATATTTAGCTAAATGCTACAGTTCCCTTTAAGATAAAATCCTGTGCTGGGAACTGGAGCGTCTTAACCCAAAAGAAGAATTTACCTCTCACGTGAATTAACATAAGTCAGACACAAAGAAGAAAAATGTTCCAAATGAAGCATCTATAAATAAATAGAACAATAATAATCGTAATACTGATATTAATCGAGCACTAATAGTAAATATAATAGATAGGTAAATTATGTGTCTGAAAATTTATCAAGGAACATCAATAGTCAAATGAGTAATTTTAAATATTAATTAGTATTAATTAAATATTAATTAGGTACTAGCTGTGCCCGCTGGCTTCACTCGCTCCTCCATTTTATTGCATTCATTTTTATTTAGAAAAAAAAAATAATAATAATAATACATAAATGAACAAACATATTTAGCTAAATGCAACAGTTCCCTTCAAGATAAAATCCTGTGCTGGGAACTGGAGCCTCTTAACCCAAAAGAAAATTTTACATCTCTCACGTGAATTAACATAAGTCAGACACAAAGAAGAAAAATGTTCCAAATGAACCATCTATAAATAAATAGAACAATAATAATCGTAATACTGATATTAATCGAGCACTAATAGTAAATATAATAGATAGGTAAATTATGTGTCTGAAAATTTATCAAGGAACATCAATAGTCAAATGAGTAATTTTAAATATTAATTAGGTAGTAGCTGTACCCGCTGGCTTCACTCGCTCCTCCAAGAAATGAATGTAGATCTCAGGGTACCATCACATAAATTTCTGGTCAATTGTGTCAGTACACCCAGGGAAATACTATCAATTTATAATTGTATCTACCACAATCAGAGAGGCTCCGTTCCAAAATTCGGCATCTCAAGTTAGAAAGGAACAAAATTAGAGCACACTCAACTAATTAGAGTTTCAGAAAATTGTAATTATACATTCACATCCAGAGAAGCACCGTTCCAAAGTTCAGCATTTTGAGTGGAATAAGAACAAAATTATGTTCAGAACCCACTCAGCAGATTACTGCTACAGATTAGCAGTTTCTCATCTGGCAATATTACACTCTACCACAGCCGAAAAAGTGCCATTCCAAATTCCAACATCTCAAGCTGGATTAGCTCACTGTACTGGTTAGAATGAATGGTTCCTTAAGTTGTAATTATACTCTTCCACACCAGAGAGGTCCCGTTCCTAAGTTCAGTATCTAAAGTTGAACTGGATCAAAATAAGCTACAGAGCTCACTAAGCTGATTGGTTGTTTCCCAAGTTGTAATGTTGTACTCTAACACACCCGGAGAAGCTCCGTTCCAATTATCAATATCTCAAGTTTGATAGTAACAAAAGTACAGAGGTCACTCTGCAGATTAGACTGATTCCTCAAGTTATAATTACAATCAACCACACCCAGAAAGGTCCCGTTTAAAAGTTCACCATCTTAAGCTGTACAGGAACCCTAGGCTTTTCTTTGGCCCGAAATGATACATTTTTGGCAAATTGGTGGGAGAAGCCAAATTGTGAAATATTTATTTTGTTCTATGATAATATTATTGTTGGATCACAGTTGGATTCAGCCCCACTTCTTGAGATTAATTAATTTATTTTTATTAAATTTTCAAATTGTGATTCGTTTGTATTAGCGCATTTTTGAAGAAAATTAAGCTATTGCTCTCGCCTCAAAATTTGTAGAATGTGAATTTTTGAAAAAATTTTATGCAGAAATCCGTTTCAGGCTATTCTGAATCATATTCTGAAGTTTAACGCATTTTTAGCGAATTTTCTTAGAAAATAAAGCTATTGCAATGGCTCCAAAAATTTTAAAATAAAAATTTTCTTCATCGAAATCTGTTTTGAGGCATTCTGAAATGATTCCTGGATTTTAACGCTTTTTTATATGTATATATATGTATGTGTCATTCCAGACGATAACTCTCGATAGAATTGAGATAAAAACTTCGTTCTTTCGCCAAAAAATCAAGCATTTCAAAAGAAAGGATGAGTTCGTTGGACAACAATTTTTGAGCACATTAAATTGGTCAAATTTCGAAAAATGTACCCAAAAAATCACTAAAAATGGCTAAAAACGGCCAAAAATCGTTAAATTTCTATTTTTTTGCAGAATTTTAGTCAAAACTAAATTTACAACGATTTAACGGACATTAAAAATTTTTGCTCAAAATTATGATGAAAAACGTACTTAAATGTCATTAAAATTTGCTAAAATATCTATAAAAACTGCAAAAAAATTAAAAAATCAAAAATCCCTTTTGAATCAGTGGAATTTTATTTAGAATAAGTTTTTTGCCATAAAATTGGTTTTTAACCATTTCTGTCAACTAAAATTGCTCCAATTTCAATGCAATTTAACATACTATAGTACGATAGATAGTTTATGAAAATTCGCTCATACGATCATGCTGCATGACTCGAACTTTTTATGTATGTATGTATATATGTATGTATGTATGTATGTATGTGTCATTCCAGACGATAACTGTCCGTAGAATTGTGCTAGAAACTTCAAACAAATTTTAAAATGTTAAGGACACAAAACGAAAGTTCAAGTTCGTTGGCCAGCATGATCGGATTACATCATCTGGTTAAAATTTTCAAAAATGTAGTCAAAAATTTCAAAATAGCCTGTTTTTTGCGATTTGTTGTGCGAAATAATTTTTTCAGTATTCTAACATGTGGTATATTCGGAATCAGCGTAAAATTTCCTATGAGAATATGTAGCAAGTTTTCAAAAATTTCAATGTTGAAAAATCAGTCAAAAATCGAAATAATGCCGTTCGCTAGTTGTAAAAATCGGTAATATTTGCATGAAACATTGTCCAAATTCAGATTGAACTACTCTTATGGAAGTATCCCTGTATAACCAATCCTAGAACCATGCTGTTTAAAACGTAGGTGTAGGTGCTTGTTAAAAAAAAATAAAATAAAATAAAAATAAAAAAATGTAATCACAACTGATGAGTTTACTCTGAAATATTCCGTCCTCCGATTCTCTCGGTCGCTCTCTTTAATGTTTTACGCTCAACTGTTTTAGGACTTGATGTAGCTTTAATACTGACTGTGGCTTAGAAAATATCAGCCATGAAATTATGAAGAAGTTCTATTTATGTACGTATGTACTTCAAAAATTCGCTCATGAGGTCATGCTGCATGACTGGACTTTTTACATTATTTTCCCATTTGGATAGAATTAGATAGGTAATAGGGAATAAATGGGCTTATTCGTTCGCTGCGAACCTATAGGGATCCCTAGTACTATTGCGCGCTGACTGGCGCCCAAAAGCTATAGAATTTTGACATACCCACATCATTGAACGATAGAGAGACCCCCCCCCTCCTCATCCCTTCTCCACTGCTAGCTGGCCGAGAGTAGGCACAGGGTCACCAAGATCTGTCCACGGAGATTTAGAGTTAGGTGTGACACATTCAACTTGAACTTAAACGCTTGGAACTACAGAAGCCCTCCATTTTTAATCAACCTGAACAGGAACCAATTCAAATTATGTATGTATATGTTTGTGTGCACCTGTGTGTGCGCTACTCTGCATATTGGAATCTACTTATTTCACGGAAAACCCATTGGCTTTCGCCCAAACTTTGGGGATAGACGGCCGGTACAAAATCAGTATTATGTGAACCACCATAATTGAAATTTTGTACATCGGCGCCTGTGAAACGTGAAATAAGAAAAACGCTATTATAATCTACCTAACGTCTATCATAACAGATATAGGTTCATACATTATTATATTAATATATGACGTAATAATCTTTGCAATAATATGGTTATTGGTTTGCAATTATTATGGTTATCGCTCTTGGTATACTTACAGAGTTACACTTTGTACACTATTCGATGTTAGGCCGCTAACAGATTTAAACTTGAAGAAAACAAAACTCGATCTATATAAAGAAGTAAATGAAACAAATAACTGAGAAATAACAGAATTATTAATTTATAATAAGAGAAATATAAATGTTACATGTTATGATAACTTTTCTGGTTGACTGCAAGACAAGAGACATAGGTAGGTAGGTACTTACTTGTGTTTTTCTTTCAGTAAACCGAAAAGAATTAAAACGCAGTCCTAAGTAGGTTATGACCATTTGAGGAAAGTAAGGACTTCGAGTTTTGATGGCTATGTAGGTTGGTAGGTACGCTCAAGTTGGTCCAATCAGGTCGATAGGCTAGTATTTATCTCCAAGCTACCTGAAAATGTAGGTAGGTACCTACCTAGACAAGATTCAAGAAACGCAAGTTTTGATCGCGAAAATAAAACCATAAAAATAACAAGCTGCAAATTTCACAAAAATAGTACATTGTCTTCGAAAAATTTGCCACCGAAGAATACGTTTTAAGGAATTTGTGCCCCTCGAAGGAGTTTAACTTCTAAAAGGGATTCCTATTGAAATCCATTTGCAAGAAGTCGAGAGAAATCTCAATATATATATATATATATATATATATATATATATATATATATATTTATATATTTTTCGAACATTTATCATATTACGACTTTCTACGTTGTATAATATATAATTAAGGTTCAAAGAAAGTTCCAATCGAAACTCCCTATTATTACCTATTTTAAACACTATTACATGGAGTATTATAGTCTATCTAATCGATCAAGAAAACAAATTTCACTTGTAAAAAATCACTAATTTACCAAGGTACATAGATTTCCAAAAATGAAAAAAAATATATATATATGATTAAGAAATTTGCCCGCCCACCAGGAAGTCCGTCACTTTGCTATCCTAAGTTTTTACAAAATTCTGCTATTGTAAGTAGGTATAAAATAAAATAGTATAAAATGTATCTACAAAAAAAACCATTTTGTAATCATTTGCAGCATTCTGCTTCCTCATTACTGAGGTTGATCGTACCTACAGGAAGTCGACAACGATGACCTCCGGAATCAAAATTTCCATTTCCTTCTTATGTTTCACAGCTTTCTTAAAAAAATTGTTTCCATATTTATCTGTGAGAAGTATAAGCCGATTTTGAAGAAATTGTCAGTACTTGTACCAACTGAATTAAAATAATACGGACCTGCTCCGTATCTTTCCACCGAACCTCAATTCGTTTGAAGTTTTGCGGCCTCGAACCCAGTATTCGTTCAGTTCGGAGGAACGTTACGGAAGTTTGTTACAAGTTTTTTACGATTTTTCACAAGAAGTATAGGAGCTCGGCTTTAGTTAACTTTTCGTCGAAACGCACATTATTTTTCACCAACCACGATACTACATCTGCCTTCAGAGTCGAACAGTTAGGTCGTTTGTTGCTTGCATGTTGCAAGCAAAGGCTTTTCGCGTTGTCCATCACCACAAACGATTCTCTTGGTGAATTCGGGAGGAACTGTTGCACTTGATCAGTCGCTCGGTAACTCCTTCACTCGCCAGAGCTGCACAGTGTTTTCACCGGAGAGGACCCTTTCCGGACACGATGAAATTCACGTACGTTATATCATATAGCAGTATCTGTGAATTCATCAGTACCTAGCGATTAACTTCTTGTGCAGTGTAGACTTGGTTAACATAATAAACAAAGGTTTCGCGAGACCTGATGAAGTTTGGCGTCCAACTTTCTACGTACGATATTGCCAACTGTTCGGGCCGAGACACCCGTCGCTTCATTTGTCACTTCACGAACGTTTTCTTCGGATTATCCTCTTTTTTCTTCCTCAAGAAATACTTGAACGCATTGTTGGTAATACACCATTTCTTGCGCCTGACCCCTTGCAGCTTTGCCACTAGCAAAAACAGATTTCTGGCTGTTGGCTGACTACGAATACGAATGGTGCGCGTCCATTGCAAGATTTTGATGAATATCGACGGGATGGGGGGTGATGATACTCACAGTTAAAAATACGGGTTAATAACATTATTTACACTCAAAGGCTGCAAGTGCGTACGCGGTCTAACATGCCTATCTACCTCTCCTAATCGACGATGCTGAAATTCAAACAGAACCTCTCTGACTAGCTGAACCAATCAGTTGGCGTGTTCTTCATTTATCATTCACCACAATTCATACAGCTAATATCCCCATCCTTTAACTCATTAGAAGCCAGAGTTGGGCTAATTGTAACTATAAGTTCAGATAACTGTATCCGCTCGCAATTACAGTTACAAGACCTTGAGTTGCTTTTTTTGTGTCGGGTACTTTTACGGATACTGTAACTGTATTCGAAATCCGCGGATACAGATACCTACTTGCCGAGGGAAAGTAACTACGGATACAGATACAGTTACTTGTATCTGTAACCGTAACTCTACCTAGTTACTTTTTCGGATACAATCACGAAAATCTTTCGAATTTGACTGGAATTCAGAGCCGCTGTTTTGAAGTCTACAGAGTATGAAACGGGGAAGCAACGAATTCCAGTCATGCAGCGTTGCTACGAACTGCATTTTCAAATAAACATGCGGTTTTTGAAGTGTAAACTTCTATAGGCGCGGGTGTGAATACGATTTTACCGTCACGTTTTTTTTTTCCGTCACACTGTTTTTGACATGTCTTTGCTTTGGCACATAAACAAAAAAATCGTTACGAAAACTGTTGACGAAAATTGTCCCAGTGGGTTTTCTGATGATTTCCGCTTACAACCGAGTCGTTGCTAGGTACTTCGTCGTTTTTCATCCCACAAAATTCGTTGACCATTCGTTCGAAAGCTCTCGATTTATCCAACCATATTATGTTAACTACTGCGAAGTTCGTGGCCAACAAGCTGAGTTATGAGCATGGTTATATGAATAATTGTTTACACACAGGTGATCATTCTCAATAATTGATATTGTGAACATGATCGCAACCGCTTGTTAATTTCTGATGATTTCATTGAGCTGGTGTTTCGATGATGTGATTCATAGCAGGTGATCCGAATATTGCGAGAACGGTTTGATTTGTGAAGCGGTGGTTAAATCATTTTAATAGGTAATTTCTATACTTTACACTATAGGAAGCTGTAATTTCGTATGTAGCCTCTTTAGGACATTTACTTGACGATGCCCAGGGTCCGGATCAGATAAGTGGCTCTTAAAGCTAATTTCTATGCTTTACACTCTAGGAAGCTGTAATTTCGTATGTAGCCTCTTTAGGACATTTACTTGACGATGCCCAGGGTTCGGATCATATAAGTGGCTATTAAAGCTAACTTCTATGCTTTACACTCTAGGAAGCTGTAATTTCTTAAGTAGCCCCTTTAGGACATTTACTTGACGATGCCCAGGGTTCGGATCAGATGAGTGGCTCTTAAAGCTAATTTCTATGCTTTACACTCTAGGAAGCTGTAATTTCGTATGTAGCCTCTTTAGAACATTTACTTGACGATGCCCAGGGTCCGGATCAGCTGAGTGGCTCTTAGAGCTTGCATACGAGTCTGCAACTAAAGACATAAAATGTCCCAATGTGTTGCAGACTCGTATTTAAGCGTTTCTTTAGCGATTTTTGACATTTTCATGTCTTTCATATGGCACATAACAAAAAAACCGTCACGAAAAAAATTGTCCCAAGTCGCCACAACGATGATTATGACCATCAGAAATGACGTTGACCATTCATAGGTAAACACATGAAAATGTCCCAATGCGTTGCAGACTCGTATGCAAGCGTTAGGTTTAACTTAGAGTTTTAACACAGAATGTGTTTTTGCGATGACCTACCGAAAAAAAACCGACAGAAAAAACCGTTACGCGCCTTTTTATAATGATTTTCACGTACAACCGAGTCGTTGCTAGGGAAATGGTACTTCGTCGTTTTTCATCCCACAAAATTCGTTGACCATTCGTTCGAAAGCTCTCGATTTATCCAACCATATTATGTTAACTACTGCGAAGTGCGTGGCCAACAAGCTGAGTTATGAGCATGGTTATATGAATAATTGTTTACACACAGGTGATCATTCTCAATAATTGATATTGTGAACATGATTGCAACCGCTTGTTAATTTTATTTAACGGATGACTAGCATCGCAAAAACACATTCTGTGTTCCTATGATTTCATACAGAGTATGGAAAAAGAAATAAACCGGGGGGTGCAGGGGGGCGGAGCCCCCCGCCGAGGCGCAAAGCGCCGAGTTTTCTTTTGATTTTCACGTAAAACCAAGCCGTTGCTGGAGAAATGAAACTTCTTTAGTTTTCACCGGACAAAAATCGTTCTCCACTCGTTGGAAAGCTCTCGATTTATCACACATTTCTTTCGTACTTGTTCTTCTATTCATGTCGTAGTTTTATATTTATTTATGTTATAAATGGATATAGTAAACAATGCCGCTTTTTTTGTTGTCACTTGGTTGAGAAGTTAATTTTGGTTATAGTAATTGTAGACGCGCACCATAACAGAAAATTACCTACTTAGGTACTCTGTTCTAATTTCGATTTTTAAAACATTAATGTCGTAGTTTTAAATTTATTTACATTTACAAATTAGCGGGAAGAAGCATGTTCCATGTTTTAGTATTTTAGCCGAAGGCTCAAGGCGGAAAGTTACCGAGGGTCCAGGGGCGGAGCCTGTCCACTTTTACTTTCCCAACATCCCAACAGAGTGGAAAGTAATGTCCAAATCGTCATAGAAGTTTACACTTCTCCCGTGTGGTCTTTAGCACACCTGGTTTTTTAATATCTTAACTGTGAAGCGTAAAATGTCGGGGTCTTGGAACTGTAAAAGTGTGAACCCTTCTTGGAGGCACGATGCGCCATGCGCTGATCATATATTACATACGGGGTTTAATAATTATAGAACAATGATCTGCGTAGAAAAGCAATCTATCATAGAAATAATAAACCATAGTGTAATAATTTGCAACGTTTAAAATCGATTTAATTGACCGATTTATCAACAATAAATCGATTTTTTAATAGGTAGTTATTTAGAGTCGAGAAAGGTGATAATGAATCTTGTAAACCCTGAAACACATTGATGTATTTAGTTGTTGTCTTTCCTAATCCTTACTTAAGATAGCAAACACCCGTCAAGAAAAGTCAGTATATATTACATTGTGAGTAAAGTTGCTAAGATTATGACCCGCAAAAATGCTTTAAAAAAAAATAGACGTTGCTACTTGTCGAGCAGCTTGAAAGTAAACCCATGGGACACTAGCGCAACTAATAATGGGAGTATTCATTATCCAACGTCCATCATTCTCAATCAGGAGAGAAATTAGGCTTAAGGGCAAAATTTTGTACAACTTACTTTTCCGCAGAGTGTCCCAGAACTTTTTTTTTTCACATTATAATAAGTACTACTTATTAATCATTGATATTGAAATAGGTAATGGTATTGCTTCAATTGCTATTGATTGATCAATTCAATGATCCTATGATTCAACAACTTTATGGGCATATAATATCACTGCACATAGGAAGGTTTTTTTGCATTTTAGTAATTTTTTAAAACGTTTTAAATAAAATTCAATTTTCAGGAAAAAACTATTTTTCAGGACCAATTAATCGATAAAATCGGTTCTGGCTTTCCAAATCTGAATCGATGTCAAAATCGATTGTTTGCCTTTGATGTTTCATCCCTAGTGTTTCCTAATTAGAGGAAATTTTGAGGAAGAATAACTTCGATTATTCTTTTGTGTTTTCAGGTAAACACTTCCTGTTGAAACATGCGGAGCTGGAGCGCATGCGTCATTGGTGGTGGTGTCGTTGGCTTAACAACGGCCCTTTTAGCGCAGGAGAGAGGAGCCAAGGTGACGCTTGTGGCGGACAAGTTCGACCAGGAAACGACGAGCGATGGAGCAGCTGGAATCTTTAGGCCCGCTACTTCGTTTTTTGTGCTTTCACCGGAAATAACCAAGTAATTAAACTGTACCAACTAAGTTATCAACGGTTTATAGTCCTGGAGCCGAAAATACGTAGTAATTTTAGGAGAAGCGAGAAGGTTTGAGATTAGAATTTGAAAATTTAGTCCGTTCGGAGTGAGGAAATCTTTGACTGCCATCTCAAAATCGGTGGAATACAAAATGGCGGCCTCATAAAGATGTCTTAATTTGCCTCTCTTGAAGTTTTTCTCTAATAATTTCTACGTCGTACTTCCTACAGAAATGCTTCCACGAAGCAAAGTTATAGAACATGAAAAACAAAACGATTCAATCCCAGACCCTGAATTATCTCTCAAAATAAGCGAATTACGAACAATTGAAAATGGGGTTAATTTTGGTCGTCCTCCCCCCACCCCTCCCCCTGTCTAGACTTTTGCCCTTCAAATCACCTAGTGGCGTTAATATTGGTCTGATTTCAGTCTGCCAAAGCTAATTCTATTCAACATTAAATACTTTCCAAAGTTCGTATCGAGCATATTTTAGCTGAGATCTTTCCCCATTGACTTACAGCCGAACTTTTGAATTTTGGACATTAAGAGACGATTGAAATGATGTGCTCTTTTCTAATCAGCTGAGAGAGTCAAGTTCTATCCTGTTAACCCTAGAAAGTTAAAATTTGATAGGGAGGGTCATTAAGAGACGATTGAAATGATGGGCTCTTTCATGATGAGGTGAAGCGTTTGACTGTCGCTTTTAACTCCTGCATCAGATTCATTTGTAATGTGCGAGGTAGAGAGCACATAAGCCCTTTCTGTGGCTCCCTGATTGGCTGCGGCGTTGATGACCTTATAAAGATAGATTTGCTCTGCTCCATATTTAAATTCACCTCAGGAATCCGTCCGGGTAATCTTGATGCTCTGTTCATAAATACCAAATCTGAGAGATCCAGAAATCTTGCAATGCCTCAGCACTCTACTTCCTTTGCGGCATCTAGTATAAGGGTGAGTGGTGTGCGACTATGGAACGCCCTTCCTAGGGCTGTCAGAGAGTCACCCACCTACTCGGCCTTTCGGAGGCAATGTATTTCCCACTTTGCAGAGTCTTAGCAGCCTTTCCTTCCTTCCTTTTTTTTATTATCTGTTAACTTCTTGATTTTACCTCATTTCCCTCTTCATTCGCCTCTTCTCATTATTATCTTCTTTATCTATTACTCCTTCTTCTCGATGATCTCTTCTCTATTCTCATTAATCTTTTCTTAAATAAAGATCCTAGTACCTCTCTTTCTTTTATTTTATTTTATTTTTAATTTAATTTTTTTTCTAGTTTGATTACTAATTTAAAAAAAAAATAACGCCTGTTACTGTTTCGTTGTTACTTTTTTTAGAAGTACGCTCGGTCCTTTGTACTTTTTGAAATAAATAAATAAATAAATGATCATCTGTGTCCCCTAAATTATCTCTCTTCACACAAAATGCATTATATCATACAATTTTGGCCAAGCCAATAGTTGGATTCTCTCACTCTTTTTTACTGCGTTTGGAAGTGAGACGCTTGGCCGATTTTCACCAATTACACTATAAAGACTATTGCTGATCTCCAAATGTGGAGGGGGAATATCTCCTTTAAACGGATTTCCCTGATTTTTCATTTTAATTTCTTTATAAGGACCAGAACCCACGACCTCCGTATCGCCTACTATTCCAGAGCTCCATAACTTTTACACGAGACCTGTGCGAAGTATGTAACACTGTTTCATGTATTTCTAATCCCATTTTGTGAAACTACCTACTTCCATTCCATTGTGAATGCCGTTCTCTTAAAATTACATCATACAAATGACATTTGCGTTTCGTGTACTTCTCACAAATGCAGAGCTAAAGTGGGCTGAAAAGAGCGCTGTACTAATCCACAGTAATACTAAAGGGTTCACATCCCCGTATAATTTATAAATGAAATATATTATTGTAGTGTATATACACCAGACCCGTGGACCCTAAACTATGTGCAATCTGGTCCAGTGGGGTTCCCTCCTCCCCATCCGGGCCATCCTGTATATATATAGGTAAGGCCAGGGAGAGCCGCCTAATAAATCATTCCATATTCATCAAACCGAGAGTTCTCATTGCTCCTGCACCCTGCTGTCAGAATTATGATTCAACATTAGGAATATATTTTCAGTCTCGGTAGGATGTGTGAATCCACCACAACACTTACCAGTACAGCTGTGCGATAGGCGAAAATTGGCCAAGCCATTGGCAAGCGTCTCACTCCCGAACTGAGTCACAAAGAGTGAGAAAGTTCGACTATTGGCTTGACCTCAAGTTGGAAGATATCAAGTATTTTCCAGCTTGGCATCGTTTGTACGCGGAGCGTCTTTTTGGGGTTAAAATTTTAAAAAGTAAAATTTAGAAATGAAGGTAGTACCATTATAGATGCAGGCGTGTACACAGTTACTGGAGAATTTATCATAGTTATTACAATCATTCTTCAAATTGACTGTTAATTAATAGGGAATACGAGGAGGTCGGTAGGGAGGTACTTACGTAACTAGGTTGACACAGGATTTCTTCGGTTCAAAATTAATCTGGCCCTGCTGAAAACACTTTATCAAGTAGTTTGGTGAGTAAGGTAGGAAATAATAATGTATAAACAAACAGGATTTTAATTTTGTGATGCCAATTTGTTTTTCAGGGAACTAATAGCATTCTCTTACCGATATTTCGAGAAGTTACTGAAGGAAGATGCCGGAGTCAAGTTTATATCTGGGTACCACCTCTCCAATGAATCCCTCTTAAACACTAAGGTAAGATTTCATTATCTCTCCGCAACAATGAGTTTCTCGTTCCCTTCAAGTCGGTTGAGTCCGTGGGCATGTTTCTATTCTACCCTCCCCAACCTCATAGCTTCGGAATAAATGACCTGAAACACGACAGAGCAATGGTATTAAATCTAAATGGTTATTTCCGCTAGTAATAAGAGTAAAATTATCATTTACCATACCTTTCGGAGGAGCCTGTTTTCACCAGCAAGTCTAGTACAGGGGACGATGATGTATGAACATCATCATCAAGCCGTGGAAACGGTACAGAACGAGGTTTAGTACATAGAGGATGGAAAACCTTTATATTTATTTAAAAAAAAAAAAAACTCCCCGAAGGAATAGAATTGCGATAGGTAGGTACTACTAGACTTAACCAAGTTGGTAGGTAGGTTCCTCCCTATTAGTACCTAGCTATCTAAAAATAGGTTATAAAATGCAAGCTGGAAACACGGTATTCAACTCATTCAAATTGCTTACTTATCTTGATCTTTCTCGTTTTTCTATTATTTCTCCCTATTAAATGGATACAAAAATTCTGAAAAAAATAATATATATTCCTTCACATTTCACAATTGCAATGACATATTTACATTAAATTGATCATGTTATTTACCATTTTTTTATTTATTTAAACACTGATCAGCTTCATCCCATGGGTAGGGGTGAAGGCGATCACTCATGTTTTTAAACTTGAAATCGCCTTCACCTTTCTAGAAAGTTGAAGGCGATCATAATTAAACGTTTTTAAAAATATTTAATAAACATCCAAAGGCAGGAAAATTGGTTTGGAGGACATCACTTTCAGAATGGTTGAAAATAGGTTTCATTTACTTAAACTTTAATATCACATTATTTAAAACATTTCATGTAAAGATAATAACTAGTAATCATAGGTAGGAATAGAAATTGGTAAGTAGGTTCCATTACCTGTCATGGTAACACCTAAGAATACAGGAACTTCAATGATTAAAACAAGAACTTCACTTATCAGTCAACATTATCACTCTTTTCGAGTTATTGCAAGCTATGAATACATCCATTAGCTAGGAAGACTTTAAACATAAGTGGTATTATTAGCAAAACATTTTCAGAGATAATCAAACTCAGCAAACTAGAATAAGTTAAGAGAAGGAAAAACAGGAGTGTTTAAAAAACAAAAAAAAAATTGGTATACAGTAATCTATGGGCTTGGCCCTGAGGCTATGAATAGAAATAGTACTCTATGGTAATATAGAATATATTACCATGCTTTGAGTTAACTAGAACATCATCTAGGAATTTTAAATGTATTTTCGAGGCATGATCGCCTTCACCCCTGTAAAATGAAAAAACACTCATTTGGTACTGCATAGACAACACAGTTACTCCAAAAATTATGTTAGCAACGGGTTTCTCTTCTCTTACCTTCAAAGAACGAAAATATTTAAAAACAATTGCAGAAGTTGAACTCTTAAACTATCACCCACAGAGGTTTTTCGGTTATGAATAATCTTGCCACGAAAACGTGATTCACAAAACTGGCTGATAAGGCACTAATAAGGTTAAAAAACGCGCTAAAAACTTCATCATCGTGTTGATAGACAATAGTGGATATGGACTGCACATTCCATGGAGCCATCAGTGATCACCCGCTAGGAGCACTAGAGTAATTAGTGGGCAAAATCAAAATGATCGCCTTCCCCCCAGTATATCGCCTTCACCCCGGTTTACGTACTCAGTTGATAAACTAAAATCTACTGAACATGAGAAATAATCAAGTCCAGTATTTTCATCCGTCGAAATTAAATTATCCTTCATGATAAGTACTTACTGTCAATAATTTACGGATATTACTATTAGAAATTATAATTTATGTTTCAGAATTTCCTTCTTGAAGGGCTCGTACCTGCATACAGAACAGCAACGGATGAGGAAATAAAGCAGTTTCCTGGGGGTTGGAAGTGGGGATCGTTCTACACGACTTTGCTGATAGAAAACAGATTTTACCTTCCGTGGGCTGCAAAAAAGTAAGTTAGATACAACCATACAACATTCAAATATTTGGTGCGAGGCTTTTGCGCGGGTTCTGTCTAGCAAGCCGCTAGTCTCGCATAATGGTCTCTCGCATTGCCAAGCCTTCAAAAAACCGACTGGCCGTCACTGCAATGACGATTTTGTTTGAACTCAAACTTACCAACTGAATTATTTTTTTAAACAATTAAATCTGCATTTTTTTCTTGCTATAGAAAAATGGGGTTTTTTCTGTTATGTGTCAACCAGTGAGCATTGGATTCCTTACAATAAAAATGAAAAATAATAATGAATATTCGTTAGTTACAATGGTTACGCTACAAGTTTATTTTATGGTTTTCACTGCGGATAGATTATCAAATTTGACAATTTAATAAAAATTAAAATTTTCCATAAATGGATGTCATTTCAAATCGCAGAAGAGAATTTTATTTTCTTAGTCCTAATATGTAACCCCCTAAAATGAAATTCTTCTCTTATTTAATAGAAAGGGTCTTGCTACCAAAGTGTGTGGACACTTACCGAAGAGAAATTAATAAAATTAAGTAACTCACCTACACTTTCCTAGCATTTAACACGGGTTGCAGGGCCGCCACATCTCCAAGTCGGGCCCGGGACCAGATTCTGGCCACGAGCCCCCCCCCCCCCCCCTTTTTTTTTTTTTTTTTTTTTTTTTGTCGCGCCACTTTTACTAGAGATGGCTATGATAATTGTTAAAAAAAAAAAAAAAAAAAAAATACTATTAAACCTTCTCTAACCAAACGAAAAATCATTTAAATACTTCCTACCAAGGTTCAGTGTTTGAATAAGAACACTTGAGGGGCTGAACACTTACTACTTCACTACGTTTTATTCAACATTTAATCAAAAGTAAAGTGTAACTTAAGAATTTAAAATTCACGTATTCATACTCTAGTAATTACCAACCAATAAAAATGCCATAAATTACCTTGAAACAAAAATTCTATATCCAATCAGTCATAGGATCTTTATTTTAACTACTTTAAATACAATTGTTTGTGAATAGAGGGCATATTCAGAGAAGTTCCAATTTACTCATTCCTCAATTGGACGATTGTAGCAGAAATTATGATTGACTAAATTTCATTTAATCATTAATCAACACATACAATTAACTTTATTTTAATGTTATGGACGGATTAAAAAGGAAAGTCTCTTATGTTTGAAAGAATACATTTATTAATTTTGGAAAAAAAAAATTACAAAAATATAATTGTTTTATTACAGTTTATCTACTTGTAATGAAGCTATGCAGTAAAGAATTAGATTTATAACAACAAAAGATACAAGAATTATTTAGTGAAAAACTATCAAAAATATGAATTAGTAAAATGAGAAATTTGTTTTGTTGAGTTATAATAGCATTCTGTAATTGTAATTATAATTGTGGAAAACTTTTTAAATATAGAAAACTGTAATAGGCTATATTTTCATGTTTCATAAAATGAAACATTTTAAAACTAATAAAGTGAAGTGAGGAAAAGTGTATTTGCATTTGAAAAATACAAGACAAAACACTTGAAACTTTCGTGCCTTTTCAAGTGAAACTTCTTTAATAACCTTAGAAAAGTCAAGTTGGGATGCTAACTTGTGCTTAATGCTGAGAATGGCAAGGGAATTCAACCTTTCTTGGCCCATGGATGCTCTCTCCCAAGTCTTCAGCCGAGTGCCTACTGGTAAAGACGGTAAAGAGTAATATTTTGGGCCATCGCAATCATCGCAACTGTTTAAGAGAAACAGTCTGGTGTAGTAAATCAAATATAATCTGATCAGGGCCCGTCAAGTGTAATACACTCTGTTTTATGTAGGCCTAAAAATTCTAAAATAGGTATATTTACTAAATTCAGGACCGGACCGGGCCCCCCCTGGGGCCGGGGCAACAGTACCCACTCCCCCCCCCCCCCCCGTGTGGCGGCCCTGACGGGTTGACTAATCAATTCAAAATCAATTAAATAATATAAGTCACCTGCTTAAGAGTGGGTACTTAGGGAAGCCAGTCAGCTGGTTAATGGCAGAATTAGTAGGCTGTGTGTGTGCCCGACCCTCCCATCCGAGGGCGGGAAGATAAAATGTACAATCTGTACATTCCAGCCTTTTTCTCGTAGACCAACGAAAATGTGTGATACACCCCAACAGGACGCTCCCCGTACAAAAAATACCGAGCCACAAAATGCATGATATCATGTAATATGGGCCAAACCAATAGTCGGATCGCCGTCTCCTAGTACAGTGCTCTCACTCTTTATGAGTGCGTGTGGGAGTGAGATGGTTCTTCAAGTCTTCAGACGCTTCTCTCGTTTGAAGCCACTGAGAAACCTGCTTACACTAGGTACCTACTTGAAAACCTTTTAGCCCCATATAATATACCTAATAATGTCGAGATGAAGAGGACGCGTCCACAGATACAATGCAAACCGAACTTCCTGTGGCGTCGTTACTACCGTGCTTGGTGGCTTGGTCCCGCATCTACACGAAATTCGGAAACTAGACGCACTTTTTCCGCGGAAATCTTATTCGAAATCGCGGACAAAATGTAGAACAAGCTCGAGGAAAAACACTAACTGTAAACTGTAAAATTCACGGAAAAACCCGCAAGAAAACTAGAAAATATTGAGAGCCCAAACCATGCGCAACACGGCTCCTCAACATGGCGAGGCCCGGGGGGGGGGGGGGGGGGGCAGGGTGTCCAACTGAAGAGAGCGAATATTCCATTTTTATTTGAAAAATCGCGCCTTCGTGGGATTTTTCAAATTTTTCCTTTGAAAATCTACCGCAACATCCGTTTACACACAATAGCTGTGTCAGCAAACAGTCTTTTATGAAGACTGTACTATAATTGCATGATTAAACAAACTTCGTGATGTTCGATCATGATTATGTTACAAGGCGCTCGACGACGTACACTAACTGTGGTACTACTTACTTGCACACAAAAACACGTAATTCAAAAGACTTGATAGGATCAAGAAATCCAAAAAATAAGGATAGGGCTCTTTCTCTTCTTGATCCATATGGTGCCACCCTTATCCACCCTGAAAGGCCGTGGCTACACTGGAACGCTGGTAACCTCATAATGAAAAGACGTACATAGGTGGTACGCCCTTGGGAAGTGAATAACACTGGGTGGGAAGGTGTACGTCGTTGAGCGCCTTGTAACATAATCATGATTGAACATCACGAAGTTTGTTTAATCATGCAATTATGTCACTACGGCGCTCGACGACGTACACTAACTGTAGCTTGAAAAGAATATCTGCAGGGGTTAAGGGAGGACCACCTGTACCCAGAAACCCGGGAGCCCAATTGTTTACTACCAGATTTCATGAAAACCAATGTGGTGGAAGGGAGAAAATAAGAGAAATATAACATGGAGGATCCCATCCCCACAATTGTTTACGAAGTTTTTCAAAAACGTAAGTTTAATCAACTTCTAAAAATCAAACATGCAACATCATATTATGGACCCCTAAAATCAAAAACATTGTTGCCTCCTTTCAAGATGAAAACATAGTAAATTATACAGTAAAACGTCATAAATCATGAAGTAAAACACAGAAAATCATTCAACAATAGTAACATGGACCCACAATACAATTAATAATTGAAAAGTTCGATGAACATAACTGAGGGATTTCAACCCTGTCCCTGAATAACTCTACCCATAAAGGACTCTGTCGTCTGAAGGGGACGATTGTAAAAGGAAGCAAAGGTAGTGGATTTTACCGACCAACCAGCTGATTTGCAAATAGTGTCAACTGACACTCCGGCCCTCTTTGCCGCTGAAGTTGAGGCATGACGAGTAGAGTGTGGGCTGAATTTTGAAGTGTCAACTCCTGCTTCCCTCAGTGTAATAGAGACCCATCGGCTTAGTGTGGCTTGGGAAACTGGTGCATAGGGGGGCTTCACACCAATGAACAATAAATCCGCATCCGGTGGTCTAATTGGAGACGTGCTTTCAATGTAACTTCGTAGCAACGTGGTGACACACAGGTTTGGTTTATCCTGCAATAAACGAAATTCAAAAAAGGGTTGAGTCTTATGGTGAGAGGAAGTCTTAATACGGTCCGTTATTTTCACTGAAATTCCTTCCTCTGAGTCAGAGATATTAGATAATTTGAACAAAGCAATAGTCTGTAATCGATGGCCCGTAGCTAACAACAAGATCATCAATAATTTCCTAGCTAGCCCATATAAATCTGAAATATTCCTGTCGAGGAATGACAAAACCACTTGAGGGTCCCATGTAACCTCATACTTTGGGATGGGGGGCTTTAATCGGTGGACTCCTTTTAAAAAACGAGAAATCAAAGGATCAGATCCCAATGAGGTAGGGGCAATCAGGCCTAAGGCTGCCCGAAAAGAATTAATAGAATTATAACCCAATTTGTACTTATTAAGCATTTCTTGGAAAAAACTCAAAACATCAATAGCCTTAGGTAACCACGGGTCCCAATCGTATTTTTCACAGTAAGCCCACCACTTCTTATAGCAGGACGAGTACTGCCGAATTGTTGCCCGTGATAGGGAAGCAAGTAGCGTGTCAACTACTTCCTGTGGCACGCCTCTTTTTGTGAACGCCTTCCTGATAATCGACCTGCCATCAAAATCAGAGAGTCTGCCAGTGGATGTTGAATGTGGCTGAAAGGAGAAATTAAAAGATGAGGATTAGGACCCAATAAAATTAACTTTGACACTAACAAAGTTTTAAACAAGGGAAACCATGATTGCGACGGCCAATTCGGGGCTACTACGATTCCACATGCCCCCTCTTCCTCTATTTTCCTTAAAGTCCTCAACAACAAATGAAAAGGAGGAAAAGCGTAAAAATCCAGGTTAGACCAAGATATGGTAAATGCATCCACGGCCCAAGCTCTAGAGTCTTGTGTCCATGATACAAATGCTGGACACTTGGCCGAAGCCACTGATGCAAATAAATCCACGGCAGGTTTGCCCAACTGAGACACGATACTGTTAAAACTAAGTTGGTCAAGCATCCACTCAGACTCGTCCGGACAACGACGCGAAGCCCTATCGGCTAAAAAATTATCCCGTGAGGATATGTACGTAGCCTTCAAAAAGATGTTTCGTATCTCACACCAATCCCACAGTTGTTTTGATACTGTCAACAAACTCTGAGATCGGATAGTACCCTGCCTATTAACACAAGCAATAGCCGTACTATTATCTGCTCGCACTACCACATTACAGTCAGACAGGCCATCGGCAAAGTACTGTAAGGCTAATAAAATCGCTTTCAGTTCCAAAACATTGATATGTAAAGAGCGCTCATCTTCTGACCACCATCCATTGATCTCTCTTCCCTCTGACACCGCCCCCCATCCAGTCAAGGAGCTGTCAGAGTCAAAAGACAACGCAAATTCATTTCTACGGAGAACATCCGAGAGCATAGGAAAATTATCTGACCACCATTTCAAATCTGGCAAAACTAAGTCAAGGGGCAACATAGGAGCGTCAAAATTATTCTTCCTCAATTCCAGCGCTCTTACTTTCAGTGCTTCCAAACTCTTGACATGACTCCACCCATAGGGTGTTGCAGGGCATGAAGACACTAAGATGCCAATAACTTTTGCAAAGGCCCGAATGGAACAAGACTGGGACTGGATAATTGCATCCACCAATTGTTTGGATCTAATCTTTTTAGACTCTGGTAAAGAGATCGTTAAATGCAACGAATCAAACTTGAACCCCAAAAATTCGAAAATATTAGAGGGCTGAAACACACTCTTCCGAGTGTTTATTGTGAACCCCAAGGATGTTAACGTGGAAGTAAGTAACTTAACATCCACCTCACCTTGTTCCAACGACCTTGACAACACCAAAAAATCATCAAGGTAATTAACACAGCAGATACCCTTAGAACGCAGAAGGGTCAGGACTGGTTTCATCAATTTGACAAACGTATAAGGTGAGGAAGCCAAACCCATGGGTAAAGCACGAAACTGGTATAATACCCCATCCAAATAGAATCGAAGGAATTTACGGTAATTTTTGTCCACCTTAACTGCAAAATAAGCATCTGAAATATCCACTACTGTAGCGAAAGCCCCTTGCCAAATCAACTGACGTACCGTACGCTGATCCTCTAGCCTGAAGGCTGGAGAGTATACAAACTCGTTTAAACGTTTTAAATTTAGAATTAACCGTTTACCACCAGATACTTTATCAACAAGAAATATCGAAGAAATAAACTGATCAGGAACCGGAGAACAACGCTCTACCGAGCCCAAGGTAACCAATTTATGTACTGCCTCAGTGATAAAAGGTCGGTCAGCGTGAGATATTACTCCCGAAATTGTTCCTGGCTGTAAGGGAGGCGAACAGCGAAATGGTATAGAATAACCTTTAACCCAATCTAAAATGAGCTTATTTGACGTAATTTTTCGCCAATTATCAATGAAATCCGGCAAGGTAGCATGTTTTGTGACAGAAGGCCTTCTTACCTCTACTTCCGAGTTCGGTGAGCTTTCTGGGCGTTGGAACGGTATCTCCGTTGTTGGTACTGAGAGCGAGGATTGGCCCTGTTGATGGCTCCCTTCCCTCGGTTGACAGGGGCCGGCCGATGGGAGTTTAAATTATCCGCATGATCATGAGTCTGAGGCCTAGGGAATTTATGTTGAGCCGGCCTATCATGAGGCGCACCCCTCTTCAACTGCAAAAGACCTTTTGAGAAGGAAGAGATCCCTTCAACCTCTCGAAGCCTACTTCTTAAATCATCTCCGAAGAGCCAAGTTGTAGGTGGCACATCCTTAGTTGCTCTCTTCAAAGCACCATCTAAGGAATCACAAATCCGACGCCTTCTAGCCCTTGTTACGTCGTACTGCAAGGCCACGAGAGACTTACCAGCATCCCAGATGGGTTTCAGCAATTCAGAACCCGATACCCCAGGATTAGAAATAATATTTCCCAGAACAGTACCGATAGCTACTGCTGCCGTACCGATTTGACGCTGAAACCCCACTAGGTTTCCATCTCTACTCTTATGTGACTGAGATAAAACTGGCGACAACTCCGGGTTAACTTCTGGAGGAGAGAGTGCCATGAAATTAGGAGGAAAGGGGTACTCTTCCCTTAACCGCAGAAAATCTTCATGCGGAAGACCCTGCTGTAATATGTGTCCCCAACGATCCACCACACTCTTGTGGAAGCTATTTCCCGGTGGAGGGCGGCGAGCCGGGTTGTCTCCCAAAATAGACCTAACATTTTCTTCCAAATTTTCGTCGGGGTGATCGTCGGGAAAACCTCGGAAATCCGAAGAATTTTCCCTAACTTGCTCGATAGAGTCAAGCACAGGAACGGGCGCCGGAGGAACCTCAAACTCATCGCCCAGGCGATTCCCGGTCACGGAGACCTGGGGCGCACACTGTTCAGCGGATGAACAGCCCGGAGCGAACTTATCAAACCGGGGCGATCGGAGGTTTACCTCGGGACTACCGGAACCTGACGATCCCGATGATGATGATGATGGGGAACGGTGACGCTTTCGTGAATTTCCACGATCAACAGGAGGCGTCCTAGACCTACCTCGACTATCACAAGGCGAGGACGAGTCCCGAGAGCGTCGTCGACGATCGTAAGACTCCTTACAAGACAAATCAATGAACCTTTTAAACTGTAAAAACAACTATAACTGTTCTTGAAATTTTCAGGTTTAAGGCACAAGGCGGTAACATTATCAGAACATCAATAAAAGATTTCAATGAAGTGAAAAATTTCGGGGATTTTGATTTGGTCTTCAACTGCTCAGGATATGGTGCTAAAGAATTGTGCAATGATTCCTCAATGGTACCGATGAGCGGACAGATATTTAAGGTAAAGTTGAAAATATTAAATAAAATTCTGATAAATTTTGTTTTTTGACTCTCTGCAAAAACTGCGGCCTCTGAATTGTTGACACCCTATTATTGTGTGTTGTGACCTCGATAACTGGTAGTCTTAGTGAGTTTCCTAGGCTCAACTCGTGGGGAAAATCATTAAAAAGTTATTCCTAATGATTTGTCCCTAGATATTTTCAACAGATTAAATGCAATTGCGAATGAAACACTTTCCACGATGAAATCTGCGACCTAATGATTTACTGATTGGTAGGTACCTACCTAAATGTTGGCTATGAATTGCACTTCAGCTGGGAGCAGCCTGGTAGATTTCAATTTTCAAATTTATCTCGCTAGATCTAGTGCCTAAATAATTTTCAAACCATTAATTTTCTGTTGTCAGTTTGATGACCACCAACTAGTCTTACCATTTCAACAATGAGTATTTCGTTTTTTATTTGTTCTTATTTGTAAATTTTGATGCTCTGGGCTTCGAGCTTAGAAGTGCATTTTGTATACACCTATTTTTTCTTAAATAGGTTACTTGTTAATTTGCAATTTGTTGGACCTAACCATTATTGTTACCATTCCATTTCGTTTCCATTGTTAGCTATTGAGTTTCTTTTCGTTTAGCGAATTTTCTTAGAAAATAAAGCTATTGCAATGGCTCCAAAAATTTTAAAATAAAAATTTTCAAAAATTTTCTTCATCGAAATCTGTTTTGTGGCATTCTGAAATGATTCCTGGATTTTAACGCTTTTTTATATGTATATATATGTATGTGTCATTCCAGACGATAACTCTCGATAGAATTGAGATAAAAACTTCGTTCTTTCGCCAAAAAATCAAGCATTTCAAAAGAAAGGATGAGTTTGTTGGACAACACTTTTTGAGCACATTAAATTGGTCAAATTTCAAAAAATGTACTAAAAAAATCACTAAAAATGACTGAAAACGTCTAAAAACTGTTAAATTTATTTTTTTTATCAGAATCGTAGTCGAAAGAAGTTTATTGACGATGAACTAAAACATTCAAAAATGTATTCACAAAATTATGGTGAAAAATGTACTTGAATTTCATCAATATTTGCTGAAAAATCTATTGAAAAACTGAAAAATTGCTAAACATCCAAAATCTGTTTTTATTCGTAGAATATGATTTGGAACGAGTTTATTTGCCATAAAATTGGTGGTTAACAATTTCTTTGTACTCGGAATGCACAAATTTCAAAACAGTAATATAATATAATGTTACGATAATCTACGAAAATTCGCTCATACGATCATGCTGCATGACTAGAACTTTTTTCAATTATTTCCTACATTTTTGTAATTTGGATGACTTTGATTGTGGGTTTTGACGAATTATTACCATTATTGCCACTTTTTAGCAATGTGAAATAAAATCAATATAGATTGTGCAAACCAAACTCATCTTGATTTTGCAAGTAGGTGTAGGTTTATCCACTTTAAAACTGATAAGCGTGGGGCAAAATTTTTTCAGGAAATGTTTTGAGAAAATATGTCATTTTCCCCTTGAATCATTATTTAGTAAATAAATCCTTTCTTTATTGAACTACAATATAGGCCAATGTTTAGTCCGATAAGATGATCTGGAATCTTTTGCCTCCCACCTGCACTGGCTAGGTGCGCCTGACCAAGTTGGGTGAGGCACCTAGTTTTCTCAGATATACTTAAACATGATTGTGTAGAATTATTAATGAGTTGAGTATATTAATTTATAAATGTGTTGTAAAATAGGTGCATGATTTGAAGAAATTGAGTAACGGTGATTAATCATGTTGAAACAGAGCATTAAGAGGATGAACAGCGAAATTCATTGGGACCATCTGACTCCAATCCGCTCAATCCATGATAATTTAATTGAAATCAGATATAGAAGTTAAAATTGTAACAATAGTCTTATGTTGTGATGACACAGAGGCTACTTTTAATCCCAGATAAAATGAAATGGGGCTCCAAACTAACAAGGTCCACCACTAGGAGCGGTAGGGGGTGAAGGACCTAAGGAACATAGCTAGTGGTTGACATGACTTTCCTCTTGTTGATACATACGTGATAAAGTGATAGTGTGTCTCCTTTTTGCTCAATAATTCGTTGCCCTCTCCAGCAATCAGTGGCAAGGCATCGCTAGATACGGCAATGACTAGTAGAATCTGAAGACCACACTTACTTTTTTATTTTTATTTTGTAATGAAAGGAAAGAAAAAGTTCTAGGGCAGTTCTGATGTTTCAAAAATCCGTGGAGTTGGATGCCACTGGCCAGACGGACGAGACAGGGAAGGTGCTGCTCTCTGCAGGAAGCGCATGAAGCTTGAGGATCTGAAATAGTCTGAACAGCGGTATGGGAAGGCGGAAGTGGTGATAGTGAGAGAGGGGGTCTTGTTTGCAAGTCATGTCCGAATTTGTAAAGATCAGCGCATCTCGGGTGTTTTCGTTAAAATTTGGCATAGAAACCTGTTATCTTATCACATTATCGTCTCACATTACCTCTCTGCTAGTTCAGCAACAGGTTGTGTACTTACTTATCTACCAAAATATTTTTTTTTTCGGCTGTGATCTCGAGTGTGTGGAAGTGATCAGAAATTTGGAAATGTTCTAAGATTGCCGCTCATACTCACAATGTCTACTCCAGCACCTAATGACATTTATCATTGATTTGGGGCTCGCAGGTGAGACGATAAATTAGCTATGATGGCTGGAATTTATTCATAAATAGTTGTTACCCTACCCCCTTCAAGAACTTAAAATCAATTCGTTACCAACAAGTGCCTACCTTGTTCTAAGTCAAGAAGAGTCTCAGAGTTTATTTTTATAGGTACGCAGTTTATTTAATGTACTCCACGAACTGAAAGACAATAATCTGTTACTTACTTACCTGTATATTCTTCATTTTTTCTATCCTTTCCTACCGTTAACCTATCTTTTGTTTTTGTATATAATTTTTTGTGGGGGTTAATCATTGGTAAAAAGTCACGCCTCGCCCCTGCTAGCAATCTCTTCAATAAACTATTGTAATAAAGAAACACACAAACAAAAACCAACAAAACAACAAAATCAACAGGCAACAAAAGAATATCAAATCGGGAAGGCCATTGTTTATGTGCTGCACTCTACCTCAAGCTGCTCATGTTCGGAGACCCATTCGTAGAACACTGTCTCAGCCTCAGCTCGTACAAAACAAAGGAAGTCTTCAAAATCTCACGAAACCGGTTAAAAGTTAAATGATCATTACCAGGTCACTATTATTACCATGGCATCATTATCAGGTATATAAGAACATTACACTGCCAAAGTTCCAGTGGTTACCCTCAGTCGGGAAATAATTGGACCATTTAGAACAGACCATGACAATTTCATCAAAATCGGATGAAACTCGTTAAGTTTATGATTTCTACAAGGACATTGTTTTTGGGGGATGCAAGGTTACCTTTTCATCATCTTCTTTTGCTGATACCTTACCTTATATTCGTAAGAGGCCATCTAGGGTCCAACTTGCACAACCTCGGAAACTTACATGGAAATTGGACGCCACCTGTGTCAAGTATAACGTTATAATCGTACTTCATACCTACATCATAAGTTATAACATATCCCAATCACAAGGAACAGGGACCCAGATGGTAAGACGCAAAATTAAAATTTCTAAGTCTGTGCTGAAAGTAAGAATGGAAAATATGTGTGAAAATGTCAGATACCGAATTTCATGATACCTATGTATTACCTACTTGAATCTGCTTATTATTAGTTTCTACATTTATACTAACTTATATTGTTTCTAACAGTTAGATGCGCCATGGTGTGACAAGTTCGTGTATGGCGAAGAAGATACCTACATAATCCCTGGATACCTCTTGACTGTTGGAGGCTCAAGGCATTTTGAGTCATACAGGACCAAACCTTGCCCTCACGATGGTGCTGCCATCTGGTCAAGAGCTAAAGAGCTGATGCCTCGACTGGAAAAATCTCAGATAAAGAGGGAGTGGGTAGGAGTCCGCCCCTACAGAGCGGGTGGTGTGCGGATCCAGACTGAGGTCATCAACGGCATGAAGGTAATACTGTATGCTAACGTTACTCTATATTTACAAATGAATGAACTTTACATCTGAACAAGGTGAATAAAGATATTGTTTACCTATCCTAGTAGAATCGTACCATTTTCAAGCTGGTTGAACCCCTACACCCCAGGCAACAGTGATGCGTGGCTAGACGCAATACTCTCCTTTCTAAACAAATGCAAAAAAGTAAGAGAACAGGCAGCAGTACAAGCCACTATACTAGCCAACATAAAATACATACGTATGCCTAGCTACCATTCAAAGGTTTGCCAAGCCTCCCTTCTTCAAGCAAATTTCCAAAACTCATATAGTTACACACTAATTCAATCAATCATCCCATTAAAATTATGAGTCTAATCCCATTGATGATTTATTATCTTTGACTGTTTTCAGGTCGTGCATAATTACGGTCATGGTGGGTACGGCGTCACTTCAGCTCCAGGAACTGCCTACCATGCTGTACAACTTGCCGTGGACTTCCTGTCTGCCAGCAAACTCTAAACACGAATTAACTACTTTTAGGAATTTTTCATACACGCAGATCTATATAAGTGCTAAATTGTTGTACGATTTTTGGGGATTTTTTTAGCTTGAATATTATATGCATTACGAATTAACCTGGCTGTACAATTCGTTCATGTTGGCCTTTTCAACAATCCCTTCAAAAGTAATGTTGAATCTAGGCATGTACCTCTTACACACTTATTGGTTAGGAGTGGCTTCACCCGAAACGCATGAATTATATTTCTAATATTATACCATTTACTAATGAAGCAAGTAGTCGTTTATTTCTAATTTTCTTTGGCCATGTACCGACTGTTTAATGAAAAAATATATATTGATATCAATTAGGACTTTCCATAGGTAGGTACCCTCTATGCTTCCCATGAAACGATCATTCGACACTAGGGATATTAGAAATCGACGAAAAATTTGTTGGAATCTGCCACGCAAAAGAGATGAATTGGTTTACGAATGGTTAACATTAGATCATGGAGGGCTTTTCAAAAAGGTACAACATGAAGGGTATTTTGGGAAGGATTCGGTTCTGTATTATTCTGTTTGAACCAGATGAGGTTTAGGGTTACATTTAGCACAAGGAGGTTTCTGAATATTAAATTAAATTGTGGAAAAAAAAAAATATATATATATATATATATGAAAGTTGCAAATTAAGGCTCCTTGTTTTTACCACTCTACTTCTTTCAATGTTTTTAAATAAGGAGTATTTTAAAGATGGTTCTCAGGCAAGGAGACGTGAATCACAAAGCACATAAGTACCTTCAACAAGGCGCTACATGAAGGCTATGTTATGATTAGATCTCAATGAGAGGTACCTACCCCAAGTAACTAGCTACCTTCCTATTCGAAATTATATACGACGGGTACAAAATACGTAATATGAAGAGTAGATACGGGATAAAACGATTCGTATAATGGCTATGTATGTATCTTATTCCAAAATAAATGCTGAGATGTGACTATTTTACATTGATACTTGAAATTCATATCTAAAACATCAATCCACCTTGTGGTTTCCATTCATTATTTCTTAGTGGTTCTATTATAAATTCTGAACGATTTCTTATCGCTGGTGTGAAGCGTTAATATACTATGTTCGCCCAAATACTGATTTTTTTCCCTGCAATTTTAACGAATTTTTGTGGACAATAATAGCTGTCCTTCGAATTCATCGTTTCCCATTCTTGATTTAAAATTAGCTTCCGACAAATTTTTGTTTTCCTTTTTTCAAATGAGGTCAGCCATGGCTCCACGTACTTAATTAGGGAATCAACGGAAATGAAATTATTCTTTCCTTAATATCGTTAATTAAAAAAAAGAAGTTTTCACTTCTATAAACATCTGCAGATGTTGGGGGGAGTCTAACGATCGGTGACATCATACAGTTGAGGAGCTGTCATGGAAAAGCAGTTAAGTCCAAAAATCAAATTTCATAGGAACTCCCTCTGAACTCTTTTAAGATTTTTTTGAACATAACCTCTTCTCCGTACAAAGGTCACACATTTATTCAGGGTGCGATCTAGCAAGGATGGGAGGACCTAAGGCCGGTGGCGTGACTTTTTACTTGCACTTCGACGAAAAAAAATGTTCTTTCGATTTTTGGACTTGCTTTTCCATGTCAGCTCCTCAGTTCATCAATGCAGTTTCATGGATATACCTACTTATAAATTGAGATTTCAATAAAGAAAAAGCTCATCCAAAATACACATGTGGCATTTTAACACTTACTGGACACAACTTATAAACTTATAGTTTCGTGTAACTTGGAAATGATTATTATTACGGGTACAAGCAGAACTTTGCTCCACAATTTATGTCCAGACAGTAAAATGTGGTGATGGATGTGGTTATTCACTTGCCTGGTTTCAGGCCTCCGTGTAAACGTCATTTTCGTGACATGTTTTGGTAGTTAGGTCCGTGTAGAACCGTGCGGCACGCTGAAAGAGTTCTGGGATTGGAGTATTTTAGTTCTTCTCTGAAGTTCTTTTCCCGTTAATGGGAAAAACTGCGCGTGTACGGGAAGGGTGCCTCTTTTCGCATATATACCTACGAGAGAAGGCCATTCATTGTACATACCTCAGTTCAAGAGTAGGAGTTGGGTTCATTCTTTGAACTGCCTTAATAACTTTTCAAATTTCTACAATTTGTTGAAGAAAGTCAAAACCTATGATAAATATAATTAAACTATTGAATCCAATTTTGTTAATTCCTTGTTCAACAGCCATATAGCCACAATTACCCACCTACTTGGAAAGGAACGCGGTTACTTTTTACGATTTTAGGCATAGAGTACCTATTTAAAAGTAGTTGTATTCTTTGTAAGTATTCACATGCATATTTCGTACGACAACGTTGCGTCTACCAACTTGAAAAGATGTTGGCAACGAGCAAATTTTTATATAAACAGTAGCTTCAAAAAAGAAAAGGAAAACAAGAAAAAATTGCGGGGAGAGCCGTGGTTAGTTCAATACCTACCAAATTGAGTAGATTGGTTCTTCGTAGGTACCTACCTGTTGTTACAGAAGTGGGTAATTAGGGGTCTAAATTAGTGAATAATCACTCCACTCGAAATGTCCGAGTTATTACACAAACAGCTGCCTACATTGGGAACTAGGGAGCAAGTTGTAGTCTTGGGGGGAGATTTAAGAGAGGGAACAGTAGAAGGTAGCTACGCTGCTGAAGGTTTGCTGTATCAGCTGACCTTCCCAAGGAGTCCCCATCCATGACACTAACTACTCCGATATTGGAAATGGCGATTTGTAGATAAATGCAAAATTGAGTGATAAAAGAGAGAAAAAAAGCCAACAGCACACTGTGTTTCCAAGCAGCCACAAGCACCTACCTTCAGTTCCAAGTACAAACCACACCCTACGTTGCTTTACTTCAGGGATCAGACGAGAACTGGTATATTCAATGTGATTATGACTGTAAGTGAATGCTAATGCTAGGAGGATGATAGTTATATTTTGGTCTACGACTCAAAACCACACACCACACCACCACCCTTACTCAAACCTAGGCCGTAGGCTTCTGTGCCTGATAAAGCAGACAGTAAAATTAATTAAAACTTCTGCTCGATCTCGAGTTCAAGAGACCATTGACCTTAGCGTCACTATCCATCTCGTTTGTTTCTCTGAATATACATTTAAAAATTACATGAGGAGGTTAGCATCAGCTTGCTCGCTCTAGACGCTCCTCTTTGTGTTAATAGGAAAAATTCTTACGCGAAGAACGAAAGTAGGTACTCTACCACTGTAAGCCATTTTCGCTAAGTCACAAGATTGTTTATCATTCTCATGTATAGACCTCAATTGGAATCGTAGATAGGGATTTTCAAATATTGTATTCTAACTGCAAATTTTTAGTATGTTTCCAACATAAAAATCCATAAAATATTTACCCTAGATTTTGGAATAAGTGGTACATAGTTATCCAGGGACGATGTTTTTAGAAATGAGTATGAAATTTTCTATTGGCCCTTTACGGATTGCCCAACATATCCCTGGTGATAATCTATCTAAATCCCTGATTATCTATATTAAGTATATAGGTAAGTGAATTCTAGATTAATCTTCCTTGCTGTACTTGTCATATCACATCTTACCGGGCCCCAGCTTAATCCTATGCATCAGGTAGGCATTATCCTTGCGAGTGATTTACTTTTTGGTTCATACTTTATATTATACTTACCAAATTTTACGTAAGTTTTTTCGTGATAATAATTATAAAATAGATACTATGTATTAGGTATTTTGTATCTGTTTCACGATAAGATACCACTCGGATTTATACCAAGATTAAACTGTACTCTCTCACATTCTTCCTAATTAATTCACATTTGTTTAGATCACTTTTGTCTTTCAGTTGCAAAATAAATATGTTGCATCATGTTTTCTTCTATATATTTGAAAAATACGATAGGTAATTTATGTTGGATCCCTGATTGATTTTTACTGAGTATTTTTAAAAGTAGAAAATAAGCATACACTGTACAGATAGTATTAATTATGGTGTGATTGTGATTTAATATACATATATAAGAGATGATTTATTAGTTATTAAAATGAATTATGATAGAAATAATAATCATATTATTACAATCTTTGCAGTAAGGATTTTTTTCTTTTATAAAACGCTTGAAAGAATAGCTAAGACAAAGAAAATACCATTTCACTTAAGCGTATCTACGAAACTTGAGAATGTTGCCTCAAGCAGAAATTAAAAAGAGAAAAACTACGTCTTTATTAGCGTATCATGTGAATTATGAAGAGATGCGATAAACAAATAATAAAAATATTGTAATGTTATGCGTAAATTATTGAACTTTTATTAGGTATAGGAAGAGATGTAAAAGGAGAAATAGCCATGCACCCTTTGCACGTCCTTTAATCGATTAAAATCAATTACCGATGAGCTCGTAACCTTAGAATAACCTAAATAGGATATTTCCTTCAATAAATTAGATCCTCATTAATGATTAATTCGGAATAAGGAAAAATTAGCCTTTTGTATTCACACCATTAAACCAAAGATAAAACATTCAAATAAGTAATATAGATAAGATGCTGAACAATAAAACCTACCTAATAACATTTACCTTGTCTCGTAGTAAATCAAAGTTGTAGGAACGTCTTGAATTATATTTTTTTATAATACCTACTGATTTGTCATAATTCTCGAGTTCGCTGGTTAAGTGAAGAAGAAGAAAATAATATCCATTTGACCAACAGTTTTTGTTGATGACAGAAAAACTTCATGAGATGATGTAGGGTAGGGATCTAATTAATTTTGAATTGAAATTAAATGATACTTACTTTTCCATAATAAAATAAATTGTGGTTTCGAAAATGCTGTTTGATCAGTTTGGAAAGATTTTTTATATGACAGAATCCCGGTTTGGAAAGATTTTTTATATGACAGAATCCCGGTTTGGAAAGATGTTCTGTATGGCAATATCCCGGTTTTATTAATTTTGGTTCCACGAATTGTATTAGTATAGAATTTATGAGGATCAAAGAAGAGATGAGTTGAAGAAATAGATTATTGCACAACTCATTCCCTACTTTAATGTTATTTTGGTTTATTATTCAATAATGGACCATTGTCATCGCTCTGGGGAAACATTGTCACTATTCGAATAACACAGCAAATAGTTGATAGGGTAGCTAGGGGTTCGAATTTTCCTGTACTTGGGAATGGAACGTTCAGCGAGACATCTAGCCTTATTCAGTCGAAACCGTGCCTCCTTGGTAGTATTAGGAAGCGAGATATAGCAATTTGACCAACGTTTAGAATGAATACTTTGGCCCCATGCTGGGGGCAAGAGATCGCAGCCCTGGGATATAAGTAAGCAACGACTTTATAGTCATTTATTATTCAGAATTCGGGAATTAGGGAATCTAGCAAGACACGTAGCCTTACATTCAGTCAGGCGAGAGAGCGTAGCTCTGGGGTGTAAGTCACCCAGCTTGGCATTGCCAAAAGTTGGTAAAAATGTGTTCTTTTGCCGCATTCTGCTGCACGCTCTTTCCCCAAATCGCCATTTTTCTTTTGGCAGGCTCAACAGGTCTTCAAGTGACTGCAATCGGGGAAGTTCGGTGAGAAATAGTAAGCTTAAAGCCTTTAATTTTTTCACTCCAGCGTGGATGATTCCACAGCTCTACTTGTTTTTACACATAGCGCCTTACAGTCGGAGAAATATTAGATAAAAAATGTTGAAAACAGATTTACTTCATTTCCTTCTCAATCCTTTGACACTGCTTCACCAAAGTTCATGTGAGTACAGCGAGCGCGAAACTGACAATGAGAACGGTCGCCCCGGGCAGAGCAAGATTCGTGAGTGCCCGGAGTTAACCCGCCTGCAGTCGGTTTTTCGACAAATCATCAGAGGGGCCTCGAGTGCTCGTTCTGTATAAACACAATGGCCAGCATTCGTTGAATGAAGTTCCAGCTTGTCGCAACATTTCGTGCTGTTCAGATTTCCGATCTCTTCCTGTAATTTTCTTCTTGATTTATATTAGTCTTTAGAATGGAAAAAGGAATGGGAGAGTGAAAAATGCTTGACTATCATTTCACTCTATGATAGCGAGCAAGAGCAGTGGCAGCCCCACATTATAACAAAATTTAAAAAAGTCATTCTGTAAGTAGTTGGTTATGATTTTTCACCCTCAGAAATTCCCATGTTTTGCGCTTTCTTCCTTTTGTATTCATTTTGTAAATCATCCAAAATCAGAATGGAAGCAGCAGTTACAGCTAGCTTTGATGACGCGGGTGCCATGATGGCAACAAAATGTTGAATCACCCACGAATGCTCATGGACAATGATCTTAGCCCGGCGGTGTGAATATTGCTTCTTCCCTTGTGTTTGTGCTCGCCGGAATCTGGTGTGAAACAGGCGCAAACTCTAACTGTAAACAGAGCTTAAGGCTCGGTTCAGACGAGCCGTTTTTCTGCTGTGCAGCAGCCTCAAACGCTGTAGCAGTAGGTACCTAGCTACGAATGGGTGAGTGTAGATGGGCTGACTCTCGCCACCGCCACAGCTGTGTTCACAACCAAGCTGTGGTTACCTCCCCTCTTGTTACACTTGACGTCATAGGCCACCCGACCTTCTCGGAGGAAGGGTTACCTTTCAATTTAATTTCTTATTTTTACATTCCTTCTCCATAAATCAGTAAATTTCATGAATCCGCACAACACAAAATTGAGCTTCATCATCTCTGACAAGTCAGAGCTATAACCGCAGCAGAAAATCCTTCATATTTCGACTCAAGTTTCAACATCACACAAGACAACCCAAGAAGTTAATCTCGGGACTGGCAGCAATTCCTATGGAAATTAAAGATCCCCCCCGGAGACTGATGCACTTGACCGTGGAGCAGAGGCGGATGAGCGATAGAGGATACTAGACAGAAACGGAGGGGCCTGAAGATGACATTTTGATGTGGAAAGCTTGCCAGTAAAGAAACTCAGAGAAGAATTTTTTCTGCTTATATCCGTCTCACCCTGACAACCCCATTGGCCATAAAAGCCTCACGGATGGATCATGAATCAATCAATTAAGTATATGTTTAATGCATGCTGAAAAATGTACTTGAATTTAATTAATACCTGTAACAATTAACAGGTACAGCAGAACCGAGAGCCCAGGAAACAACTGGCTTTTTGGTTGTCTGAACTGAGCCGACCAATACCTAGCCAACCAACCTTAATGGTTGAAAATTTAAATCCTCTTAGGTTCTTGGAAAATTCGCAGGCTACTCTCACCCTGCAGGCACTCTTACTCTTACCCCCAGCTATCCCATAGAGCTCTCTCAGGTTTTAAAAGTGCACAAAGAGTGGGACAGGGCAGTGACAGGCTCATGGGAGCTGGACTGTTAGCGGCCCCCACCCCTCCTCTTCCCCCTCACCAAGCTGAATTCAAGAATTGTGATTTGCAGGAGCCATGGTGAAGAGGCAACCGCAAATCACGATCTGTGAATTCACCAAGGGAAGGAGGATGAAGATGGTCCAGTCTCGCATCAGCCCACAGCAGCCTCATCCTGTTCCTCGTGCACTTCTAGAACCAGAGTGAGTTCAACCTACGTAACTACTATTACTGCTAGTGCATTACCAACTGATATCTGATTCTGATATTGCCGCTTAGTTTGTCATATTTAGTACATTGTTCACGAAATTTAAATTTTCAAAAAGTGTCATGAGCTGACATAGGTAGGCCAAATGATGTAAAATACCTACCCATCTTTCATCTTATTAACCTTGTTCAAAGTGAAAGAGTTGGAAAATCTTGAATCTGAGAACCGTATAAACAAATCACAGATGTGAAGTTGGTTGATAACAAAAACAAATGATGCAATAGGTTTAGTAATGAGAAGGTAAGGAGTGAAATGTGACGTCACGCTCAGTGAGTGGGCAGATACCAAGGATACTAGACTAAGAAGGTAGGGGTCACGAAAAAAGGGGCTGGTCGTCGTGACGTCACTGGCACCAAGCGACTGCCTGGGCTCCCTTTACTTTCTATTGCAGCCCTTGCGCACCAAGCTTTTACTGAAAAACAGAAAGCCATATTAACATCAAAATTGCTGGACACGTGGATACCTACCTAGTAGATAGGTACTTGAGTATTTAAACCATTTCACACCACCTTTCTTTCGAAAATAGTAAAACAGTGAATATTCAAGTGCGAACTACCCAATTTTCATCTTGTTCTCTTTTCTCCGGGCTATCTTCTCTTTTTTGAATAAGTCAATGATGCCAGTATTTAAACAGAATGAAGCTTTTGGGTTTTTCAATATGTTTCAAATTCGAGTATTTCATTGTTTTTTTTTTCAATGCCACTGGGTTTATTATTTTCTAAAAGACCATTCTCACAGTGCGTCATAATTTCAATAACCGCAGTCTCAAAATCCTCGTCAATAACTTGAAGAGAGAGTGCTGTTATGGGGGGAATCCTCATTTTCTACATTACTTTCATTTTGAAAAGACTGGTTATCTATACTGATTTCCGACACCACATCTGCACTCGGGGTTTGGACTTCCTAGCCAAACTGGATGTGTTCGCTATTAATCACTTGTCCTGCGTTACGGCATAACAATAAAGACCGTCTCTTCTCGACCGTGTTTTCTCTGGGACACGGTGGAAGGTAAGGGGAGATCATAGAATCTTCCGATCCCGAGAAGTTGAGAAAAAAAGCTTTCTAACACGTCTTGATTGCATCTAGAAGTCATGATGTATGTGTACCCCTCATGTTTCAATTGGTTGTACAAACCCCGGATGCTATTTATAGAAAGGAGGAACCCCTTTTGAAAAGGAAGTAATGTCGTTCGACTTTTCCCCATCGCTCTCATTGAAAATAATAATTTATAAAGTTTATCAAGGGCATTTTCCTGATCCTCCATCGAGTTACCATAAGCGCTTTTTAGTTTATTAGTCGAACAGGTAGGTATCCGAGAATTCAGAACGTCGAATCCATCGTTTACAGTTATGACAAAATCTCCAACATGTTTAAACTCGGACCGTTTGCACGAATTTAACCACTTTAATCGATAAACATCATCGCGAGGAAATCGGTGAAAATGCAACCCTGAATCTTTGTTATCGCTGTGATTTGAACACCCACAAACGGCACAACAAACCATCATGAACCGTCGTCAAACAGGAAGAAATGCCAACTGGCTAACTAAATTCAAGCAGCCGAGCTGCGTGAAAGGTGCCAGTGACGTCAGAGGGCCTGGGTTTTCCCCGCGGCCAGCGGTCGTGACCCCTACCTTCTTAGTCTAGTATCCTTGGGCAGATACAATGGGGTATTTTTATGGTTATTTTGTATTTGCTCAATTAAATTATCTGAACGAGAGCTTTCCAAAAAGGTGCTATAAGATGGGTATCTGACCAGTAAACTGCATTTTTTTGTCCTATGACGTCACAGCCCCCATTTGCGGGGGGGGGGGGGGGGGGCTCATCTCCCTTGCCCTACTACGTCATGTGTGATCTCCCTTCCCGTTCATTGGTCAAACTAAATGGTCTTTTGAGCTGAAAATTGCAACTATAGTCGGGTCAGCGTAGAGAAGTTACGTGAGATGGTACCCCAGATGGGCAGCGGGAAGAGGGGAAGTAGCAATCTGATACCCCTTCCCTAACTCCTCCTCCGATCCACCACCCACTTCCCGCTCCTGCCATTGGCATGCTGACGGTGGGGAAATGTTAGATGAGTGTAGAGGGGGTGACGGACTGCGGTCAGCTGATTTCCCCTGTTGGATGTTAAATTTGAATTGAATGTGGAGGGAAACTTTAAATTTAAACTGTTTACCAGCAATACTGATTCCCTATTGGTCCGCCATTTTGCCTGTCGGCCAATCAGTTCCCCCACCTCCTTGCCTTCACGTAACTTCCTACGCTGACCCGACTGTAAGAGGTTTGAAGCGGGAGTTTTAGCAATTTTGTAGATGTGGGAATTTAATTAATTTCTATAAAACCTCTGGCGCATCAAATGGAAATATTTTTTGTCTTTAAATAAAGTTCACTTTTTATTTTCGGTGATAAAACGCTGAAAAATTACTACACAAAGGTTTATTATTTCATAATTGGGTAGCCTTTCTATGCAAAACACGTCTACTTATAATTATTAAACAAAGTCTATTATACACTATCTGAATATATCTGCAAAGGCATAGACGCTTACCAAGCAGAAATTAATTTAATTAGATAAAGTACCTACACTTACAGTTCCTTCAGTATTTATCACGAGCTGACCCACCCCTTAATTGAAAATTAATTATATAAAATAAATTACCTACCTACAGCTCACAAGTCACCTATAGGTGACAAAAGTTATAATAAACTCGATTTTGTGAAGTGAAAATCCATTTTTCCATCCATTTTTGTAGATCAAAAGGCGCTTTTTACTGTTTCACCAGTTGAGTTTCACTCCCATGTTAATGTTATTTTTTCCTTTCAAAGTTCTAGCCATTAGGGAGAGCAAATGGGTGGAAGGAATGGAACTTAGTTGTGGGTAGTTTCATTTGATTCATTGGGATCATATCCATAGACCCAGAAAACACATTACTGTAACATTTAAAGTTTTCGGGATCTCGATGTTTAAATATTTCGGCCCTTAAATTCTACCCTTTAGGGTTGACTTTAAGCGAAAGTGAGCTTCTAAGACCAAATAGACCTCATATGTTATTTTTGTCCCAAGTTTCATAAATGTAGTTTCGGATAAAAGCTCAGGATGGTGGACTGGCGGATTTTTTTTTTTTTTTTTTTGGATTCTACGAATCTTTTAACATAAATCAATAAATTTTGAGGGAGGTTTTTTATTTTATTTTGTCAATTCTAAAGGTTCATTATTGAAAACAATAAACCAAAAAAGTGTGCAAGTTCTTTGCTTACTCTATCACAATCGAATAGGGAGTATCACAGGCGAGTAGGTAATCTAATACAGAGAAAATGTATCTTTGTGTAAGAAATTGCAGCGTGTTTCAATGGGGCTCCGAACTTGAGAAGCTCGAGGTAGAGCGCAGCACGTAAACTATGACCTTACCTTTTTTATTCTCCTTTTTTGTTGCCTATAAGGGCAGTCGTGACGAACGCTTTTTTTTTGTATGTGTATTTATTATAATAGGTTGTTAATTTATTAATTAATGGGATAATTCTCATTTTTGACCAGTACCGATGAGATTGATGGTGTGGGAAACAAAATGTAGAGAGAAAAGGGGTGACGCAAGGTATAAACAAGGGGGTTGTCATGTCAACCCCCACGTTCCTTAGGTTCCTTGCCCCTAGCGTTCTTAGTGCCGGACCTGTTAGTTCGGAGCCCCATTATATTATGTCTGGTTGTACACCTACGCCATTTTAATGTTCCTTATGTACACGCACATTAATTTCTTTAGTTTGACAATTTCAAGTAGGATTTGCTCTTCCTAATCTGATAATGAAAACTCATTGTTCAAGTGATTTAGACAGAAACGAATTATGGGAATTAGGTAATCAATATTATTTTGAAGCATGGTGTTTTTGTTGTTCTTGCTAAAGAAAAAGTTTTCCGTCCTTTCTTAACCAGTTATGACAATGTTGAATTGCTCCGTTACCTATGTAATGTTTCCTCCACAATCAATTCTTTACATTTCAGTTAGCTATTTGTATAATATCATTTTTAATCAATAGTTGAATTAAACATCTAGATTTAAGGGTCATTCCTCTGCCATGGTTAGGATATATCTCATGAGCGTATTACTGAGGTTACCTACCCAATTCGTTTGTGTATTTTATGTTTAGTGGGACCATTTATTCTTGCATTGAACCAGTGTGGTGACTTATAGAGCGCTTAACAATTCCTCCTTCCAGAATTTACCAACTAGCATAAGTTGACCTGTCGATTAAAGAAAAAAAAAATCAGTTGAAAAAAGCCTTAATAATTGAACAAAAGTGGTTATAAACCAAATCATCCTATTCGCTACTGTAACTAAGAATGAAAATAAATACCTACTTACTACAGAAACAGGTTTTTGGATGAGATTTGTGTTTGCCCTTTTTGTAATCATATCTTCTAGAAATTTGGACGAAAAGTTAATATGGAAGTGCGAAGGCGAAACACCGTTAGTACAATAGGTGGCTATCTAGGATTTATAATAAATAAGAACCATCCAGTAGATCACACATCGTGTAGAAATACCTACCTATAAACAGAAAATGAACAGTCTACAAAGAACATTGGGGTGTAGGTACGCGTTAAAATTATGTTTGGGATACACCAAAACCACGTATAAATTATGATAGATACTGTCAGAAATGAAAAGAATGAGCCTATCTCACAAGTTCGAGCGCTATACTTGATTCTTTTTGATGCAGTAATTGAGGGTGTCTTAATTAAAATAAGTTAGAAAGGCAAAAGCTGAATTAAGATTTTAATCGGACCTTTCGAACCTGTCCAAGCTCATTCCTGCTCTGAGTCTGTAATAAAAATATTTATAAAACTTTCTAGACTACACTTACAAGAAGTTTACAGGCTAAGTATCTACATACAAAATAAATAGGAAAAATAGGAATGCAAAATGTTTCGGATTTCTCGAGGGTTGGTCAATGAAAAGTCTATATTCAAGGTAGACGTTTCGAAATATTTATATTTCATCTTCAGGACTGGGGAATATGTATTTGTATGTTTATTTCATATCCTCGTCATATAAATTTAGTAGGTACCTAGCTATGTACTTAAACAACATCTTTGGGTATGCTGAGAAAAAACGTTGGGGTATACTGAGAATACATTCAAATAAATAGTATATACACCTATGTATATACGTCTCTGGTAACTTCAATTTTACTCTCTGTTCAGTATAACTTAAATAATGTCTTCTCAGTATATCTCAAAGTTTTTTCTAAGTTTTCTCAGTATACCCCAAAATGTTTTCTAAGTTTTCTTAGTTTCCCAAAGATGTCGTAAGTAGGTAGCTACCTACTAAAGCTCTATGGCGAGGACATGAAATAAGCGTCCAAATACAGTTTTCCAAGTCCTGAAGATGAAATATAAATATTTCAAAACGTCGGCCTAGAACATAGACTTTCCATTGACCAACCCTCGAGAAACCCGAAACATTTGAATACCCACCACCTGGGTAGGTATTTTCGAAACGCTGAACATGTCGATACCCATCGAGCAATGAGGGGTACCCGCATTTTTTGTTTTGGTTTATTGTTTCCAATAATAAGCCTATGTGATCGTGTAGCAAAAAATTTTTATAACCCCCCCTCAAACTTTGTCACTTTACGTTTCAAGGTGTGTAGAATCCAAATTTGAAATGTCCGTCCGCCGTTCGGGCCATAAAAGGCCTAAGAATTGACTTAAAAACCCGTTCTTTCGCACATAGACTCCATTTGGGGTCTAGTTGGTCCTAACGTTTAACCATCCCGATCGCTTTACTCGCATAGATGCTATGGGCCAAAAACGGGCGAAAAAGTGTCTTTTTCGAGGCTTTGAGTGTTAGACTTACGCACGCACGCTTGGCAGGGGGTCACGGTTGGTGGTGAGGGTGGTGAGAGGGGGCGCCGCGGCACCTTGTGGTGTCTGGGGTCACCAGGGGCGTAGCAGAGAGGTTTAGGAGAATGGATATTTATTACTTTTACGTGTTATACCCATATAATACACCGCGGCACCATGAGGTGGGTACGGCGTTCCTTCGAGGCATGAATATTTGTTTTTTTCTAGGTCATATTTGTGTGTTAATACCAATGCTTTGAATAGATAAGAATCAATAATTTGAATAGGTAAGAGCTCAAATCGAGAAATATAAACATGCGTATATAATTATAGAAATATAGGTTGTGGCAACTCGAAATAGGACACGCCGAGGAGTCTGGACGGGCCTTATGACGTACGCAAGTCAACTAAACTACGATCATACTCAATTGAAAAAATAATAAACCTTTGTGAAATAATTTGCAGCGTTTTAAATTAAATTTGATGAAATTCTAAGAATACACACACCTACCACACTCTTCTACGATTAGTGGTTTCTGTCTATCATTATGCGAAGTTTTTTTTCAAAAAGCTGCGTCATTGCGGGAGCCCTCCCCCTCCCCCTGCTCTATGTAACATCACATTTTGCCAAAACTTTGAAAAAATAAAATAAATAAAAAGGAATTATTCATCATAGAAAAATGCGGATGATGAGGAGATCGTCTAAATGCCTACATTCATTTAAATGTAGAAAACGCAACATCTTCAAATCAACAGGTAACCCTAATTGAACAATCAAGTACCAACCTAATTGTCTAACAAAGTATTAACTCGCGTTTACTTAACCCGTAGGTATAACTTGTGGTCTTATGAACATAGCTCTCCGGGTATTTATTTACAACATTCGTGAAACATTCACATTCTGTGAGTTTAACTACCAGTGGCCCAAATTGTTTTCTCACAACTGAATAAAATACAAGGAAAACATTTAGCTAAAGTACCTCGTCCTGGACATCCTGACAATCACTGATATTACATATAATCGATGAATAAACGAAGTAACGAGTGAAGTTTATTCATAATTTATTATGTCAGGGGCACTAGGGGGTGGTTTAACAATGTAGTGACCACGGCGTCAGACAGAGCCAATTTAAAGAGAAAATTCAAAAGTTAGCAGGACGGGCGCCTTCCAAACGATTAGGTACATACCTATATGAATGTTAACATGAGCAGTTATAATAAATTGACAATATTCAACTTGTTTTTATATTCGTTAAAATATTTATTTTTAAAATATTGAATTCGGATTATTACTGAATATTATTTAGAGTAGTTCTTTTTCGTTAACTTGAAAGTTAATTATTTTCGAGCTTCTAAATGTCCTCAGTTTTCAATAAAACGTGCATGATTTAATTATATAATAGAACTCCTTCTCCCAACAAATGAAAAATGGGGTTCCAAAAGAATAAACAGTGTATACATAAACAATCCAGAAACTCAGAAATAAAACGTACGCAAAATAATCGCTAATCAGAGCGAAAATGGCTAACATTCTAAATTGGCTCATTACACAATGTCACAAGTAGGTCTGCGCAAATACATAGTAGTTGTTGGTACACTGTCAGAAGAACAAGTTTATTCGATTCTTAATCTCTATGAGGGTCTGCACATAAATTGATAAGCGTCGTTGCTTAAGGCTGTTTTACTCTTCGTCTGTTTATGACAGAAATAATTGATAATCACTTCAGTTGCATAACCACTCTTGTCAGTGTCTGGACAACCCGGCACCTTCTAGTCTGGTCGTGAGAACCATTCATTCAGCAGAACCGGTGAGTTTGAATCTCAAATACGTGCCTACTCACTAGACTATTACCTATTTATTGAATGATCCGTCTAAATCAGACACCTATTAATAAATTCTGTAGGTAGTACCTACCTGCATAAACATACCTCATGAAGCCTATGCGAACAGTTCTGTTTTAATTTATTACCTACTAGCTGGTTCACCCGTGCGTTGCACAGGTTGACTTGGACATTATCAAATAGCCTGTGGCCCATGTTGAAGTAATTCTGATAGATTCACCCACTCAGATCCCCAGTTGGTTCAGTGACGTTCAAAACGCTTTAACATCCTCCCCCCTCCCCTCCCCACTGGGTCAGATTTCAAAAATTTGAAAAAAGTAGTCTTTGACTTGAATTAGAGTAATCCAAACATATTCGACAATCAAATCCCCAGTTCGTTCAGTGATGACAAAGTTACCCCATTTCTCCCCCCCCCCCCCCCCCCCTAAAACACCCCATTCTATGGGTTGAATTTGAAATTTTTCAAGTAGCCTGTGATTTAAGTTAGAATACTCCAAACATATTCAACAACTCAGATCCCCACTTCGTTCAGTGACGTTTGAAACACTTTAACTTCCCCACCCCCTCCCCGTCCATTGTGGGTCAGATTTGAAAAAAAAGTAGTCTTTGACTTGAATTGGAGTACTCCAAACATACTCGACAATCAAATTCCCATTTTGTTCAGTGATGACAAAGACCCCATTCCCCCCTCCTCCCCTAAAACTCACCCTATGGAGCAGGATTGAAATTTTAAACCTTCTCTGGACTTCCACAAATAATTTAAGACCAAAATTAGCCAAATCGGTCCAGCCGTTCTCGGGTTGTAGCGAGACTAACGAACAACAATTGATTTGTATATATAGGTATATAAATATCTTGGAAATTGTATGTGTGTCAGCGTCCATGTTACGTATCAACAAAATTGTGATAAGTTTGTGATAAGATATCAAGAATTACTTTCATTTCTCTAATTTCTTTGACAAAGATCAAAATCGAAATATCAGATTCTTTCTTTCCTCTATATATTTGTGAAATTCTTTCTATATTTAAAACGAAGTATATAGTTCAGTAGAACCGCGACTAGTTCAAGTGTTCCTATATATATATATATATATATATATATATATATATATATATATATATATATATACATATATATATATATATATATACATATATATATAGATTTCACACCTCATATATTGGCAGAGGTATACAAATATCATACACAAATAGACCTTCGTAAATTATCAGTTGAAAAATTATCACTTCCCAGAGAAATATATATAGAAGACATATTTGAATCAAATTATAACGATTTTCAGCGAATTTTTCCTGAAGCTTAACCAAAGTTTTGTACGTAACAGTTAACAATGTTTAAGTATACCTCCCTATGGCATACAAACATTCCTGAAATCATTCTGCAGAAGATTTCAAGATTTGTTTGTCAATTTCCAATATTTGTAAGAATTTTGTTATTTAAATACAGTTTGTTGCTCAAAATCACGAAACGCAAGTATGATTTACGCTCAGTAGGTTGGTACCTACCTACCTATTTACCGCCTTGGCATATTGGTTTATTATTTTCAATATCCCCCCCCCCCCCCCCCCCCTCAAAATTAGTTGGTTTACATTTCAAGATCTAAATCCAGAATCTAAAAAATAATAATAATCAGTCCATCCGCCATACGCTGTCCAGAGCATTATTTCTCAGAAACTACTGGTCCAAAATCTTTGACACTTGGTCAAAAATAACATTTGGCGTCTAGTTGGTCCTAGAAGATTGGCATTCAGCTGATATAATTCCAATGGAATACTCTTGTCACGAAATCGAGTTGGTCACCTTTTTATAGATGTTTTAGTGAAGCGAAGGTAAGCCAATTTATCACCTACATTAATCCATTAATCTTCAATTGAAGAACTGAGTCATTATCGATATACTTAGAACAGAGGGTCTTGTACAGTGGATATGTTTTATTTATTTGTATTAATTTTCACTTGGTAGCCACCAATATCTATGTAGGCATATTGATGACAAAGTCATCGTTTCGCTCGACGACTATGAAATAGCGTTACGCAAATCGGTTACGAAGGTGGGACCCGTTAGTCCAATTTCTTTCTTAATCAACCTACGGTGCTCAAATTTAGGATGGAACTCCTTTGAGACACCTAGAAAACAATTACGAGGTTTGGAGGCGATTGACAGCTGAGGGGCCAATGATAATTTCTTTCCTAATCGACCTACGGTGGTGACGTTTGAAATTGAGAAATTTTGGAATACCTAGAATACAATGGGAACTTTCGCGTGTTGGAATGGAATGCCACACTTTTGATCTCAGATTTGGATTCAGCGAAAAACCCCAAGCACCGATTTTCAGTTCAAAAGATAGTTTAGTTTGGCCAAAATACGGGTAGGGAGATCACGCGTGACGTATAGTGCAAGGGAACTGAAGGTTTCCCACAGGCGGGTGGTGGCCGTGACGTCATTGTGCAAATGAATTTCAAAAGCTGTATTACTGGTCAAATACCCATCATATAGCACTTTTTTAGAAAGCTCTCGTTCAGATCTTTCTATTGAGCAAATAAAAAATAACCACGAAAATTGTCCATTCCAAGGTATGGCGGTGAACAGATCAGTTCAGGGGCCCATGAGGATAATTTCTGTCATAATCAATCTACGATGATGAAATTTGAAAAAGAGCTCCTTTGTAATTCCTTAAAAACAATGTTACTAGGTATGGAGGACCACTTATCTGCGAAAGGTCTTCTGAGGCTGATTTTTTTTTATCGACCCAGTGAACTAAAGAAATTTTTTGTAATAGAGGACTTTAAAAGCAAGAAACTGACATATTTTCAAGTCAATACACAGTCCATGCAGAGCTTTTACCTGGTGGGAAGATGGTTCTGTCATAAAGGAGTTTGTTTATTAACATATTTTAAAAAGCGTAAAATTGAGGTGTCCTGATACTGTGAAGGTGTGTTGAGGTGTTCATCTCATAGTGAGTCGAGTTTAGATGATGTAGGTACCTACATAGTGGTGCCTACGATTGGGTTTTCGAGAAGGTATGTTACTTCTTGTGAGATGGTCGCTGGATCATTTATGCATAGGAGCAGTGAAGATCGGGATTAAAGCTAACACCGTAATCAACTATTCACTGTCAAATGAATTAATTTTGGTTTACGTAAAATCTATTTCAATCACTTCATGTGCTAGGTACTGATAATCCAAATGCTAGTTAATCCTTTTGAATCTGAAGCACAACAACTACATCCAAATTGTGGATGGGAAAAAGCCAGAGCTGTCTCATGAAGGGGGGTAACGAAGACTGGGAGGGTAGATAAGAGATCTGATTGTAGGAGTTATCTAGTAATACGTAAATCGTTGTACCGTAATTTGCAGTCTTTATTTTTATTATGGTTTCAGGTAAACATTTTTCCTGTTGAATCATGAGGTCCTGGAGCGCATGTGTGATCGGTGGTGGTGTCGTTGGAATGACAACGGCCCTTATGGCACAGGAAAGGGGTGCTAAGGTGACACTTGTGGCGGACAAGTTCAACAAAGAAACGACGAGTGATGGTGCAGCTGGAATTTTCTGGCCAGCTACTTCATTTTTAGTGCTCTCCCCTGAAATCACCAAGTAATTGCCAGTTGTCTACCTATTTACTCCTGTAACAGTGCATCCGCTGTCCACGTAGATGGAATGACTGGTGCAGACTAAGCTGGTCATGCGGAAGCAAACAAGTCAAGGTGAAAGCGGACCAGTGTGAAATCATGTTTAAAGGGTTCAATAGTTTAAAATGGTTTATGTTGGAATTGGTTGAATGCCCTTTTGGTGGAAAACAAGAAACGAGAATCTCAAGAATATGGTTACTTAGTGGATAAGTTCACAGTAATAGACTTTTAGCTCAAACAAAATAACAACTGCGTAAATCGTATAGTCGTCCAGAACCAATTTTTCCCTCTAAGTGATGAACATAGTCCAGAGACCCTCTTTGGGGGTCTTCCATCAGAAGAAACATGTTGAAGATGAGCAGCCCAATATTCATAGTGGTTGGGAACATAGTTTGAGGGTTGACTTGGAATTCCATCAGGTCCAGAAGAAGCTGATTTTTTGGCTTGGTACCTAATTAAAGGCCTCATTTTGAAGCATCTGCATGCACACAATTTTACCCAAGGAATCACTAGTGGAAGCTGGGAGTACCATTGGCCCATCAGGGTTGTGGCGGTAAGCATTGACGAGTTGCTACCAACACACCACAAACCTCCAGGAAAGAGGTTTGAACTTGGCAGCTTCATCTAGTACTTCTTCAGCCTCACCAAGCAAATGCTTCCTCTATTCATGCCTTTCCATTTTCTTCCTTGCTTAACTCCTCACGACTTCCATGAGGCAGCATAATTGGAGGAACCCTACTCTGCGTAGGAATCCTCATCCTACATGAAATCTAGCTGCTCAACAGCCTACCTTGCCAGATCATATGGCTTTTCCTTACCACCAATGTGGCCAAACTGTTCTTCAGGCATCAAAACGTTAGTCTCCAGGTCAGACAGAAGATCAGGTCCTGGAAGACAATCACTAAAAAAACAGGTGGTGCTGCCCCACATCAGGACAAACTGCTTCTAATGCAGTCTCAGGTAAAGAATCCACTGGTAGAAACTGTACACTTCAAAATACCCTCTTCTAGTTAAACATTAATAATTTGAATTAGGCACTCCTAATAGCCCCATTCACGCAGTCTCTGCCTCCTTTGCTGCAAATTACTGGAAGCATGCTTGTGCCACTCTTGTCTACATCAATAGCAGCATTGGGATGCTTTTATTTGTCATGGAGCCCAAGGCTTGAAGCTGTAGGCTCTTTCGTAATAGGCAACACTTGTGTGTATTTTTACGAAGTAGGTGAATAGGAAAACACTCTGGAAAGGCATTTCGGGCCCCAAGCTTGGAAGTCTATTGGTTTGTAGTACTTTCTTAAGAATTGCATGTTAAAACAAAAAGACTCAGTCGCCTCGTGAGAAATATGAAGCCTTTGATTAACTGTTCCCTTTGGATACACCTCATTGGGGGGAGTTCTTGCCCTGAAGAATTCAAATCCTAGATGGGTAAGTGCAGGGCGCTCAAAGATTATGTGGAATGTTATTAGGTTAGGTCTGTCTACTCATCTAATCTGCATATCGTTGACTTTTGTGTGGCCCCTATCCCAAAAAGATGAAATCGTAGGAGCAAATCTGGTATGTGGCCAACCATTGTTTTTAGTTCCCTAGGGGATTTTCTGTGTACACCCTCAGTACGTTTGATGTTGGGTTTGGCCACCTCTGTGGAAACGTCCTTCAATATTCTGGACCACCTTCTAGCGGTTGAGGTACTAGCATAAGAAGAAGGAGAGGCTGACAGGAACCCCAGCAAAGGCACCCTGAGCATATCCCCTAGGATTCTACAATATCTTTTTAGTAAGTATCCATAACTGCAAAAAGTCTGTCAAAGGGACAATATGGGCCTCTATCCTAGTAACCAGAGGGTTACTCTGCCATGCCTCGGGGCACTCAGATGATGCCCAGATTGCATGGCTGGGTCGTATGACAATGATATGGGTCATTTGAGGATAAGTGACTGAAGGGTTGATCCTGAAAGGAGTAGAAGGTTCGATATGTGACTATACTGTGGAGAATAGATAGGTATTACTAAATTATATGTATTGTATGTAGTGTAACGGCCCAAAAATATTTGATACATAGGAGTTTGAACTCGTGTCCTTACAACTACGGGGAAATTTCCCCTTAGTTACTAATCAAACATCTTCAACTGTGAGAGTTATTTACCTGGAGCGTAAACTTTCCCCAGAATCAAACACCTGCCATCTCGGCTTGTTTGGGGTAGGACGATTGACGAAGTGAAACTGCAGGCCACTGGCTCAGCAGATGCTCGCTGGAAGAAGTCAGCAAGTCGAGTGAGTTCATTGTCACAGTGTGTTTTGACTCAAGTGAGTGAGAAAGTGAAAGGTGCTAAGAAATCTGATGTTCTGTCTGGTGTCTTTTGGCTCGAGAGGGATTTAATTAATTATTGTTTCGTATTATTTTGGATCCTGTTTTGACTGCGCCACTGTAACGGCCCAAAAATATTTGTTTACACTGGCCTCATTGCTCAACCTGTTCGAGTGTTGCAACTAAGAGGAAATTTACGAAAAACTACCAAGCCGAGACGGCTGGTATTTGACTCCGGGGCAATGTTACGCTCCAGGAAAATAACTTTCACAGTGAAAGAGGTTTGATTACACTGGCCTCATAGTTCAACTCGTTCGAGTGTTGCAACTAAAGGGAAATTTCCCCGTAGTAACCTTGCCAGTTAGAACTCCATTCAAGGTATCAAATATTTCTGGGCTGTTACAGTGGTGCAGTCGAAATAGGACCCGAAATAATACGGAACAATAATTAATTAAATACCTCTCAAGCCAAAAGACTGTAAACATCACAATCCTTGACGTAGCGTCTTTCACTCCGTCACTCACTTGAGTCAAAACACACCATGACAATTACCTCGCTCGACTGCTGACTTCTTCCAGCGAGCATCTGCTGAGACAGCAGCCTGCAGTTTCACTTCTTCACTCGACAGACCCCAAACCAGCTGAGCTGGCTGGTATTTGACTCCGGGGAAATGTTTCGTTCTAGGAAAATAACTCTCACAGTTGACCAGGTTTGATTACACTGGCCTCATAGCTGAACCCGTTCGAGAGTTGCAACTAAAGGGAAATTTCCCCTTAGTAGTACCGAGGCGAGTTTGAACTCCGTCCGAGTTATCAAATATTTTGGGACCGTTACAGTAGGCACCTTCCTTTGATGGATAATGACTGATCATACTTAGGATTGCTAAGATTCGGTAAAAGTTTCAGTTCCAAAACTTTTGAAGCTTGAGCTAATCTAAAACACCAATGAAATGCTGAAAATTTTCCGTATAAGATGCCATGGTTAGCTAGTTTAAATACCACAAAAAATTACTTTTTAACACCTTAATAGACAAATTATCTGCTGTAGGCATTTGATAAATAAACTCTTTTTCATGTGGTAAATTTTTCATTTTATTTTATTATATCTAGAGGCCGCCATTTGCAGAAAAATATCTTCAGAATTTCAACTGTCCAACGATAATGTCAAATTAATATTCTTACTTTTATAATTTTGAGGGAAAATGTAATCGATTTATACTGGTGGTACCTACCTAGTGTAACGGGCTAAAAATATTTGATACCTCGACAGGAGTTCGAACTCGCGTCGTCACAACTACGAGAAATTATTATTAATTTCCCGAAGTTGCGACACTCTAACGATCAGAGCCATGAGGCCAGGGTGACCAAACCTCTTCGACTGTGAGAGTTATTTTCCTGGAGCGTAACATTTCCCCGGAGTCAAATACCAGCCGTCTCGGCTGGTTTGGGGTCGGACGAATGACGAGTGAAACTGCAGGCTGCTGGCTCAGCAGATGCTCGCTGGAACAAGTCAGCAGTCGAGCGAGGTCATTGTCACGGTGTGTTTTGACTCAAGTGAGCGAGGAAATGAAAGGCATAACAACAGGAAATGTGATGTTTACAGTCTTTTGGCTCGAGAGGGATTTAATTAATTATTGTTTCGTATGATTTTGGGTCCTACTGACTGCGCCACTGTAACGGGCTAAAAATATTTGATACCTCGACAGGAGTTCGAACTCGAGTCGTCACAACTACGAGAAATTATTATTAATTTCTCGAAGTTGCGACACTCTAACGATCAGAGCCATGAGGCCAGGGTGACCAAACCTCTTCGACTGTGAGAGTTGTTTTCCTGGAGCGTAACACTAGTAAAACAACCGGTAGATGAGTCTCGTCTTTACTGCAATCACATGATCGAACAGATGAACCAACACACTAATAAATATTCCAAATTACTAAGAAGACTGTTTGTTTTTCAGGGAAGTGATAGCAATTTCTTACCGGTACTATGAGAAGTTACTGAAGGAAGATGCTGGAGTCAAGTTAATATCTGGTTACCAACTCGCCAGTGGTTCCCATGCAGACACTAAGGTACTTACTAAATTTTCACTATCTCTATACGACAATCAGTTTGAAGTTATCTTCAATCCAACGGGTCTATGTCAAAGTTCATAACCATCCCCAATCATGGAGTACATTCTCGTCCTCAGAGCTTCTAGGTAGGTTCCTACTTAAATTAAATAAAACAGGACTGAGTAATGCTAGGTATGTATCTAGAAAGAAGATTGGGTTCCTACGAAATTCAGTCATTTGACTAATTTATTTGTTACCCCAATAACGTATCAACTGTGTTGGCGAGAATGGTCGATGACATGCATTAAGTGCTGAGGTTAGTTCCTACCCTAATAATACACCTACGACGCTGACATTTGAAACAGTCTCTCTGAGACATGCAGAATAGTGTGCAGAACAACTCTGATCAGCTGAATTATTTCTGAGGTTAGTTTCTCCGAAAATCGAACTAGGACGCTGAAATTTGGAGCAGAGCCTCTTTAGGCAGCAACGCGTCAGGTACCAGCTAGTTAAATGGAAAGAAAAATATTTAGCAAGAGAATTTAACCATTAGCAGCACAAGTAATTGATACCTACCTAGTTACTGAACTACCTACTACGTCATGTCAACGGCTGTTTCAGAATTTCCTTCTTGAAGGGGTCGTGCCGGAGTACAGGGCAGCAACAGAACAGGAACTAAGGCAGTTTCCTGGGGGTTGGAAGTCGGGATCCTTCTACACAACATTGTTAATAGAAAATAGATTTTTCCTACCTTGGGCTGCCAAACAGTAAGTTTTAACATTAGATGCGACACTTGACAGTATTCATAATTATGTAGTTTATTCCAATATGTATATACCTACTTATTGAACAATTGTGGGTGCTATTAGTAACAACTATTTTTGAGATCACCAAGAGCTATTTTAGGTTTGTTAACGGTAAACAAAGCACTGGTTAGGATGGTACTTACTTAACCTAACACACATTCAAACACATGCAAGTTTAATCGAAATTGTTACTATTGCTTTTGGGATAAGTTAGAAGCGGTGCAATAGAAAAATTAAGGTGGTATTCAGAACAAAAGGAAAAATTTACATAAGTTAGGCACCTTTGGAAGGCATTTAATCTGGAAGTGTGTTCAATGAAAAATCCTGAAAAGTTTGTGCACAAAAAAAGTGAGAACAAGCTATATCATGGAAAAACGAGCTAAACGAAAAAATGGACCTCGGATTCGAATTCAGCACATCAAATAACTTAAGAAACCGACAAACTCCACCCTTAAATTTTGTAAAGTGGTACCTACATGGTGTTATTTATTACCCGGTTAGGAGGTAACCAGCACTGATTTGGCTTTTACCAATTATCGGGTTATTATTAGGATCGCTACATTGATTATTTGAGACCATCAGTTTTAAAAGAATTTCATTTTTGTAATGGACCATGAATAACCCGATAGTTGAAATGATTTACATGAGATTATGGTTAACTAGGAGGTCATGTAAAAAAAACTCATAATGTAAGTGACAGGAAAATCCTCCCTCTGATCACAATCCATTGTACTTTTTATTTAACCTTATTCTAACGAGAAAAAATCGTAAAAAATAAAATAAAAAATAACTTTTTTAACAGTTCCTTTTTTTAACATAACAGAGCAGTTTCTTCTTCTCAACTTAACGTTTCCTTTCTTAAAAAATAACAAGTTAACTCAATAGCTTCCTAGGTAAATTTAGTGAAAAGTTCCTAATCACAGCTATTCACCAAGGTACCAACCGAATTCATGAGAAGTGAAAAACATTTCAGAACTGGTACCTTTAGGTACCTACAGTCGCAAGAAATGAGGATTGGCCAAAATAATTCACTTCCACGTTGGCGATCGGGATCGATTAGGTACTTCCCAAGTTGTCTCTAAGGCATTGTTCTCGGATGTCTTTGCACTGAGGTAGCACCGATGAGCAGAGGAACTGGATGGAGGAGTTTGCAAGTCAATGATATCGCTGCCTTTGATTTTTCTGGAGATTACTTGCATCAAATGCTGTATTGTTAGCGAAAGATTGGCTATACTCATTAGGATCATCACTGCTATCCTTTCCCCACAACTACGTCACTGTTCAGACTTTAAAGTATCCAAGTCCTTCACTTCCACCGATTTCTCAACAGTATCATCTACTATATCCTGGTCAGGAACATCGGCTCCAGTGTTTGATTCATTCGTATGTTGTGAAGGACTCTTTTTTGCAGCGATTACTTTATTGTACGCTGGATACAAATTCACACCGTGTTTCGTTGCGTTCTGTCTCAAGTACATATATTGCCTTTTAGTGAGTTTGGCCTCAACAATCAATGACAATGCGTCATTAGGAGACATTTTTCGTTCAGGCTTACGCACACTCAGTTCTGATAAGGCTCGTCTGTACGTTTTTGCACGTGTTGGAGAACTGGAAGTTAAATCTCTGACTATTGCAGCAGCTTCATTCGCGCCTTCTGATCTGAGGTTCATTTGGGCCGCAAAGCACAACTCTTTAGCAGAGTAGTTAAATCTCAGATTTTCAGTTTTTCTCCTCATCGAACGATCAGAAGAACTAGCAAAATCTAACGAAGGTCTACCAACTCGCGACTTATTGCTTTCGACATCTTCTGGGGTCACTTCGATTTTCGTAACCAACCATCGCTTATTTGCCAATAGAAATTTGTCTTTCTTACCATGAACTTTCTTCCATTTGTCTTTTATTTCTCTAATGAACTTGCTGAGATCTTTGTACGACTTACTTGATATATCCTCCCAATTCGTTCTTTTAAAAATAAACTTTTCAAGAGCATATATGTTCCAGCATGTAGGGGGTAGCTGAGATAAACACTTCTCATAAAGGACCAGCCTGGACACGCTGAACGAGGCGCATACATCTGGAAATGAGAAAAATTATTATAATATTATAGCGTACTTAAAATTCACAAATCAATTTATAATCATTTAAAATAATGAACTACGTGTACGTCTGAACACAGAAACTTTTTTTTAAATTTCTAGTCATACAGCCTTATCGTATGAACAAATGTTCGTAAATTACGATTGTAATATTACATGTATGTTAAATTGTTTTGAAATTTGAGCATTTTGTGAGCACAAAATAATTGACTAAAAAATTCAAGGCAAAAAACTTTATCTAAATCATATTCTGCTATTCAAACTAATACCTATGGATGGATATATTATATTTTCTTTGTAAGGGCCTAAACGAGGCAATACAAACGTCAGGTACACAAAATACAGAAATAAAAAACAAAAATAACAATACTAATACTGATAATTAAGTCATGACAGGTGAATAATCCGGGAAGAAAAAATACACTACATACGTACATACCATCCCTACACTACAATACACTACACAGAATAAAAATAGTTCGCGACTCTGTAGGTAACAGTTATATAGTAATTCAGCCAGGTACATATTTCCTCCAATTCACATTAAAAAACTTGAGACTTCATAAAGTTCAATCTCAATCAAGGCTCGCTTCAAAGTAGGTAGGTACTTCTATTTTTTCAACTGGAAGTGTCTGAATTTGTACCGGTAGGCAATTGAAAAGACGAGTCCCCATCTGTACCGGATCAGTTGTCAATGTTGTCGAAAGTCGAGCAGCAGGTGGTCGTAAATTATTATTGCCTCTGGTGGGATGAATCGTTGCCTCTCGTGACTGAGTCGGTGCGCTCCCGAACAAACAGAAGGGAATTCAGAACACAGTAACTTGGAATTGTTAGAAATCCGAGGTCTCTAAAGTGACTACAGCAGCTCTGACCCCAATTCAGCCCCCCTCAAAATTCGAAATGCTCTTTTTTGAAGCTTAAAAACCTCAGAAGCATGGCAGCTGTTTCCCCAGACCAAAGTAAAATACGTAGCTCTACTGACGAAGCAGGTAAAATAAACGGAAAGCCTACCTACCGATTCGGAGTTTTACAATTTACAAGGCAGTTTTTATCGACTTTTTAGCACATAATAATGCAATTTAAGAAAATAGTTCTAGGTCATAGTAATTTCTGATTAATATGCTGATGAAAAAAATAGGTACGTTAAACGTCTTACTAGCCGGTTTAGGGAATACGAGTTATTGTCTGGAATGATACTTAGGCACATTGGCTTAGACTACACACACACAAACACGCACGATTCAGAATCTCTTAAATCAGATTTCCACAAGTAGAAGAACATTTTGAAAATTTTTCATTTTAAAATGTTTGGAGTCATTGCAAAAGCTTCATTTTCTACGAGAATTCGCTAAAACCACATATAAACTTTTAGACTATTTACAAGAAATTATTGGGGTATTATTATGATCCATCATAGAGGCCAACATATATTTGGTACTTGAATTTAGTCTTCGGAGAATTTTCTCGAAAATTGGGAATCTTTCACCATTGCCGGGATTGGTGCTGCAAACAGCCAACAGCCCCGTTCGAAACTTAAAATATTTCTTTGATATTTTAAATATAGTGAGCTTCTGAAGTTTCAAAAGTTTCAAAAAACAAAAGATAAAATACATTGAGACTTTCTTTTACTATTTTGGTAGATAGGTACCTCCAGTGGCGTAATTTGAGGAGGGGCAGGGTGGGCAGAGCCCCCCCACGATCACAGAGGATGTAGAAGTTCTTCTTGAAACGGATGCTGCGTGAACAATAATTAATAATTTCACATTACTAACGTCAGTACCAATTACGGTAAGTTCGAGAACGCAACCCGCAAAGCACGCCTGTTATGTGGGTCCAGTTACCTAGCAACTTCAAGGCTAACTAGGAACGCTCCTCCAAGGCTGGTTCCAGGGAGGGCCAAACGCCGTGGATAATATAATTGCCCATAATGCCCATCCAACAGAAGCGAAATAACTACAGTAAAAATAATGGTATGCTGGATACTATAAAGTGAAACAGTGGTGAAATTATGTCGTTCCCCCTCTCCTGAGGGGGGGCTGGCCCATCCTCATTTCCCTCTGGAAGCCAAAAGTCATTTTGCCCCTCTCACTGCCCCTAACTTTCCCCACCTTTACTGCCCTCCGATTCACGTTCGATTGATCGATTCAATGCAGTAGCATCGATTGCGTCCTTCTTACCATCAATAAGTTTTCTTACTCATAAAAGTCTTCAATTGTCCCTGATTTTTGGTATGAGTCCCAGTAGGAATAACGGTAAAATAAAATTAATAGAATCTTACAAGGACTAAAAAATGTCTGTGCTGTGGTGATTGAAATATCCATAGTCGAATGGAAACGATTGAAAGAATCGATATGTGAACCAACCGATAAATCATTTTACTTCAGTTTGTTTACGTTTGTGAGTCTCTCATAAACGTTTGATGCCCTATATCCTGTATCTTATTCCGTGGTAATTGTCATACAATGTTTAACATGAAAGGAACCGTAATTAGTGTAAAAGTGAGTGCTAAAGTTACGAGTTATGAACCCCTTGGAGGGATACATTAAGATCTACAAAGACGATTGGATTGGAAACGGTAAGTCAATGACAAGCCTTGTGCTCCCCAGTTCATGAGCATTTTCTCATAATAAAGACAGATTTAGTTTGGTAAGAATGTTCTTTTTGTGTCCATCAAAAGAAGGGTTAATTACCTTAATTTAAGGTACGTAAGGTTATGCTGTAAAAATAATACAATGTGTCTCCCTACATAATGATTACTTTTATGTTCATTTTCTCTCGGTAGGTAGGTAGGTACCTAAGACTCAAATTCAAATTAGGTAATTCTAAAGTGATTGTTTTCGTTTAATTTTTTTCAACAATGAACATTTGCAATAAACTATTTCTGGCATCGGCATCGAGGGAGGCATTTCTCCTCTGCGAAATCAGATGGGTAAAAATACCGATTGTCACTTCAAGGTTCGTTCGGGACAAAGTACAAAATAAATACCTATTGTGCGTCGTACTAAGCATAACGCTTTTTCCCATCTACTTCTTACATTCTCCTCTTCGTTATAATTTATTATATATCAGATTTCCATTGATTTTATATGACCCGGACTTTTTGACAAGGACTTTAAATTTGGAATTTCGGTTTTATGCAGATATAAGGTATAATTTCGGTGATTTTACATTTAATTTGCTAATTGCTAAACTTCTGGTGCAAGTGGCGCACGCGAAAGTATTTTTCCTGAGGTCTACTTACGCTGAATTCAGGGGAAATGAGGGGGGGGGGGGGTAACATTTCTGTGGGACACCCTGTATACATGCTACAATGCCGTCTTTGTGACTAGTAGTACCCACCATACACATTTTATACTATAGTTACATATACCTATAATCTTTGGCTGTTGTTGTTGCCCCTCCGTGATAAATTGCTTTGCTACGCCACTGGGTACCTCCTACCTACTTGCGAGTTCATTGTTTTTGTGAATTGAAATGCTCAAGATTCAGTTACAAGAACTTTAATGTAATTTCAAAATTCGCTCACCTTCAAAATCTCTTGGCGTATACATAATGTAAAAGACAAAAATATTTCGTCCAGCTTGTTTACGATTTAATGGGTGCAGGTGAGCCGCTCGTAATGAAATGTTGTCTACGACTATTTCAGTTTCCTCCTCCGAATGATAACGGCTCGTGTTTGCACAGGTGCACACTGACTCCCGATATGTATATAGTGTAACAAATTCCATGGACGAACATCCAGTTTCGAAGTTTTCATCATTTAGGTTTTGTCCAGGTTTTGAAGAGTTTCTTACTTCGGGGCGCGGGCGTAGGCCCCAACTGACGGACGTAAATATTAATAACCTTGATTTTGTTTTGTTATTTTCAATAATGAACCCAAGTAATCGACCAAAATAAGTTCGTACCTCATTTCACTTCAATAGTTGTTAGTTTGTTCCAAGATACCTACCTACGTAGATTAACTGCCTAATGAGTTTTTTGAGGTATAAGAACGATTGGTAGATACATTTTCTTCTTCTCTTCTTTATATAATAAAGTAAAGTGTCTGTATGTGGGTACCTCCATAACATTTGAACGGATTGGCCGATTTGCGCGATTCTTTTTTTTAATATGACCAGCCACTTCCAGCGCAAAATACAGGCAACATCAAAATTGCGCAACCCTTGCTCTGTAAGGGATGGATATTAGGGTGGGGGGTAGACAAACTGGAAAATCCGTGTGTAGGCTCAAACGAAAGTCCGCGACTAGGGGGTTTCAATTCCGTACACAAGCAACATCCCCTACACACGTTAAGCATACCCTTAGGGATCTACCATTTGCGAGCGAAGCGAGCAAAATCCCCTGCATACTTCAATAGGGGAGGGGGGGGGGGGGTGAAAGACCATCGAATGTACACAGCCACACCTTGCGAGCGAAGCGAGCAACTTAAAGTGGAGTGCGGGGGGCTTGCCCCCCCCCCCCCCCCCCCCCCCGGCTGGACGAGGAGGCGAGCCGGAGCGGCTAGTTATATTAATAAAGTAAAGTGTCTGTATGTAGGTACCTACCTCCATAACTTTTGAACGGATTGACCGATTTGCGCGATTCTTTTTTTAAATATGACCAGCCACTTCCGGCGCAAAATATAGGCCACATCAAAATTGCGCAACCCCTGCTCAGGGGTGGGGGTAGAAAAACTGGAAAATCCGTGTGTGGGCTCAAACGAAAGTCCACGACTAGGGGGTTTCGATTCCAGCTACCATAAATAAGAACATCCCCTACACAAGTTAAATCTACCGTTTGCGAGCAACATCTCCTACATGTTTCAATTGTAATACACCTGAATGGGGGGGTAAAAGACCATTGCATGTACACAGCCACACCCTGCGAGCGAAGTGAGCAACTTAATGGGGGTCCGGGGGGCTTGCCCCCCTAGCTGGACGTGGAGGCGAGCGAAGCGGCTAGTTCTGAATAAGTGGGAATTCCCCTATAAGAATACCTCATAAAATGTTTCACCAACTAGAATCTCAAAAAAGTTCGAGTCATGCAGCATGATCGTATGAGCAAATTTTCTTAAATTATCTATCCATATTATAATTTATGTGAAATTGTATTGAAATTTGAGCAATTTCAATAGAAAGAAATAGTTAAAAACCAATGCTATTACAAAAAACTCGCACCAAACAAAATTCGGTGATTAAAAAAAAATTTGGATTTTTAGGTTTTTTTTGCAGTTTTTATAGATTTTTCAGGAAGTAGTAATGAAATTTATTTAGGTACGTTTTTCATTATAATTTTTTGCAAACATTCTTTAATATCCTAGTTAATTGTTGATAATTTTATTTTGACTGAAACTCTGCTAAAAATTATAAATTAAACAATTTTTGGCCGTTTTTAGCCATTTTTAGTGATTTTTTGAAATTTGACCAATTTAATATGCTCAAAAGTTGTTGGCCAACAAACTCATCATTTCGTTTGGGAAGCTTGATTTTTGGGTGCAAGAGCACACCACTTACACAATTGAATTCACATCCTGCGGACTCTCAAGCACTAAAAGCACAAATACGACCCACCAGTCAACAGGGTTCTTCACAATCACTTGCAGAGCTACACCTGCAAATCAGGTAGGACCGTTAGGTTCCCAACGAAGTTTCATGACTATCATTGTTATTAGGGAAGTGGGTGGTGTCGCAGTTTCTACAGTTAATCTTATGGTTTGTCCAGAAAAATTCAGATGGGAAATCAACTGTTTCAGCAACTGATCAATGCTGGAAGAGCCGCTCCATCTTCCCTTCCGAGTGATCGTATTGTTCTTCTGGCTCCTCTAACACGAAGTGACACCGCCCATGCTATGGCAAATTGTGTTTTCACTCTCGCCCACCCTACTACACGCGAGTAAGGACGACTCCATTTCTTTGAAAGAACGCGTGCTGTTCTGACTCTGAAAGAACGCGTGCTGTTCTCTTCAGAAATGTGTCAAATTCCCGGTGCAAGGCTCCCTCCGTCGCACGAACAAACCAATGGGGTAAAGGAACCTCGTACATCTTCCGCTGCTCGGTCGTACTTGGCGTGTTTTGCTTGGGCTGCTGTGTTGGCTGTTTGTAACCATTCTTGAGAGCGATAGGAGACGGCGTCAGCATTCACTAGGCAGCATCTTTAACTCCATCATGGCCCCTTTTTACTATGGTTTAATTGATCTCAATGACAAATACACACATCATCACGTATACCACATTACATTCAATTCACATTTACTAATAATCCATCACTAATTTTTCACTCTTCATTCATTAATTTTCATTACATTTGAATTCCAATAATCACTTTGTACCACCGAATTTGTTCTTTCAACAAAACCCACTTTGTCCGTCATATAGACATAATTTCACCAAACAACCAATCTCAAAACCCACCATGTCCATAGGAGAAGTGGCTTACATGCCAAACTTGTGACAGAAAAGTCAGTCTTGAAGAGAGTAAAGAGTACCACTACTGGTGTTGCTTTGGAGGTAAAACCAGTATAACGGCAAAAACTCAATGATGTGAAAATTTTGTAAAGGTGGAATTTCCCTGACGCGGCTGCGGCGCGCGATTTTGTCATGTAGATACTCAGCCGCCGGCCGCGCCGCGCTGTGAAAGAGAGTTTTCTCAGAGAGGCGTGGCCATGGCGGCGCACAGTGGGACGAAATGCGATTCTGGCTGGACAAAAATATTTTATTGGCTATTCTTATAGGAAATTTCACGCTGATTCCGAATATACCATATGTTCCTATACCTAAAATAGCTCTGTAATGGATGCTTCTTGAAAAAACCTCGAGAAAACACTTTTTTTGAAATATTTTCCCATTTTTCATCCTTAAGATGTACTGGAAAGTTTTTTGCTTAATGGAAAAGTTATAGAGAATTAAATTCTGCGTCGATCTGTCACCAAGGAAAGTAAAACATTTGGTAAAATAAGGAAGTTATCGAATTTCAAAGTTTTCCAAGACCGGAAAATGCCATTTATTGCCGTATTAGAGGTGAAACTTGATATTCAATCGACTTTCACAAACAAGAAAAGTTGTAAACCATCAAATTCTGCAGCGATTGACTACCAATTTTTCCGAAAAACACCAATAATTAAGAGAGTTATGATGTTTCAAAGTTTTTGACAACTCCTATTTTCCACTTTTTCACTACGCTGATTCCCAGGAACCTATCATCACCTCACCATTCCTTCATATATGCGTTCAACAACTATTATGGTACACCGTGAAACCAATTCCAGCTGCAAATATTTGCAAGTAATCACGATACCCTCGTCAACGTTGTGAAAGTGGGCCAAAACTCTGGTATAAATTCTTCAAAGTCTTAGGAACCCAACCGTAAATTTATTGCATCTTGAAAGTGAAATCAATTTCGAGAGCAAGGAATATCACTGTGAATTCTGGCCTAGCCCAACAGTTAACGTACGATAAACAGATTTTTTTTGGGGGGAAAACCTCCTTTCTAGTGCTATTATTATGTTCCTCATCCTCGAACACTTCGAACCATGACCTTCAGTTATTAGGACTCTCGTCAACGTTGTGAAAGTGAGGATAATGGGAACCAGTAGATGCAAAATATGAAACCGAGCAGCTAGACGCGTGAAATGCGATTGGAAATTTTGATTTTGGAGGACTTTTTTTTCATCCCCAAAAAGTGAAAACAATGCTTCCGCTACCTTGGTAGACTTGGAAGCAAAATGTTGTCCTCCAAAATCAAAATTTCCACTTGCATTTCACGTTTTGGACCTTCCTGAACATTTTTGGTTCCGTGTCTGTCCGTCTGTGTCCGCAAATCCTTGTAAAGCGCGAAAATCCGAAACTATTGGACCGATTTTTATTAAATATATAGGAGGTACGTAGGTAGGCATAGGTATATACGAATACAGGCATATGTTTTATAAATTACAACATATCTATACATAGTACGTATTGGATACGAGGAAGCCATTACCCAAACCCACTTGGCAGACGTAGGTATTTTCATGCATGAATAAGAAGCTTTGCTATCTTTGGTAGCAAAATTATGGAATAAATTATACACACTAGCAGTAGAAAAGTAAGATTTATCTATTAAATAATTACTTATTTACCTGTTTCTGATGAGTTCATGATGGCGAGTTCTCGGAAAATGCGACCAAAAGACAAGAGCAGCATATAACGACTAGCACGAGAAAGGAACTAGATGTCGAAGAGGATTGTTTACTACTCAATCTGTTTAGTCGCCTCGTAAATAAGGTTTAACTCCTCGTCTAGCTGCGCGGTTTCATATTTTGCATCTACTGGTTCCTATTATCTTCACTTTCACAACGTTGACGAGAGTCCTAATAACTGAAGGTCATGGTTCGAAGTGTTCGAGGATGAGGAACATAATAATAGCGCTGGAAAGGAGGTTTTTCCACCCAAAAAAATCTGTTTATCGTACGTTAACTGTTGGGCTAGGCCAGAATTCACAGTGATATTCCTTGCTCTCGAAATTGATTTCACTTTCAAGATGCAATAAATTTATGGTTGGGTTCCTAAGACTTTGAAGAAATTATACCAGAGTTTTGGCACACTTTCACAACGTTGACGAGGGTATCGTGATTACTTGCAAATATTTGCAGCTGGAATTGGTTTCACGGTGTACCATAATAGTTGTTGAACGCATATATGAAGGAATGGTGAGGTGATGATAGGTTCCTGGGAATCAGCGTAGTGAAAAAGTGTAAAATAAGAGTTGTCAAAAACTTTGAAACATCATAACTCTCTTAGATATTGGTGTTTTTTCGAAAAAATTGGTAGTCAATCGCTGCAGAATTTGATGAATTACAACTTTTCTTCTTTGTTAAAGTCGATTGAATATCAAGTTTCACCTCTAATACGGCAATAAATGGCATTTTCCGGTCTTGGAAAACTTTGAAATTCGATAACTTCCTTATTTTACCAAAAGTTTTACTTTCCTTGGTGACGAATCGACGCAGAATTTAATTCTTCTCTACAACTTTTCCATTAAGCAAAAAACTTTCCAGTACATCTTAAGGATGAAAAATGGGAAAATATTTCAAAACACGTGTTTTTTCAAGAAACATCCATTAAAGAGCTATTTTAGGTAAAGGAACATATGATATATTCGGAATCAGCGTGAAATTTCCTATAAGAATAGCCAATAAAATATTTTTGTCCAGCCAGAATCGCATTTCGTCCCACTGTGCGGCGTCCGGCGGCCGCATACCTAGGCTCCAGCTCCAGTTTCGATTTCGATCATGTCGAGCGAGAATATTGTTGTGGCCCTTTTATTGGCAGAGGAGGACGAAGAGGAGGAATTATTATTGATGAGCAAGGAGCCTCACGCACCCATGTTTTCAACTCGAACATAAGAGGGCTTTTTCAACATTCTCATCGACTGCCACCTGATAAATGATGAACAACGGTTCAGATCTTTCTTTCGGCTGAACTTCAAACATTTTATGAGCATGAAGCTAAAAAAATTATTTTACAATGCAATGGTTCATTCCTTGTTGGTTTACGGTGTAGTGGCATGGGATTCAACATTTGAATCAAAATTAAATCCCCTAGCAATCACTCAGATAAGCCTAATTTAAATTTTGCTTAAAAACCGATCAGATTCCCGACTTTGTCAATTTTCAAGGAGTTCCCAGTGCTAGATTTAAGAAAAATTGCAGAACAAACTACTTTGATATTTATTCATAAGGAGTTCTGTAGTAGTAAGCTCAAAAGGAACCTCAGTATTACGAGGGCAGCCGATGAGATCACCCTGCTTATGCCGAGAATGAACACTGCTATGGGACAGCGGTTGTATTCATTTTGGGGGGTCTCTCGTTTTAATTCTCTCCCATCCTCCTTGAAGGGGAAACAGGTTTCGCTACTTGTTTTTAAAAATAAATTGACAAAGTATTTCATTTCAGCTCTTCAAGTATGCCTTTTGGAATTTCTAATCATGTATTCGATCGATTTCATTGAAGTACAATTTCGTTTCCGTGGTAGATTTTCAATGTATTTCTGTTTTTCGTCGATATCCCGCTAAATTTTGATGGTTATTTTATTTTATATTTTTTGAATATAAATATTTATATAGGTATATATATATATATATATATTTTTTTTTTTTTTGATAAGACACATTACGTATGTTGATATGATAAATTTAATTATAATTAGGATGAGTCAGCACTCCGACCCCCAGCACAAGTTTTCTTATAGGGGGTCATAACATTGTCATTTTTCAAGTAATATGTATCACCTTTATCACAAATAATAATGTATTAAAACAAAAAAAAAACAAACAAAAATTCACCACATCGTTTAGTAGGTGAGAGAAGACCTCACGAAATATGGTACACCACTTCCCGTACCTATTTCTGCTGAAGAAAAAGTCGTGTAGTTATTTCAAGCCCATGCGCATGCGCGAACGTCAGGGATGAGGAAGCTATGTGCTAGTTTGGCAGAGTATTTTTTATTATGAGTAGCAATTGGTTGGTACATAGGTACATTTCTAAATGCACAAACAAGTCGCTCTTTTCAGAGTGATGTATAATTATGAGGGGAGAGAACGTTGGTTTGGTACTGATTATCTTCTGATGAGTCTGAATTTGGCAAAATAGAGTATCCCTTTATAGAGAACCCGTAATAGAGTACAGTAAAATAGAGAACCCCATTGCGGGTCTGCATACCCTAGTCGCGTAGGCGCGCGGCTAGACTGCTCCCTCGACCAGTCCGGCCGCAGCTGCGGCGCACAGTGGGACGAAATGCGATTCTGGCTGGACAGAAATATTTTATTGGCTATTCTTATAGGAAATTTCACACTGATTCCGAATATACCATATGTTCCTATAGGTACCTAAAATAGCTCGTTAATGGATGTTTCTTGAAAAACCTCGAAAAAACACGTTTTTTGAAATATTTTCCCATTTTTCATCCTTAAGATGTACTGGAAAGTTTTTTGCTCAGTGGAAAAGTTATAGAGAATTAAATTCTGCGTCGATTCGTCACCAAGGAAAGTAAAACGTTTGGTAAAATAAAGAAGTTATCGAATTTCAAAATTTTCCAAAACCGGAAAATACCATTTTTTGCCGTATTAGAGATGAAACTTGATATTCAATCGAATTTCACAGAGAAGGAAAGTTGTAAATCATCAAATTCTGCAGCGATTGACCACCAATTTTTTCGAAAAACACCAATAATTAAGAGAGTTTTGATGTTTCAAAGTTTTTGACAACTCCCATTTTCCACTTTTTCACTACGCTGATTCCCAGGAACCTACCATCACCTCGCCATTCCTTCATATATGCGTTCAACAACTATTATGGTACACTGTGAAACCAATTCCAGCTGCGAATATTTGCAAGTAATCACGATACCCTCGTCAACGTGATAATGATGGTGATGAAGGGGGGGGGGGGGGATTCAACAGCATAGAGATTGCTGATGCTTAAATACAGGAAGCTGAAAAATGCAAAAACGCCAGCTGCAATACTCATTTAAGAAGTAATTTGTTGTTATGTTTATTGCTTGGTTCCATAAAATAATGCGTATATTTATTTTTTAATTTGATTTTTCACTTTAAAAATTGAAATTTTTTATTTAATGAACATTTTATTCTCGTATTGTATTCAAAAGAGTTTGAAATGATTCCCGAAACCCCATTAGACCAACATCAAGTTTTTCAAAATCACTTATCCCATCCTATTTACTAAAATTCTCAAAAAAAAAAAATACTAAAAACTTGATTTTTCAGGGTGATCCTAACCAAATGAACATTTTTTGAGGAATTTTTCAATTCGAAATTCCAAGAATGGATGTGATATCTCTATGCAGGAAGTTGTGACAGTGTTTCGTGGATATTTTAAAACTCGGGGTTCGGGACTGTATGGCTTCTAGAAATTAGCGACTAGTACCTAGGAACCGCTTCCCCATAAATCGAGATATTTTCCTCGCAAAGAGTATGGCATAATGTTGTGTTACAATTTTCACAGGTTCGAGGCACGGGGCGGCAAAATTGTCAAAGCAACAATAAACGATTTTAACGAAGTGAAGAAATTTGGGGATTTCGATATAGTCTTCAACTGTTCGGGGTATGGCGCTAAACAATTGTGCAACGATCCCGCAATGGTACCGATGAGCGGGCAGATATTTAAAGTAAGAGGAAACAGATTTTATTCAATACATACAATAACAAGTCACAGTCATGATCTCATGAACAATTTTTTTAAATACTTATAATATTTTTTCTTCTAAATTTGGGCATTTTTGCACACACTAATTGTTAACACTAAAATATATGGCAAAGCAAAGTTTATCCACATAATAACTATACTCTCAAAACTTTAAAAGTTATCCTGGTGTTAATTTTAACGTTTTTTGAGTTTCAGACTCTTTTTCTCAACTAAATGTCTCCGTATAAATAAAATTGAGTATACCTTGCTTAACCTAAACTGAGGGCAAAAAAGATTATTTATTCGTAAAATTTTCAAATAATATGAATTCCTTTAATATATAAGGAATTTATTAAAGGAATAAATAAATCCCCCCCCCCCCCCAGAGGTGCAATGGGGGCCTAAATCCTCATAAATCAGGTAGAGGAGAGTAACAGGCATCCCGTCAGAGAGATACCACCCCTACTAATAGCTTTTAATGAGCCATGTTCGGGGAAGGTTGATATTCCTGTCACCAGGAATCCATCCAACGCCAAACCAGCTGCCAAAAATGATCGAGGACAGCGTGTGGTTCCCATTGATTCCTCAACAGGACGCCGACAGCGCTATCTCTGGTGCTCTGACGGGAGCTTGATGGACCTCTCAGGAGGTAACTCTGTTACAAATATAACCAATAAATGAATTTAAAAAAAAAATTCCTTTACAGCACTATTTTTGTTAACTCAGCCAAATGCTGATCGCATCAGAACACCACTTAGAATTCAACGAAGATTTCATAAGTGGTGTCAGAAGTTTCAAAAAATTGCAAAATGAGAAATGCAATTACTTTTCCTAGGACAAGTTTTTACACGAAAAAACATTTATCTCAAGCCTAGGATCTGACCATGGGAAATGGACGGCCATAGCCCCTTGGGAATCCCTTTTACGGAATGTTTAAAAATGTGTGAGCATAAAAGCTATGATTCCTTCAATAGAATGTAGGTACTTGGCAAAGCTACCTACTTCCAGGATCTGTTGACGATTGTTCTGTGCTCTAACAAAGAGAGTTCGAAAACTCGTACCTATTGGGTAACTGATTTCAACTGCACGTATCTGTCAAATATCTCCTTCAACATAGACTGAGGTTACAGCGCATGCGTAGGTATTCTGACGAATTTTTGTACTGCTGGATTCGACTGAACAAACAGAAACCACGTTTAAATGAGAGCTGTTACGCTCCAGGAAAATAACTCACAGTCGAAGAGGCTTGATCACCCTGGATTAATACCGTCAAGTGGGGTGACTTGGTACAACTTCGAACTTCAACAAGTTGTAAATATGTCAAAAATCAACAATAAAGTGATAACTTTTGTTTTGAAACATGTTACGCTACTTCTTCTACAGAACCCACCTTTTGAAATTGTTTTATTTGCACCCTTTGTATTTTTAATTTTTTTTAAAGTGCTAATTTCCAAGTCACCCCGTGGGTGGGGTGACTTGGAAACCCCATTCCAAACGCCTCAGTTTTCATTTGTACATACTCCAGGGGCGTCTTGGAACTCTGTTATGATTTTTTAAAAAGGTTGTAACAGAAATTCCATTAAAAAAAAAAAAAAAGTATTTTATTATAAAATCACAAAAACCATCAATTATCACAGAAGTTGGATCAAAAAAGTCAGACTTCAAAATTCACGTATTTTACACCTTTCACATTCAAATATTTCACGTATTTTGGAAAACCCCACTCACATGCGATATCCAAATTTTTGCAGATGTAATTCTCTTCTTTTATTGATAAAATTGCATTGGCCCCCATGTTTTTTGGGGTTCAAATTACGCACTTTGCGTGATAATGTGGATACAGCTATCCCATACAATCTACTTGCATGTCTTAGCTTCATGTTCTTCTTTTTTATATCAGAAACTGCCTTTTAAAGTGTTGCTTGGTCATAATCCATATACCCCCCCCCCCCCCCCCCCCCCCCCCCCCCCCCCCGCTTTCTTTTTGTATGTCCTCATAATACCTGAAAACATTTTTTTTTTTTTTTTTTACCAATTAGGTTAACGACTACGACAATTACGACTACACAAGATGCACTAATATTGGAAAAATTTGTAAAATAACTGTCATTGTCTGTTTAAGAATGATAATTCATTGTGAAGAGTCATGAGCGATAGAAGGAATTTATGAACATACATGATGGGGGTGAAATTGTCTGATGACGGAACATTGTAGCGCGACGTGGAGGCATTCGTATTCCAACGGCAGAAGGTAGAATATAGATCTCACAAGTAAAACTTGTAGTTGGTCTGTTGTGAAAACCCTATTCCCAACCCTGAAGTTTTGGTCTAGGCTGTTGACTTCTTCCAGCATAGCCCGCAACAGAGTGTTTATTTTGGTGGCGACCGATATGTCAGAACGATTTGAGCGACCAAACTAATTTCTTTTTTTCGTCTGAATTCGTCAGAACGTCACCAGCGAATGTAAAACATTGATACCGATACCTAGCTAAGTACCTTACAGGTTCTCCATTTATTCGTTCTGTACTTTCTCTGTAGTCGTCATGTTTTTCTTTTGTTGCCATGGATGTGAACAAATTAATTAGTATAGTTTTTGATAGGTCATTGTGGGACGTGAGAAAATAAATGGTAGAAGGTTGTGTAACCAACTGTACAGGCATGTACATTTTGCTTTAATGTTTTCATTAGTTATACGTTGTTTTGATTAGGTACCTACTTGTTTATAAGTGCACTCACAAACACAAACAAAAAACTAAGGGCAATAAAAAAAAAAATAATTAAAAATTAAAAAAAAGACAAGCTGGGAGTGGTAAATAGCTTCCTCGTATCCGTAATATGATAATATGATTGTATAGATTATTGAAAAGTTTTAAATGATCTTGAAAAATTCCATAGTGGAAAAAAGTGCACGAAGATGTAGCATGAAACGTAAAACCTGGTCAATTAGGAAAAAATAATGCTTGGTGGAATTTACGTTTGCACATGCGTAGAGTGAAGTATTGATATGGGAAAAATGATACTGATAGGGGACCATCTACACCCTATCCTGCACATTCCCTGAAATTGACATCAAAATCAGATAAAAACTGTGGAAGGACAGACACACGCCAGACAGACACGGAAAAAAAGTGGTTCAGAATGGCCTTAAACGTAAAATGCTAGTGGAAATTTCGTGTTTGAGGACAAAAAACTTGTCTTCTCTCAAAAGTGAAAACAACGCTTACATATAGGTAGACTCAGAAGCAATATTTATCAACAAGGTTGGTAATCACTGTTTTCTATTTTTCACGACGCGATGGCGAGACTATTCTATTAGAAACTGCAGTCAGTGACGAGTCCCACCCAGTTCTGACGATTCGTTATGACGAATTCTTCAGAAGATAAGTTTGTCAGAATACGCATCCTTAGAGACCTTATATAGAAAATATACTATATATTGACAATTAGGGAAACACTTTTTTTTTTTAGGTCTACATAATTTGCCTACATAAAAGCTCCAATCAACCAAATCTTTTGAATAATAATCCTAATTGATAACAGGCTTTCACCCCTTATTTCTTCTGACTTCAAGTTTTCTGTCCCTAATTTTGGTTGACTAATGACTATAGCTTTTCAAACGAGACTGGCAAATTGTGTTGACTTACATTCAAGCGTGGGTTTAGGTCTTAGTAGTTCTAGATCATTTTTCAACCAGGCTCTAAGCTTGTTCGTCTTGAAACGCTTCCACAATATGAAAGAATCTTCAAAAACAGTACACCTATGGCAAGTAACATGATGTGAAGACGATCGAGAGTAACATAAAATTGCTGCCACACAGCAGCTGCACATTCACATATTTCTGATTTAATGTTTTTCTGTGATATTGAGAAATTTGTACAAAATAAAGGTTTAACATAGGTACCTACTGATTTAAAAAACACTTTTTCTTGCCCTCATTTCTCTAGGACATATGATCATGGGGATCCTATTTTCTTTTGCAAAGTTGTGACAACATTCCCAATGACGAAAATTTTCTTTGAGAAAAAATAAGACTTTTCTCCGCTGACCACGGTATTTGGGATAGGTGATAAAATTATGTAATGTATGTGCACCTAAACACTACCTACTAAAGATAAGACTATTAACTAACCCTGTTTCTAAACAGCTGGATGCCCCATGGTGTGACAAATTCGTTTGTGGTGAAGAAGATACTTACATCATCCCTGGATATCTAGTGACTGTAGGAGGCTCAAGACATTTTGAGTCTTATCGAACAAAACCTTGCCCTCACGATGGTGCTGCCATCTGGTCGAGAGCTAAGGCTCTGATGCCTCAATTGGATACATCGCAGATCAGGAGACAGTGGGTAGGAGTCCGACCCTACAGAGTGGGTGGTGTACGGGTCCAGACAGAGGTCATTAATGGCATCAAGGTAACATTATATGTACTTAATAGTTATGTACTTATGTAACATGAAAGCCTGATATGCTACAAGAGCTTTCTATGCTAAATCATAAAATAGGCATACCTAGGAGAGAATGGAGTTACACGCAAGATCCCGTATAACTAGTACAAAAGGTGATATAACTAGAACCAGATCAGTTACTCCAAAATCTACATGTTATCTAAACCTGATTTCCATGAGTGCTGTGATTTTTCCAAAATTTGTTTTAGTGTCCAAATGGTAACAATAGGGAAAGGAATTTTAGAAGTTCCTCATAGTCAGTAGGTAATGAATTAATTACCTACACCTATTGGCAGTCGCAAGATTACCTATGCTAGAGTACTCTGCATTAGCTGATTCGAGTCAATCCAAATTTTTTTCCTCATTCAAACTGCTCATCTTGGTGTCCCCAGCTACATGCCAAAAGGCACCATGATTGTGAATGACATTACTTCAAGTTAATATTTTATGATGCTTGGTCAAACAGATATTGGGTTTTATGTATTAATAGGTTAGACCAGCAATCTCTGAAGCGGTGAGAGGGGGGGCTGTAGAATATGTATTTGTCATGTGAGTGCTCAAATGAAAGCTTATGACGAGGAGGTTTCAAATATGGAGCTGGTGATAAATAAATAAACAACTTGACATAGTAGTGATGCGATACACCACAAAATCCGAGTCATTCTTATACGTGGGTTTCACGGGTTTATGTGAAATGCATGAGCTAAAACACATTCTGTGTTTCAATAATTTCATTTGAAGTAGGTAAGTAAATAAAGGTAACGGGGTATTCAGGAACTTGCTCCCTGACGAGGCGCGGAGTGCCAAGTTTCTTGAATGTTTTACCTAACTTCTCAATGGAAAAAGTTCCTTAGTAATGAACAGTATCCATGCTGTTTCATAGCATGGACGAATACAATTATCGTAGAGTTTCTGAGAGTACAGTGAAAGCAGGGAAAAAGTCCTTTACCGCCCCTTGCCTCCAGGCACTCTTGTTCCCAGGTGAGCCTGTTGGTTATGCTGGTGCTGGAATCGATATGCACGAGGCCTATAATGCTTACAGCCCAAGAGATCTGTTAAACATTTACTTCATTACAGTCTAAGTCATCTAGAGCCAAATCATATTTTTTGTAAGTTATTATCCATTGATTTTCAGGTTGTACATAACTATGGTCATGGCGGCTATGGTGTCACTTCAGCTCCTGGCACAGCTTACCATGCTGTACGACTTGCCGAAGACTTTCTTTCCCCCAGCAAACTCTAATCACAACTCATGTACCTACTTAGGAATTTTAATTTTCATTAACTTAACAGTTGAGGTACGGCCACCAGAAGCCAAAAATAAACTTCATGACCTTATCGTTACGTTTTTTAATCCTTGCGCTTCAGTCTAAACTACACTCATTTTCAGCAGGAAAAATTAATAACTTTGAAGGAATTAAAAGGGCTGACCTATTATAAAAACAGAAAATTAGGTAGGTAATGAAAAAAGGATTATAATTTTTCTGGGTATACGTCCCTTTATTGATCAGTGTTATTCCCTCCACAATACCTGCGATGGCATATGTGTTGAGTGGGTAATATCATGGTTCCATGTCTGTTTCATCATCTCCTGTAGATGAACCGTCATCAGCAAGTGGTGGGTTGTTAGTGCAGGAACCTGAACAGTTGGAGCAGAGTGTTCAACAAACCAATTCATCACTATTTAAACGGCGACTTCAGAATATGATACAGAATAGCCTGAAACGGATTTTTTCAAAAAACCACATTCTACAAATTTTGAGGTGAGAGCAATATCTTAATAATTTTCTTCAAAAATTCGCTGAAAACGTACTCGAGTCACTGTCCGAGCATCACTGACTTTCTGAAAACAAGTCATTATGTATTAGAAGTCACCTAGAAGAGGCTTCATACGAATAATGATTTATGCGTAAAAAGAGCATAAAGGCCTTTTTGCTGATTTTTTGAAATGATACCTACTTTTCAACGCGCTCTAGCGGCAGAACGCCTGATCATAGAGAATGAAGTGAGGAGTGCAAATTGTAGAAAATTTTATGCACTTTAATTCTGGTAATAGTAAACAAGTCGCTAGAACGCTTACTTTTCGAGTAACTCCGAAAAAAAGGAGAAAAACACCCCTCCCTCCTCGAGCTCACCCCCCATACTAGGGGACTTTTGAGATATGATTTACTAGGTGTGAAGGAAGAGCCTGGTGAAGAAATTTCTTTACTATGAATTTTTTCTCTTACTTGCCTCTTTTTGGTCTAATTTAACTGGGCTATAGGTAATGAAAAAAGGATTATAATTTTTCTGGGTATACGTCCCTTTATTGATCAGTGTTATTCCCTCCACAATACCTGCTCAACAAACCAATTCATCACTATTTAAACGACCCCCCACCCCCCCATCATATTTCAACTTCTCATGGTATTTCAAACAGTTGTAAGGGGGGGGGGGGGCTTATAATTTGATATTGTTTTGAATTTTCTTCGCATTTTAATATATTTGAATTTGTGCTTTCTATACTCAGGGTGTCTATGCCAGTCTTTAGTGAGTCCTTGATGAATTTTTCATTATGTAAGTAGGTAAATCCTTCTTTCATATGACCCGCAATTAATAGTTTTCGATTTCGTATTAAAGCCTATTTGATAGTATGGGAATTAGTTTGGTACATCACATTTGGTCAGCCGTAGAAACCTATTCCAAGCATGAAAGAAGGTCAAGTTTGGCACATGCGTTGTAAATGAACATCATCGGAAAGAAATTTTAGTAAGTAACGCTATAAAAACTGTCAATTTTCCCCGTTTCGTACCATATTATATTAAAAGCATGAAAATGTCAAAATCGTTGCCCGTCCACTTATGCAAGTGGTTCACTTTTTCGCTACATATTATCATTCGACAAATCGTCTCAGTCCAATTCCACGAAACACCGCCTTCCGAAGACAAATTTATTGTTTCTTCTTTGTCATGACGGAATAGGAAATAAACAATTACGGAAATACCTACAGAGGGGTCGTGTTATGAAGAAACCATTGGAAAAATAAGGTTAGGTAGGTACACACGTTTTTTAGATGGCGAGCGTTGACGAAAATGCAGAACAGCGCTGATCCGTAGGTTAACCCACCTCAACGGGTGGATTCCGGAGTCCGTGCGCTATCACAACAAAATCCTGAGTCAAGTGTTGGTGGAATGGTCATTTCGCCGATTTGGCGAGAAAACTCGGGGTCCTGGGTTAATCCAAGGAAAACTCCCGTTGGTGGAATTGACCCTTAGAGTCCCTGTGAGAAGACAGAAGAGTCTTGGGAGTGGAACTGCATTCCGACATCATCAAAGATCAAAGCCATCATCAAAGTAAAGTAGACCCCGTGGACTGAGAAGGGGTCGCTCGCTGATGAGCGGAAGAGAGCATATATCCTTGGTACAGTACAATTCACCATAAGAATATTTGTAATGTAAGGGTTGTATAAACTTATTATACTGTTCGAGGGCGCTCCACACGCACTAGGGTTGTTATATCTTGTCAGGGGGAGTTTACAACACTTATATGCACAGCAATTGGCTAGGGCAGATGTAGTAACTACAAGTTCTGCTGCCATCGGGACCTTTTCACCAGAACAACACGTTCTGCTACCCAAAGAGTGAGAATGGTCAGTTCATTGACAAGCTGCTTCTTTTCACCATTCTTTTGGGACTGTTGAAAAATAATTGCCCCAAGCAGCAGGATTGGTTCTCTGTGTAAACTGGATCCCCAATAGTACTAGTAAGCAAGAGAGGGCAGCGGGTACTGGCCAAGTTTAGTGGTTGATCGATAGGAAGTTTAGGTTTTTCTCTGCCTTCCCTCTTTACCAGCAGATTAAATTTTATTTGTTCAGACTTGGACTAGTGCAGTGGCAGCTCCTGTCCTGAAACTCAGGGGGAGAGCAGAGATCAACAGGAGCTATCGCAAAGAGGACGGAAGAAATACTTTTCTCAGCCAAATATAAATTTCAACCATATGCAAATAGAACAAATCTTCGTAATTTTCTCATCTTCAAATAACAAACGACACTAAATACGTACAATAGACATGGAAATGTTCTCTAATGGAAAGCAGAAATTCTTAAATACTCAATCCCACAAAACCAGTCTACCTTTTTATAATATTTGGCATTGAACTTACAGCATGAATCTGCTTTTCAATGTCTGCTGCAGTCCAGGTAGTGATGGCAAGGGGCAGCCAATGTCGCGAATATTACACTTTTCTTTCACTGAGAGATGGGAATACCAAGTTGTCTTTGATGAACTGCACTGAATTATTCATCGTAACTATACTTATAACACTTCGAAAACTCATGAACAGGAAACAAGAAAGAAGAAAACTCATGAACGAAAACAAGAAAAATTAAGCTGTGGCTGTGGCAAGGACTGGCGACTGGGCCAAAGACAAAACAATACATAAATACCTAATGAAAACGAAGAGACAAACAGCTTCGTTTATCCAACTCTGATTTGATATGAAAGAATGTATTGCAGCCCCCTTGCAGAGGAGCAGAGAACTAAGCTGCTCCTTCTTCGACTTTTTGCGCTTTCTGATTGGTCAATCTCACATGCCCGCCTCAATAAACTGAAAATCCTCAGTCCAGAGATACTTATGCAGCTTAGTCCTCAGCTTCAATCTGTGCGAATCCCTTTGCCCCTATCGACCACATTCTGCGTTCCCTCTACTGTGCTTTGTGCTCAGATTCAACTAGTACAGCACCTATAATCGCATCTTCTGTCACTAGTCAACCTACTCTTGGATGAAGGAATTTTGAAACATTACTGTTATTTATTTTATTTATTATTATTATTTTTATTGGCTGGAGTTCACATTTGCATATGCTCCTCCACCCCTGGACTAGTGCCAACATTCTTATTCTTCTCACGTGATAAATCGAGAGCTTGTCGAGTGGTCAAAGGTTTTTGTGAGGTGGGACTAAGGGAGTTACATTTCTATATCTAACGTATTGGCAGTAATTGAAAATCGGGTACGATGAATCAGTACGAAAAAAAAGTATTATTATACCTATATTAATAAAAGTATTAGGTTTATATATAGGTAAAATATATATACCTATATTTAAACTAATTGTCGGAGTCTGCCGACGATGCTCACAACAGCGAAACGTTCAGATGTGAGTCTTTTTGAACCACAAATACAGGCAGCAAGTTGTGTAGGAGCCCTAATGCATTCAAAAGATTTTCTGGCAGGCTTAGCATAGTTTGTTCCAAGAGCTCCACTTCTCAAAGATTTGAAAAACGTCATTTTGCAACTTGCAAATTGCCTAAAAACTGCAAATCCGACTCTGAAAGTTGATCAATGACCAAAGTGAATGAGGAAAATTGGGGAAGGGATCAGTAAGTACCTGTCTAATATTATTTTACATAGGGGCTGTTTACTGTTAAAAAACTAACAATTTTTGAAGTTTAGCTAACATAAACTTTGATCTTAACTCAAAAATAAAACATCAGTTAGGAGGAAAATGTTTTTTTCTCTTCTCCAGCAAATGATAGGGTTATTATCTTTTGAGACTCATCTTGGGTTTTATTCTTGAGGTTGCGGCGAGGCTTACGTGCTACAGCCTTTGGCACATCAGACGGTTTCTTGTACACAACTGCTCCTGGTTTGTAACACTTTGCTATCTTCTGCCTTTGCTCTTCTTCTTCCTCTGGATTTAGACGTTTCGGATTATATGTGATAGTTTCCATTTCCTTTGATGGCAAATACGCAAAGAATGTTTTTCGGAAGTCTTTCATCAATTTGCTATTGGAGTGGTCGATGAACATTGATGGGAAGTAATTGCGGGCATTGGTGACCAGCTGTTGTTTGACTAATTTGAAATGTTTAGTCTTCAAGGCTTCAGACTGAAAGAAACATCGATTTTTACATTTGCCGTACACTTTTACAAAGATCATCTATTTATCGTAATGAGTGCTTGAGTAAATAATATAACGTTTGTAATACTGGTGACCCAATACAGATATTATTACAATGTCTATACAATTTTTGAAAATAGGATACACATTCCTTGTTAAGAGAACATCTGAAGTTTTGGGTTGTCATTGTAGTTCTTCATCAAATTAGTACAAGATTCATTACTATATTTATAGATATGAGTTAGGCAAAAATATAAGATATTGAAAGCACCTAAGTAACAGAGACCACTATTGGTCTACTGTGACAAAATGCACGTGCACTTATGTTACAATAATGTTAAAAGCAGCCATCATTTAGTAAGAGAATATGGCGCACAGATAGCATATTTGCACCAAGCCTAGTTCCTAGGTACTTAACTACATTAATTTTTTAACTCAAAAGCGTTAGTCCCGCGCGAAAATTGCAAGCCTCATCCCTTCGTTTGTTAGCTACCACAGGGCAAATTGAGTGATGCCAAAACGATTGAATATAAAATAAGAAATCTATTGGAGTGATGAATGAATTAAGGTAACGTATTACTTAATTAGTAACCGTTGTAAGTAGTAACTGTAGCTAGAATAGGCACGTGCATCGCAGTCAGATGCATTTCTAAAAGGTTTTCGTGTACAACGGTCAACTGTACAGGTCAATATTGATCAAACTTCTTTGAACTAGAGTTGGTCTGAAAAGTCTAGGGCTCATCAGTTCTACAAGGGTAAAAGTTGACAGAAGTAGAAAACAAGGAAGTAAAACTGCTATCCCTGGGAATATTTCCCTGGCAGTTCGGGTTTACTCTAGGGAGATTTTCCTGACTTATGAAGTAGGTACCTACCTCACTGACATTACATATCCAAATTTTCCCAAAAAAAGGTGCTCGTTTTTGAATTGCATACTTCAAAATGTGATGACTGTGCATTCTTTTTTTAACATGCTCAATCCCCACCAGCTTTAGTTTTTGAAAGGGGGACCCCCCCCCCATTGGCAGATTCGAATCTACCTAAAATTTTACTGAAAAATGACCTATCCCTCGATTTTCGAGGTTTTGGAGGTATGCAACTGCCACATATGGCAGGTACTTGATTTCGGGTTTTTTTCGAGAGGTTGCGTTAATTTATTTATATTAGTACCTAATATAAAGTTCGAAATACACCGTTGAAACTACGAGAATCTCACAGTTTCTTATTAATTTTCTCAAGGTGCAAAGCACATTTTTTTCGGTGTTTTTCCAAGTTGGTAGGTACCCATTACGAGTAACAATGAAGAACCATCACTAATTCGCAGTGAAAAAATACCGTAAAATCATGTAGGTATAATATATGGCAATTAAATACCTTCAAAATTCAACATTTTGGATATTGCGCACTAAAAAATTTGAGTGGTGGGTCATCTTTCCATTAAATTTTACATAGATTCCGAATCTGCAATAAAAAGGTTCCAGTTATGCAGTATGATCGTATGAGCAAATTTTTGTAATTTTCCGATTATATTTATGTCAAATTTTTTTGCAAAGAAATCGTCAACTATAGATTTCATGGCAAAAAAAAATACAAATAATATTCAAATATTGAAATTATTTAATAAATATTATTAAAATTAATAATTAAAAACACATGTCTAAACTTTTCAGTTTTCATCGATTTTTTAGCATACCTATTTTAATGAAATTTATACAGAAATTTCAGCATAATTTTATGCATAAATTGTTTAATGTTTTAGTTCACTGATAATATACTTTCGATAGATAATATTTTGTAAAAAAAATATATAAATTCAACGATTTTCATTAGTTGCTTGCCATTTTTAGTAATTTTCGCAGCAAATATTTTGAAATATGAGCAATTCATTGTGCTTAAAGAGTGCTGTTTAACGAAATCTTCCTCCCTGTCAGTAGGTCACATGTTGAAGTGATTTTTATGACCCATTCGTGAAGTACCTATGTTATTCAATGTTTGAAAATTTCTCTCCCTCCTCAAGCTGGAGTGACTCAAGTCCTCCAAACATTTGGAATAGATTGTTTTTCTCGTGCAAATGATCTTGCAAGTTAGTGCAACTTACCTCTACCTTAACCTTGTCAATCCAATCCCAGGTGATACAGCGAGGAATTGATATTTCAGGTGTAGTCATATTAGATACTTTGTAGTAAGGTTTACTCCACAAATGATAGCTTCTACTCAACAATTCAGCTGCAATAGAAAATATAAACAGATACAGATTGGTAGGCATGGGTACAACAAACAATTAACTGAGTTGGTGACATGCATAGAAGGAAATAATTATGAGCAAACGATCAATCAAACCAACACAAAAATTTGTAGGATATTACTATTTAGAAAATAAACACCACTTTTGAATAGTTGTGGTGCAAGGATCATTAACGAATCAAATTTACCCGACCACTAAGTTCATTATTTACTTGGTAGGAGGCTGAGTTGCAGCTAGTTGTTAAGCATAGGTGGGTGAGATAATGGTGGATCGTGCCAGATGTGATAGAATATTTTTAGTTGTGTATGCAACTCATCCCTAGCTATCACTTGCGTTTTGACTCCAGAGTACTGAAGGAACTGATTTCTGACTTAATCGTTGTCTCTTTAGCTAGACTTAAGGCTTTGTGCTTCTGTACGATCTTTTTGCTGAAGAGTAGCTTAGTTGGTTCTCTTATTTCTCATTTCCAATCCCGTTTCTTTGGGTGAGTCTACAGTATGGATCACCAAGACTTCTTCTTGTTGATGGTCATCCGTGTTTCAGTAAAATAAAACTGAATTTCGAGCGTGAATTCGAGATTATTGTTAGTATTGACATTATTGATGACTTGAGAAAACACGGCGCTGCGCGCCTCGAGTTGGTTGAATAGCAAAGAACTTAGCTCCAGTCCTCACTCAGCTGATCTGGGGGGCTCTAGACTTCACGTCCCAAGGGTTCTCAATTTCAGGGCCTCAGACTTTATAATAAATTCATTTCTAGATGTTCCAAGAGGCCTCCATTTCACATATCAACTTCATTGGTTGAATAGCAAAGAACTTGGTCTGGATCTCACTCAGCTGATATGGGTGGCTCTAGACTTCTGATTCGTTTTATACGTCTCAAGAGGCCTCCACTTCAAATTTCAGCTTCATAGGTTTAGCAAAGAAATTAGCTCCGAACTTCACTCAGCTGATCTGGGGAGCTTCATCAGACTTTACGATTCGTTTCTATGCGTTGCTTTTGAATCTTTTCAGGGATGAAGCGTTAGACATTTTTGATAATTTGACTGGAATCGGGAATCCCACAAGGAAGCATTAGACACTCCAACTGCACTTTTAATCTTAAGAAAACTATGAAACAAAGATTTGAAAATGTATTTATTCATCACCTAAATCGTTCGTTTAATGAATCTCATGAACAAATAAGTGATGAACACAACAATAGGTGGTTGGAGCAACGTTGCATGTTACTTTTTGGCAAAAGTCCGTTTTTGATGGAACAACGTTCGCAGTGAACAGGGAGATAGGGGTTTGTAAGAATTAGTTCCCAAAAGCACTGTAAGATTGCATACGAGTGAGTACATTGGTGGTTTAACTTTGTCTTTATCGCTCCAAGGTTGTGGAATAACGTTGCATGTTGTAATGGTGCCAAGCAAAGAAGAAGAGGAAAGGTTTATATCACATTAGAGAGTAAAAAATATTCATTGTACAAACTTTCCAATCTAATAGAGCAACATTGCATATAAGCATCAAAATTTGAGACTAATTTATACGGAATCTGCAAAAACCGCGCTCCTGAAACTAGCATATTTTAACATGCAACGTTGTTCCAGCCATCCTCTTCACTGGTACGAAGTTGTCGGCAAGGATGATTTTAGTCCTATCAGATGACTAAGAATGTGCAAAACTGATAGGGCTACTGCCTCTTACCTTCAGAAACTTAAATGGTCTACAGACAAACAGTTTCTGCGGTGGATAATGTGAGCATCTTTATAGTTGGCATTCAGAAAAGATGGCCATATCATCCATATTGATGGGAATCCAATCACTTGATTTGGTCTCTGTGCCCCACAACACATCGGAGGGTCTAAATCCCTCAGGATAGGGTGAGGGAGATGTAAGAGGTGGAGGCATGGTAGTGGGGTTGGTTTATGGAATTGTTTGTTCCTAATCTGGGGGATGGTTTCTGGAAAAATTGTGAGTTTTCGATATCGATTTAGCAGTAAAGTTCAGAGTGAGATGGCAATCTGTATGGCCTGAGGGGTATGAAAGCAACTTGCACATAACATATAGCATGCAATAGCCAATTGTTACCTCTATGCAGGCCAGGTATGGAGAAAGGAAGGAAGTTGAAGATTATGACAAGATAAGGTTCCCACCCTGAGAGATGGTGGGGACGTCACAGACGAGTTCCTACGGATTGAGATGTCAATAACCCGACAGAAAAAGTACACAAGGCATGATATGTGGAGGGTGTGTCTGATGATGGGTGATTATTGTAAAACGCGAAGTAGAGTCACTCTTCTTCTGCTGGTGTTAAATTGAACCATATAGATCCCACTATTTTATCTCAGTGAAACCTTGTAGTTTGTCTGTTGTGACCTGTTCCTAATACCGAAAGATTAGTCTATACTGTTGACAATTCAGCATAGCACTTTGCACAATTCATGCTCAGTAAAAATATTAATAGACTCAGATTATGATTGGACAAGGCAGCCTTTCAGGCAGATTTAATACCACAGCTAACCCACTGGAGGTCGCCACTGTTCCAGCTCAGCCATTGACTCGCTCGTTGTATGGATAGATTTTGCTGCTTTATTTTAGTTTTATTTTAAAACAACTTTCTGGTTTAAATAATGTGCTTAGTACCTACCAACCTGAAATTTGAGAACTAACTACATAGTTTAATTACAAAAACAGCAAATGAAGTAGGTACAATTAATGAATATTAGCTTTACCCTTTTCCTGTTCCTTTGCTTTAGCACTCTTGATCAACCTTCTGTTGTCGTACCATACAACGAGCTTCGGTATATTGTGAATGCCCGGAAGTACAGCCATCGGATCCCCTCTGTCTTTCAAATAAGTTAGAGCATGCTGAAACATAAATCATCATTGGTTTGTTTCAGTGCACCGTAAGTGGTGTGTTTAAGTTATATAACCTAAGTGAAAATATCTCAGGTTTTGGTGATAGTCTGAGGACGTTTTCCACCAGCGCCTACATCGAAGCACCTACCTCGTGCAATTAATCTGAATAATAACCCTTCTGCTATCTAGAAATGTATATTTTATTTATTTGATGTCTTTGAACACGTATATTCGTTGCATTTGAGTATGCTTTACAACTAATACATAATTGAAAGAGATGTAGTGTAAACATCATTAACGTATTGTTTTTAATACCCAGTTGAATCAAATTTAGGAGTATAAAATTTAGAAATTGATCGTGGTGTCAGGTTACATAATTAACTCGCAGTTAATGATAATCTGTTCTGGTACTCGAATGGAACTACAAACAGCTGCCACAGTGATACAAATTACCAATCTTCCGAAATATAATTGTACAATCAACCTACCTCCTGGGACAGGTTGATTATGATTATATTAGAAAGTAAAGGTAGAGTTACCAGCTCTCCTACCCCTTTGTACTGAATGGCGGACGGAAGATTCAGGAGACAGAGGTACCAACACGGTAATCAGGCAGGTGTGACAACTATCTGAGACCAAAGGTCAATAAGAAAATGAAAAGTTTTTATTTTTCCTCTAAACTTAGTTCTGAATGCCATAGGGGTCAGGCCCGCAGCCACAATGACAAAAATTACCTTTACTTCCTAATATAATCATAGTCAACCTGTCCCAGGAGGTAGGTTGATTGTACAATTAAATCATCATAAGCGAACCTGCAAGGCTTCTTCAGCTGGCAAATCGGCTATAATTTTCTTGGCCAGTTTAAATTCGTCCATTGGTACTTCCTCGTCAGAGCTGATCAGACCACACCTTTCGTCCCAGCATTCTACGTTGAACTGGAAAAAATAAATAAATAAACATATTTATGCAAATATAGTGAGGGGGATTTCGTTTTTATCTTATCGCTGTTTAGAACTTTCATTTGAATAATATTACAAAACTGTGATTGAACAGCATAACTTTGTAATTCTTACCAGTATAGATGCAAGCAATATTTTTTCAACAATACAGTCACCATACAACACAGTCCATACCCCTTTTGGTATGGACCCCATTGTGGTGATTGTTGCATTCAAAGAGAACTCTCACCGTCAAAGAAGATAGATTAAACTGGCCTCAGCAGCCGAGTGGATTTTATGTAGGTATTTTCTGGGCTTCTCTCAGGGAAAGGCATGTGTCCAAATTCTGTTGAGGTATCATATAATTTTTTGGCTGCAACATTTGGTGCAGAAAAGTATGATTCAAACTTTAATAAGTAATCCTTTTCGAGCCAGACCGTAAACATCACATTCCCTGATGTAGCGTCTTCACTTCCTCACTCACTGAATCAGAACACACCATGACAAAGACCTCCCTCGACTGCGTCTTCTTCCAGCAAACAACTACAACTGGGCCCACAGCTCGCAGTTTCACTCCATCATCCACCTGACCCTATTCAGATGGGACGGCTGACATTTGACTCCCGGGAAATATTTTATTCAGGGAAAACCTTGCAGTGGATGAGGTTTCAGTAAATTGGCCTCAGCAGCTGAGTGGGTAAAGTGGTGGTCATTTTCAAAAAGGGAATTTTTGGGTCATAACTGTGGCACCATTGAGCAATGCTATAGAGGTGTGAAATTCTAGCAGGAACCGTTCCATGTAACATGATACTAAGGTGGCATGGCTTGCATCGATTACAACTTATCTTTTATATCAGTCCCTCCTACTCCGCCTCCTTTGAGAACTGGAATCAGTCATTGTAACCAGAATCAAAATCAAGTAAAGTAGAAAGGTGATTTTTCGTGGCTGTTAATACGATTGTAAATAAGATCTTATTATCAAATTATGAAACTAAGGACAACCCTCTGGAGTATTTTAGCTAGAATGACTTCCACTGCCTCCTATTAGAACTAGGATCGTCTTCTTCATGTACCAGCCTGCTTGATTTTCCGTATTTTTTCGAGAGCAATTTTTTTCATCACACTTTTTTACCACTTAGTTCCAGCAAAAGGACAAATTAGAATAAATTAATTGAATCTCATGCGAATTTTGTCTTATATTGATTTTGAGAATAATCACAATACCGGCAATTTTCATCTGAGGGTTTTGTCTAGTCTCACGGTGACTAAAGCCAGCTGTGATGCCCAAAAATATACAGAATGTACATTGCATTGGAATGTAGCGTCACCAGTCATGGAGCATAATTTTTCTGGAACCGTTTTGAATTTTTCGTGGAAGGTCACACCTCCAGAATGTTGTTGAGGAGCCAAGACACCCTCACCACAAACCCTGACCCATGGGTCAGTCACTCCCTTCTATTCCAAAATCCTAGCCTTTCTGATCCCTTTTTAGACCACACCTCACAACTTGTCTTTCAACTATATCTCAAATTAATAATGCTGTCTGTGGTGAAAACCACCCCCTCTTGTCAACAGCCCTTTTCAGGGCTACCAAAAAGAGGTAGACACAACACAAAAATATTTACAAGACGTCGAGTTATAACTCCGTCAAACAAAATATTTCACCAGAGAGAAAATACGAATTTCTCTCTCAAAAGTGAAATATTAACTAATAACACACAAGGCGACCTCCCTAGACACTTACTGGGCGAGAGAGATGCGACAAGTATCTCGAACCAAGTCGCCTTGAACGAGAAAACTCAAACAGAAAATCAAACGTCCTCTAAAACTAGCAAGGACAATTCAAACAAGCCTACTCGCCAATCAGAAACACTGATTACACGAGAGACAATAGGCGAACCAACCAAGAGGCGGCAAGCAACCACCTCTGGTCCAGCAGCCTCCCCGGGGACCCCGTCTGAACAACTGACGCAGAGAAAGCACCCGAGGTCCCCGGCTAAACTCAAGGTCGTCGGCTCCGCGACGGACGCTCGTAAGCACCCCGGAGGACCAGCTCAGCTATCATACTCGCAGATACTGAGAAAACAATGTGCGAGCCAATGAGATTACACAGTCGAATTAATGAAATTAAGCGGACCAATCAGGAGGCGGCAGGGGGCGGCCACCTCCCTATAAATACCCCGCTCGGAGCCTCCGAAATTCATTCTACTCTCCGCTCTCGACGACGACACCTCGAAGTACGAAGATTTCTACACGCTCTACGCTGACGAACCTTCTGCATCCCGAGTTCATCTCAAGAACGGCTTCCTACTGCTTTCTACAAGGCCTACCTTCTCTCCACACAGATCTCGCATTGGCATCTACGAGTCCAGTGATTATTCATCCTGCTCATTGCCCAACGTAGTTCATCTGTCAGGACGCCACCCGGTACATCTATCGATATTCTCTTTAGATCGTACGCCCGAGGGACGTTCCGAGCCGTATCACCCGGGTTTCGTAGCATTAGGCTCGTCACCGACCGCCGGGATACGCCGGTAAATTACTCTGCTCATCCGCTCTAATTTACCGTCCAAGGAAGTCTTTTTCAAGACTACAAGGTAGGACCCTGACATACGAGCAAAGGAAAGAAGCTCTGTCAAGCGAGTCCACCTTCCTAAACCCTCTAGTTCTGTACATAGAGGCATCGAAACGAGCTAATAATTCAGCTATTTCGATGGAACGTCGGCCGTCTTATTTCCTCATGCAAGGGGAGGCAGACGACGGCGAAGCCGGGCCCCTTAGCCCCCGTAGCGCTACCTACAGGCTACTCGGCCAATCTGCCGGCCCCAGCGACGGCGCAAGGCCCGATCCTCACGACGAGATCGCCTTCTCACCTAACGTATTCGCTAAGGAAACGTTAGATCAAGCCTCGCCTATACAAAAGATCGAGGATACCTTTCAGACCCGCTCTGAAGTCAATCATTACGATTCGACCAAGCTGTCCGAATACCCACGATATTCGACACAAGCCTACCCGGCCGATCCGAGTGTCAAATACACTCCGAATGTACAAAAAACGAAGGATACTTTTCAGTACCTCAACCAAGCTCAACATATTCCTCCTACAGATATAAATCTTAGGCCGGAATATTACAAAACGGCTCAGTACCAAACTGATCGAACCCAGCACCCACTATGCGAGCCCAGTGCTCCACGCGGCTGCGACACGAACTACCTCTCAGTTCATCCCGCCGAGCAAGTTGACCTTGGCGGATTCGCCCACATTCCTTACAGGAATAACCCGGGGACTAACCCGCATAATCAGAATATAAATGTCCCACTTGGTCTACCGACGCCAAGTAAAACATATATAAATCCACTACAAATGGTGACCCCGCCTTTGAACAGGCTTAACACGGAGCATTTCGTTCCCTCTTATGAAGCTAGTGGATTTCAGGGAACCACTGCGGGCGTGCGACCCCCGCCGGGCCTCTACGCCCCACATCTCATGCAACAACCCTCTGCACAAAGTGGCTTTCGAGCACTTTTAGAGGAGATGGGAGATTATCAAAAACCAATCTTCCAAAAGAAGAATATCGATCGTGCACTCGCCGAGTTCGATCAATACTGCGTGCGAAAACACCTGAGAACGCAGAACGAATGCTTCTCAGCTATATACAAGTGGGTACCAGAAGAAATGAGGGAAGCTATCGACTCAGCTTACCTCACGGCACCCCACGCACCCTACGAAGAGGCCAAACAGCGCCTACAACGAGAATATGGGTTGTCCTTACAGGACAGGCTCCTCGCACTCGAGGACCCCGCATCTCTCGCCAAAAAACCCAGCACAAAGTACCACGAAATGTACTCTAAAGCTGTTGGGTACTTTTCAGAGGCTCTGATCACTCAAAAGTGGATCGAGACTCTACCCATCGAAGCACGAGGTATGGTCGCAGCTCAGCCTACCACGACCGCCCGGCTCGACCTAGCTGATACGCTACACGCGTACAAAACAGAGAATACCTCTCTAAACATACGAGGAGTAGAATCTACTCCGAAACCCATGAAAACTGGTTTCAAAAAGGCCCTCTCACAACAAGCTGAGTTCAAACCCCAACCAGTAGAGAGTAGGCCTCACAAACCGACGGCCTATGTCTGTCGAAACCACGCACGTTTCGGTAACGAAACTCGCAAATGTGCAGACCCAGAACACTGCACTTGGAAGGCAAACACTGCTTCCAAAACTAGCAAAAAGGCAGCGACTATAAGCCAGCCTAAAACCTGGGTTTCAAACGAAAATACTCAGAGATCGGTACAAGAAAGTACCGTTCCAACCTCCGACATAGAGAGTTCGGAAAACGAATAACTGCCAGTGTATCTGAGCCTATACACCGGCAGTCTACTGAGTATAAAAGGCTTTTTTTCAAGTGCAAACTAAATGGCACTGAATTTCTCATCGACACGGGAGCAGAAGTGAACATTCTGCCCCACAATGTCACAAAAAAATTGGGCTTAAAAATTCGTAAGTCCAACGTTAAGCTCACAGCAGCTAACGGAGCCCCTATAGACACACTAGGGCGAGCTGACACGACAATTAACATCGGCCTCGGAGACATGACCACCGATTTTATGATCACGAAAGTTGATCTAGCGATCCTAGGTATACCATTCCTCGAGTCTTGGGATATCGGAATACGGGTCAAACACAAGTACATTTATAAAGATAAAATAAAGAGCTATGCCGATCAAAAAATAGCTGCAGTCATGAACAAAAAATTCACTGACGAACAAATAGCAGCTACTATCCCTCATCGTGACAATAACCCTCAACCAGAGGACGTGCAAATCACGGAGGACGAAAACATTCGCTCTATCATTGACAAATACAATGATAAAATGAGCAAACTTCAAGGAAAGTGGAAAAACAACGGGGTTTACCACCGTATAACCACGGAAGGAACACCAGTACACTTCCGAGCAAGACCCATGGCGGGCGAAAAACGGGCTCAAGTCAAAAGTACTTTTGAAAAAATGCTTTCAGAAGGCATAATTGCACCATCAGATTCCGAATGGGCATCCCCGTTACACTGTGTGCCAAAAAAAGACGGGTCATGGAGAATCACCGGCGACTACCATTTCCTAAACGCGAAAACGAAGAAAGACGCCTACCCTCCTCCTCACATTCGCTCTTTCCAAGCGAATTTACATGATACACGAATCTATTCGACAATAGATCTAAAATCGGCATATTATCATATTCCGATGCACCCAGATGACGCTCATAAAACTGCAATTATTACACCTTTCGGTCTTTATGAGTTTAAGAAAATGAGCATGGGTTTGGCCGGAGCGGCTCAAACATGGCAAAGATACATGGACAGCATCATGCGAAAATTTGATTTCGCATTTGTATACCTAGATGACATCCTGGTGGCTTCTAAAAATTATAAAGAACACATGAACCACCTCAAACAAATTGTTGACAAGCTAGGGGAACACGGACTTCGAGTAGGTTTTGATAAATGCATTTTTTCAAAACCTACCGTCGATTTCCTAGGTTTCACTATCTCGAAAGAAGGGATAATTCCTAAACGAGATAAAATAGAAGCCATAGAACAATTTCCTAGGCCAATAGACGTACGAAGTCTACGCAGATTCCTAGGTATGTGTGGTTTCTACCGAGCATGCTCAAGTAAATTCGCTCACACGGCACAACCTCTGTATGACTCCATTCAGTCAAACAAAAAAAATGACAAAACACCTATCGAATGGACATCAGAGAGAGAAAAAGCTTTCAACAGCTTAAAACAAGCAATGATTAAAGCTACATTACATAATATCGCTCATCCACACCCTACAGCAGAGTGGAGATTAGTCTGCGACGCATCCGACACACACATCGGAGCAGCACTAGAGCAGGAAATTACAGACAAACACGGCTCGAAATCTTACCAACCATTGGGATTTTTCAGTAAAGAAATTCTGGAACAATGGAAGAATAAAGCATCATTCGACAAAGAGATGTTCGCCGTTTACCAAGCTTGCATTCATTGGCACAATGACTTGGACGGCCGATCTTTTCATATTTGTTCAGATCACAAGCCTCTGCTAGGCACGATGCTTAAGAAAAATGCACATTTTTCTAAAATGAGATTAAGATGGCTAACATACATCTCTCAAATGACGAGTGACATTCGTCATATACCCGGAGAGAACAACGTCGTCGCCGACGCACTCTCCAGACCCTTCGATCCAGTTGAAATTCAAACAAAATCGATTTCAACCCAAACTGACGAGGGTCCACCCATAGCCGAAATTTCGCAAATTACGGCTGCAATAGAGTGCAATCTTCTACTGCACATTTCAAATGCACAAATTCGTTCTCCTCCTAACGCAGAGGACAAATTGAAACTCACACGAGTCGAATGTCCGCAAGGAGAAATTTGGTGTAACCTAGACCTAGGACACCCAAGACCTTATATTCCAAACGAAATAAGGCAAGAAATAATCAGCCAAATTCACAATTTGGGACACCCAGGTATACACTCTACAGTGTATAAAGTTAAACAAAGATATTTTTGGCACGGACTCCGTGCAGATGTCTCCAACTGGGTCCGAGCATGCGAGACTTGCCAACGAGCAAAAATCACTCGCTCCGTGAAGCTCCCTTACTCCGAATTTGAAACGGCTAACAAATTCTCACATGTACACGTTGACATTACCGGACCTTTACCTTTAGCTAAAGGAGGGAAACGTTACATTCTAATGATGGTCGATAGAGCAACGGGTTGGCTAGAGGCAGTCCCTCTTAACAACATCGAAACAGCCACGATCACAAACGCCTTTATCAATATTTGGGTAGCTTCAAAAGGCGTAAGTAGTAAGTGGGCACGTTGAGAACAACTGAGAGAAAACTAACAGTAAAATATTTAAAGTGAAAACTAACAGTAAAATATTTAAAGTGAAAACTAACAGTAAAATATTTAAAGAGAAAACTAACAGTAAAATATTTAAAGTGAAAACTAACAGTAAAATATTTAAAGTGAAAAATAACAGTAAAAACTTTTCAACACAAAACATCAGAACCAGTGACTTTTTCATTTTGGGCGGTAAGTTAAAAGAATATTTTTTTCCCATTAGAAACTTTAGTGAAACTCTAAAAAATTACAGTAGGTTTTAATTTTTAATGACATGTATCACTAAAAATTGTATATATTAATTATACCATCAGCTCATTCTGTAAACTCTATACAATGCATTTTATTACCATTTTTAAGTGTCACTTTACCTTTATAGATCAATTTATATTTGTCTTTCACGAGTGTTTCTAAATCCCCCTCTTGGTTAAACCTATTTTTTAAAAAATGAATTGGTAACAATATGTTGGTAAAGCCACCCTCCAAGTCTACCGCTATAGTTTCGCCAAATTTAGCTTTCACCTTTTCCGCTTTAAGGATCACATAAGGTTTGTTACGTTTTAAATCATTAAACGTACTAAATTCGCTCCTACCATTGATTCTTTCCAAAAATTTATCGGCCATCTTTTATTATAAAACCCCATTCCTTTAACTCATCGTTTCAATTTTAAAAGTTGCCACAAAAACATCAGACCAAGTGACTTTTTCATTTAACGACTTGAATCCCTGTTAATGTTCCAAACGTGCCCGTTTACTACCGATTTTTATATAAAGAGTTTCTTAAATGTTTACGTTTAATATCCCCAAGGTAAAGTATCGATAATATCGGTTTCTTTGCTTTTAATTATATTTCGTTTATCATACAGAAATTTAAACTCTTTTTCCACTTCTTTGTTTACTAATGTTTTATCTTTTACATTTCGAGTAATCATGTTATATTTTAGCTTAACGCTGTTTATTTCTTTTATTAACATTTTATTCATAGCTTCTCTATTTAATGATTTACCGTTTTGATAATTCAAAGTAAATCCTTTAACTTTCATAGTTTCTTTTCCTTGATTGGTTATATAAGCGTAACTCTTGGGGCCCGTACTAATCCATTCTACGATGTGATTATTTTTTCCCAATTCATCAGTCCACTCACCCAACATACAGCCAGTTTTTACAGAATTTTTCCCATCATCAATATAAACAATACTATCTGTATCATAATAAACAACATTCTTTCCTATTTTATCAAGCATATCATATAATCTTAATCTTGCATTGGAAGTGGTAAAAGCAGCTACAAAAACGTTAGTTGAAAAACTATCTTCGATGTATTGATTCAAAAATTTATAAGATATTTGCACGATATTGTCATTCAGAAATTGGCATGAACCAATTTCTAGTCTGTCATCTAAAAGTATATCGTACCATCTTGTTATATCAACAACATATTCAGATTGTGACATGTTCAATCTTTGCCCAAACTTTCCCCACAAAGAATTCAAACAAATCTTTGCTACTGCTCTTCGTCCAGGATTTGGTTTAATACTTTCTTTTTCTAAATCTATATCGAGACTTTCTTTAACGCTTTTTATATATTCTTCAATAGTTTCAAAGTCGCTTTCCCACGGGCTAGTCTCTAGTTTTATTTTCATAAATGTTTTTACATATTCTTTGAACAATTCATTACTTTTTTCTTTGAAATGCCATACTTCGTAAATTTCTTGAATCTTATAACCTTTTTCAATAGCTTTATTTACTTCATCTGTAGTCCAAGTATCAACCAGAGCTCTTTCATTTTCATCGTGTGAACAAGTATTACATTTATCTACAAAACATTTTTCGCATAAAATAAATAGAAGTTTATCTCTTTTGATCGGTAGAACTGGGTGATATAATTTTTTAGGAGGTAATATCTTACATTTGATTAAACCGTACCAATTTTCATCATATTTCTCAGGTTTATGAATTTTTGTTGGATGACCTAAGGGATAATAATCGAAATATTGAACTGTTGGATACAAACTACAAACATCGATATATCTTAATTTTTTATTTACGACTTTCAATTTACTAGCATTGGTTCTGCCACCAAAAAATGCGTCTCTAGGATTTAATGGTTCCACTATTACGTTTCCACTACTTTTTACTGCTGCTTTACCCTCTTTCGATTTAATCCAGTTACATTCCCACATTTCTACTAATTGGTATCCAGCGTCAATGATTTGTTTACTCCTTTCCTTCGTTTTTTCATACAAGTCTCCCATAGATAGATGATTTACATTATTGGGAGTATTTTCATGAAAACATGTAGGACAGCCGTGCCAAAAACACCCGTGATACTGATAAACCGTGTTAGTAATTTGATCAAAACCATCAACTTTGGCACCACAAACAGTTACTTCCCCTCCATTCAATGCGTGCTGTACATTTTTAAAAGTATTCAGCCAAGTGATAGATCCTTTGCTAAACATTTCCTTGCTGTCCTGTTTGATACTTGCTATCGTATTTTCCTGTAAATATAAGGACCGAAAAATGGCCATGCAAACACTCGCTATAGTTAAATATTGGAAAGGATCGATATTAGCTATGTCTAAAAATTGCTTCCTAAATTCAATACAGCCCCTTCGCAAAATATCGACATCTGATTCACAATATTCTAATATTTCTTTCTGAAAGTCGAATATATAATTTTCCTTTACTTTTTCAGCGTGCCATTTCAAAAATGCTTTTCTTACTTCGGGTTTCATTGAATCAGCCCCATAAAATTTAGTATCAGGAATTGGACCAACGTAATTTTGATTATCTCGAGTATTGAAATAATGGGGGAAATATCCTTTTTTTAGTTCTGTTAATCCGAACGTTTTTGGAAAAGCAGATAACGGAGATGCAACGAAGTTAGAACTATCGATTATTCTTATTATTCCTTTAATTTCTAATAACATTAGTTTAGTTCCATTATAAATAGTGTAAGGTTTCAGAGTATTTTCGACGCAGTATTTCAGAATGAATTGAGAATCATATCCTTTTGCATAATGTGCTATGGCAGTGTACCCTTTGTGTTTACTTGAAATCAACCACTCGCAAAATTCCTCATTAGTTTTGAATACGAATTTAGTACCATCGTGGTAGTGAGCTATAACAAGATTTGCTTCATGGGTTCCTGTTTCCTGCATTGCTTCATAATCAAATGTTATGTATTTTTCGGTGTAAGTACATTTTTCTGCTGTGATATCAGAACGATTATTACAAGTACAAGGTACTGTACAATACCCACCGTTTGATCGCCTTGATAACATAAAACATTCATGACCACCTATATCGCCAAATATTTCTTGACAGTTTCGACATTTTCCAGAACCACATCTATGTTCGTCGGTTCTTTTGCAAATTTTCCCGCAGTTTAAACATTTATAGATTATTTTACAAACTTCTTTATGATTTTTAAAGCAATTATCATTATAACAATAACGGTTACAATCGTTACAGAATATTTTATTTTTATCTTTTTCATCGTGTTGTATTTGTTTACAGAGAGGACAGACATCTTTATTTCTAGTCTTTTTGCATTCATGTTTCTCTTTATTATTATAGGGAGTATCACAATTTTTACAGTAATATGAGGAGGCGTAAAAGGCTGCTACACTATTAATAACATCAAAATGATTCCCATCTTTATAAAGATAAATTATAGTATCTTTCTTTTCTCCTTCGTAAATAACGGTATTGAAATTTTCGGCGCAGATAACTTTAACTTGAATGTCTAATAATTCTTCAACAACTTTGATATCTTGCAATGTGAAACCTTCCTCGGTGTATGAACCCATTTTTTCGCAAAGTTCTTTAGCTAAATCTAGTTGAATTGGGCGGCCCATTCTGATTTGTTTTACATCAATTTCTGAGAGTTTCCGATTGAAAATATCCTTAGTATGATAAGTTAACGCGGTAATTATGGCTCTTGGACAGCATAAGTTATCGACATTTTTAATTTGAGTGATACATTTTTTTGTGTGTTTACTCTCAGCCAAATTTAATATTTTGACACCTCTTGCTCCTCTCGGTAAATTGATGATTTTAATGTGGAACGTGGTATTGGTAATTTCAACGTTTTCGTTTGAACTAATAATGTTGCTTACGTGTTGGGTAAATTCTTTAGCTTGTATACTAGAAAAAACATTTGATTTGCTACTTAAATCTTTCGATATATCATGGTGAAAATGAGGGTTTTGGGCAACGATCATAATTTTATCCCCGGTTTGGAAATTAGATTTTTCTTTAGCCAAATTTAACATAGCAAATACAGCTTTTTAGACTTGTATGATATTAGATAATTTTATACAATAAACAATTTCTGTAGTTTTAAATTTTTTAATGAATCGAGATTTAGTTTCTATAATAGTAAAAGGAGATTTTCGTTTTTCTTTGTTTTCATTAACCAAGTCATCGTCGAAATTGAACATTTTTCCTGTTTTTACTTTAAATGCATGCCCTTGTGGGTGCATTAGATGTTCGATGATATTGATTTTTTTATTCGGTTTTTTAATTTTAATATGTTTTTCTTTAGCTATTTCGCGTAGTTCTTTAACAGTTAGTTTTTCTAGATCACTTTTCTTAAAGTATACATTTTTAATATCATTTAAAGCTGTAATAAGATTATTTTTCTTCATTTTATAACCACCTTTTAAATTGTAATCTTTCGCTTCATTTCTCAAATCTTTAACTCTGAATCCTTTCTCAACGACTCTTTGTTGAGGTTTAAGAGTTTGGTTAGGGTCATTTTTTAGATGGAATGGTGCTTTTAAATGACGAGCCCAGTTTTTATATGTGATTTTTCGATCACATTTTTCACAGATTTTATCTGCATATCGTTTTTTAATAGTATCTTGCATTTTTATTATAGTAGGGGTTCTTTTAACTAACCCTTCATTTTTTTTCGTATCGTTCATTTTTATTAGAAAAGAGATTCTTTTAACTAATCCCTCAATTTTTATATTATCCACCCGCTTTTTCTTGTATGGATACTATTTAGTATAATATTGTTGTTTTAATGGAAAATTTCCATTAAAACGTTTTTATTAATATTTAAAGGTGGGGGCGATTCGCCCCCACCTTTAATAGATTGGGTTTTAAACAAACTTGATGTTATACATGTCTCTCCCATTTATTGATTTGGTGATTCCATGGTACACTAAGCAAACACCGTACTCAACTAGAGCTTGGAGTTCATTTTTATCAAATTTTTGAATACATCTTTCTGGTATGAACACTCTAAATTCTCCTAGATTGGCTATAACAGCCTCCCACGAGTATTTCGTTGACACAAATTCAAAGTTTATAATTTTGTAAGGTTTTCCGATTTCTAGTTCAGAAAGCTTGTTTGTGTTGTTTTCAAAATTAATTTTTTTCAATAGCTGCTCCCTATTCATTTCTATTTATTATAGAATATATTCTTTTAAAACACAATTCCTTAAAGAGGGGAGGCGATTCGCCCACCCTCTTTAACGTTAAAGTAGAATACAAGTCAATTTGATTTTTAACAGTAAATACCTCGTACCCGTCGAATCGACGGGGGGGTCCTATGTAAAGTCGAATACAAGTCGAGAACATTTAAAGAAGAGTTTTGAAAACTCTTAAAGGGGGGGCCAAATTGGCCCCCCCTTTAACGTTAAAGTCGAATACAAGTCGAGAACATTTAAAGAAGAGTTTTGAAAACTCTTAAAGAGGGGTCGCGATTCGCGACCCCTATTTAACGTTAAAGTCGAATACAAGTCAATTGACTAAAAAAGCCGCGGCTTGAATTCCAGCCGCGGCTTTTTCATTTCATACGAAATTTTATGGCTCACATGTGAGCCGCAAATTTTGATCTCGGTTAACAATTGTTTGGTTCTTTCGAGCCTGAACCAATAAGTTTTTCTAGAATTCTGTTTTTTGTAGTTCTTGAGCATAGAAAGATCCTTCAATCTCTTCGTCGTTTAAATCTTTTATTTTGTAAGTAATTGGATTTGTTGGTAGAATTCCAGAAACCACAAAAATTTCTCTAGTCCATTTAGCATCATATTTATTCCCAAATGTTTTCTTAAATCTTGTTATTCGAACTCGATCCCCAAGAGAAAACTTTACTTTTTGTGAGGCTTTTTGGTTCCTAAACAATCTAACTAACACTTCATCTTCGTTATTTTTATTAACTTGTACAGGTATCATACCAATCGATCTATGGAAATCTTTAAAATTGTATTCATGAATCAAATCCTCTAGAATATCGATCCATTTCTTATTATTCTCAACTTCGAAAAGAATTTTCATTTTTTCGTTTAAAGTTCTATTAAATCTTTCTATGATTGCCGATTTTTCTTCATTCTGTGTATGATACATTTTTATTTGGTGACTTTTCAGAAATTCTTTAAACATTTTATTTTCAAACTCTAAACCTTTGTCAGTGTGCAGTAAATTAGGAGCTTTATGATTTTGTGATTTGGCCTTTTCTATGATTTTCTCAAAAGCTTTTGTTACGTTTTTTCCATCCTTTTTCTTCAAGGGTAAGGCCCATGCAAATTTTGAAAATGTATCGATAACATTAAGCATATAACCGTATCCATCATTCTCTTTTTCATAATTTTTCATGATTATCAAATCAGCAGCCCACAAATCATCAATACCTTTAGTAAATATTGTCCTTTTTTGAAATTTATTTCTTATCGACTTATGTAATTCTTTAGCGAGAGATAATTTTTCATCAACATTCAGATCTTCTACTACAGTTGGTTCTTCAGAATTTTCTCTCTCGGGGGAAGTGATAAATTTACTCTTATTGGTTTTACATTTTGTACATTTTGCAGCCACTCTCCATCTCCCGTTTATCGTTTGTATTTTTTCTGCATCAATATTATTGGTTCTCTTCTTACACTTGTGACAGTAAATAGGATCAGTTAAATCATTATCCATTTTTATTATAGGAAAACAGGTTTTTTTAATGTGTCCGGTACCTTGCCTTCTATAGCCCAATCAAAAATGGCACGAATTGGTGCTTTTTCTCCGTTAGGATCTTGAATGAATTTGCTCTTACGAGTTCTGCATTTAACACATTTAGCTGAAATTCTCCACCTTCCGTTCACAGTTTGTACAATTTTCACGTTTATATTTTTCGTTTTTTTCTTACACTTACAGCAATAAATTTCGTTGTACATTATTTATTTTATTATAGGAAAAAAGTTTTTTATGAGATATTTCTCATAAAAAAGAAACTCCTCACTCACTCTTCAATCAAATGCAAATAAACTGTAACATTTTCAAATTGCAGCTCATCTCCATTTTCATTTCTACATGATAGTTCAATTTCTTTAATTTCTCTAATTCCTTTTCGTAGAGAACTGTAGAGAATTTTCTTATTCGTTTCCATATAAGTAGTATTTGGGAGAATCGTTTTCTCTATCAAAGATACATGGAGTAATTCATGTACACTATGGAGATCTGAATGTTCATTATGATTAGCGAAGCTATAATCGGTAATATTGCAATGCCATTCAATTAATGAAATAGGTTTGATTAATTTTGGATTGTCTTCTGAATAATATTCCTTATTAGCATCAAAATAATCCCCAGGTGTTTTACACTGTTTAAAATCGAACAGATCGCAGAAATTTCCATACTTTATAAACCCGATAACAACAGGAGATTTAAGATAAAATCTATTACAATTTGGACCGTAGTCTACTTTAAAAACCAAACTTTCAGGTTTTGTTTTTTTTAATGTGTCAATTTGTGATTTATAAAGTGTTTTATTCTCCTCAAATTTCTTCATGAGTTCAGTTATATAATTTTTTATTTTTAAATATAATTCTCTTTTAAACGTCTCAACAGTAAATGTGCCATCTAACACATGCTCGGTATGATACCATCCATCTATAATAAACATTTTTAATGATATCAATACATTTTTTACTTGAAATGAAAGAGAAGGTGAAGTAAATAATAACTTTACTAATCCGAGTTTATAATTTTTATTGGGATTTAGAACAATTTCTGGATCAAAAGTTATTTTTAGATCTTTGTGTTTATCAGAAATCTTTATTAGAGTCATGCTTTTATTATATGTAAAAAGTTTTTCGTATAATAAATATGAGTAAATACAAATACGAGATTGATCCAATTTCGCATGATAAAAAAGAGGCTAGAAAAGGAATTTTACCATTACCTTTAAGATCATTAATATTAGGAACTTCTGGTTGTGGGAAAACAACACTTCTCTATAATCTCATCACAAAGCCATGGGGAATCCCCTTTAATCATCTATATATTTTTTCAAAATCTCTGGATCAGAATGCATATGAGATTTTGAGAAGCAATTATGAAAAAATTTCTGCAAAAGATGGTGTGGAAATAGCGCAGTTTTTCAGTAATTGTGACGAACTTATAACCCTGGACGCATGTGAAGAAAAAAGTCTTATTATTTTTGATGATTGTGTAAACATTCAACATCAGAGAGAAATCAAAGATTATTTTGTGAGAGGACGTCATAAGAAAATTTCGTGCGTTTACTTGACACAATCATGGTCAAAAGTTGATAAACAACTCATTAGAAACAATATTAATTTTTTATGTGTATTTAGACAAGGACCAAGATACATGCGAGATATTTATGATGAATATGTGGGAACTGATTACACTTATGAACGATTCAAAGAATTATGCTATTCTTGTTGGGATGAGGGCTTTGGTTTTCTAACGATTGATCTAACAAAGAAACGCAATGACGGACGTTACCGAAAGAAATTTGGTGAAATATTTTAGATTTTAAGTTTTGTTTTTATAGAGAATCCCTATAAAAACGCATTGGGAAACGCTTCAAAAAACGCATTGGGAAACGCTTAAAAATGCATTGGGAAACGCTTAAAAACGCAAAAATAGCGTTCCTAAAGCGTTTAAGCGTTTAAGCGTTTAAGCGTTTGAGCGTTTAAGCGTTTAAGCGTTTAAGCGTTTTAACGTTTGACCGATTTTTAAAACAACTTTTTTCCTATAATAAAAACATGACAAAAATTACTTTAGAACAAGCGCTTAGAAAGAAATACAAAGAAGCGCAACTTGAAATTATGAAGGAAAAAGAAGCCAAACTTAGAGAAATAAAAAAGATTGATAAACCTCCCGAAAAAGATGAACAAATATTTTTCACAAAACCAAACCGTAAACCCATGAGCGTAGCTGAAGCTGATAAATCGATTAAACTTAGAAAATATTTACAAAAATTAGCAAAACAAGAAAGGATTAACCAAGCATCTGATAAGGAGACAAAAGAAAAGGCTTATGAACCTATAACTTCACGATTAGATAAGGTAGAAAAAGCAGTGAAACAAACTGATGAAGATCTTGGTAAAAAATTAGAACTCCTTCCTGCAATAAAAACATTTAACCCCTTGGCTATCAGTTCACCTAAAAAAGTTTCTTTTCAAGATGTTGATGGCGAGGTTCAAGGTATTGATAATGATACTGAAGATACATTAAATCAAAGCTTTTCAAGTGACAATGCAGATAGGGATGATGAAATGGAATTAATATTACAAAAAAGTTTTAAATTACCAAACTCTTCTGTAGGCCCTTTAGGTATTGGACCAATTGCAGAATTATATATTCTTCATCCTGATAGGCAATTTGGAATATATCCTTTAAAAAATCATATATTTATTGGAAATAAACAGATACGGGTAAATGGCAATGATATTGAAATAGAAAAAATGAAATATTCCGGTACTGAAGGCTTATGGAAGCTCTTAACAAAACCCATAGCTTCTGATATTCCATCCAAAGATGAATACACTAATGAAGACTTTAAAGCTTATGCAAAAATCCTCATTCAAACAAATAGCATGTTTCAAAATAATAATCCCGAATCTAAACAACCAAAATCAAGTGTTAGTAAAAAATGGAAAGAAATCATAAAACCAATCTGGGAGTATAGTAAAAAGAAAAAGATTGGTACTGGGTTGATTAAATATACTGAAAATCCTGTAGAATTTAAATATATAGATAATTTGAATCAAATTCAACAAAGACTATACTATTTGCATGCGCAAGAGCAGGCAGGAAATAATAATTTTCACAATGAAAAATTGGGAATTATAAATTTCATTAAAGATCAACTGGAGAAATATATTGATAATCCCAAGGGAACTGAATACTTGATTAAAATTATTAATAATTTACCCAAAAATATGATAAAAAACGGTTCTGGTATTTTCAATACTTTGTTGAACAAACTAGACGGTTTCGTACCTGAAATGCATCTCCCAGGTGGTTATCAATATTGTGGACCATTTACTAAATTGGATAAGAGATTAAATAGAGGTGATGAAGGTATAAATAGTCTTGATAAAGCTTGTAAACAACACGACATTTTTTATAGGGATCATGAAAAAACAAGTGATAGGCATCTTGCTGATAAACAACTAGAAACAGAAGCTTATAAAATTATGAAAAGTTCAACAAATATCGGTGAAAAATTGGGAGCTGCTACTGTGGTAGGTGGTATGAAAATCAAAAGACACTTTGGGATGGGTGTATACTAATTAGTTATTATGATTGTTTTTATAGAATTTCGTTCTATAAAAAAACTTTTTTCCTATAATAAAATGATTACACATCAAATAAATTTGTCAGAAATACAAATGAAAAAAATAAGATCTGCTTATAAAAAACGTGTTCCAGTAAAAGTACGACTGACTTTTGCAGATATTAGTGGAAAAGGAAATCAAAGAATCCTGTTAAATGAAACTCAGAAAAAAAAGATAGATAAATGTATCAAAAACAAAAAAGGGTTGGAATTGGAAATGAATTATGATCAGTTGCAAATAAATCATTCAGGGGGATTTTTACCCTTACTTTTTGCAGGAATTGGCGCTCTTGGGGCATTATTGGGTGGTGGAGCTGCAGTAGCTTCTAGCGTTATTGATTCTAAGCATAAATCTGCTGAAGAAGCAGAAATCAAACGCCATAACTTGGAAATGGAGAGATTAGCACAAAACGCAAAAAGTTTAAGTATCGGATCTGGATTGAAAAAGAAAAAAGCTATTTCAAAACCTAAAAAGAAACCTAAAAAGAAACCTACCAAATCAAAAAACTAAATAGCTTCCAACCTCTTACCAATTTTGATATTGAAAGATTATCGAAAGAAATGAAAATTAAAAATTTCAAAGGAGTTTTCATGAAGGATGATTTACCAGAGAAAGTGAACCACACGGAATGTGGAATTATAAATCTAGAAAATTCTGATGAGGCTGGAAGCCACTGGACTGCATTTTATAAAAATAACAATTTAAAATATTATTTTGATTCGTATGGTAATGCACCACCACCAAGAGAACTTGTTCAATATTTAGGTTCAGAAAATTTATTTTATAATGAGGAACAAATCCAAAACCAATATGATCCTCCTATCTGTGGACATTTATGTTTATTAATTTTGAAAAAGCTATCAGAAGGACACGATTTTGAAAATAGCGTGAGAACATTGAAGAAAAATCTTAATTTCTTTTATTAAATTTTATAGTCTTGATATTTTTATAGAATTTCGATTCTATAAAAAAACTTTTTTCCTATAATAAAATGATGTACACAAATAATGAAACACCTTCAGCCCCTGAAGAATTTAATCCAATAACTCATCCTAGATTATATCCAAAAATAATTTTTCCCGAGTTTAAAGAGAACAATTATAGAATCAATCGAATTATCAATCAATTTAAATTTTTAGAAGATGAAGAGAAAATGAGAAATGGTTTGAGTAAAAAATATGGAAAACTATCCAGTACTCTTTACGGTACTGAATTTTTATTTGCCCTCTCAGAACTCGGACTGACTGGTGCTTCTATAACATTACCAATAATAATTCCATTCAGTGTTCCAATTTCTGTAGGCTTGACAACCTTATCAGTAATATTAAGGACTTCAAGCGGATTTGTCAATAAAAAAATTACTAAACACTCTGAAATTGCGCTTTTGGCAAAAGCTAAATTAAATTCGATTGAAGAAAAGTTCATAAAAGCAATTAAAGACGGTAAAATATCTGATGAAGAGTTCAATGATATTGAACAAGAAATAAAAAATTATATAAATATGAAAAATAATATTCTAAATCAATATAATAAAAATAAGAAAGAAATTAAAAGTGCGGACCCTTTCAAACTATCACTTTTGAAACATGGGGAAGTTTTCAGAACTGGATTTTAAGTCAGTTTTTATAGGGATTCCCCCTCCCCTTTAATTATTCCGCTATCTCGATATTTTTATAGAATTTCGATTCTATAAAAACTTTTTTCCTATAATAAATAAGTATGAATGAAATTAAAGCAATTTACTCGAAATACGATTCTGAAATCACAAGTATTGAGTATCAAAACTATAATCCTGAAACTAATTTGGAATTTAACTCTGAGAACAAAAGAACCGTTTTCAAGTTGCTTCTAAACGATGAGTTTATTAGCAGCAATATTAAATATTACATTGCTGGAAAATACATTCCTAAAGATACCACAAAAGCATATGGAACAAATGATAGTGTAATGATGATGAACAATTTTGTAGCACATCTTTTTTCCAAAATTGAAATAAGAAAACACAATACGCTTATTGATGAAATTGATCATCCAGGTATTGCTAGTACAGTGATGGGTATAGCTTCTTTCCCAGGCCCAGCAAACTATAATGGTAAAGTAATGAATTCAGGTTTTAATACGAAAGCTATAGGAGGTGGAAATTTCAGTGCAAGTGGTAAATTGGGTGATTTAGGCCTTGGGTTCTTCAGTGATTTAACAGTTCCAATTTACAAGGGAGGTTTTGAAATCACATTCATTAGAAATTCTGATGATAATGTGCTCTTCCGTTACAAGAAACCTTCCGATCCAGCTTCTGTTGAAGCTGTGGAGGGAAAAGTGGAAATTAAAACTTTCTACCTGCGAGTCCCGATAATCGAATATACGGGTGAATCCAAAAATAAATTAATTGCTGAACTTAGTACCGCTCCTTATTTGTTTCACTTTAAAAAATTGCAATGTATTGAAAAGCGTGTCACTAAAAATTACTTCACTTATAATATTACCGATATTTATAGAAATTTACAGAATCCGATCTGGGGGTTTGTTGTATTCCAAACTGCCAGAAAAAATGATCAAAAGAAAGATAATTCCAAATTTGATAATTTGAGTGTAAAAAATATTAGTTTTGAAGTAGCAGGGAAAATTTTTCCTCGAGAACCTTTGAATTTAAATTGGAGTTCAGGGGATTATAACTTAGCTTACGACATGTTTACAGATTTCAAGAGAATAGTATGTCAAGATTCCTCATCCCTTCCATATTATGAGCCTCAGTTCTTCAAAGAGAGCTATCCAATATTCAGTGTGAATATGACTAGACAACCACAGTCCATATCTGGACAAAAAAGTAATATAATTTTACGAGCGGATTTTGAAAATGATGCACCAGAAAACACTTTTGCTTACGTAATTTTGGTTTCAGAAGTTACTCTGAACTACATTCCGTTGAAGAATATAATTCGAGAGGAATTTTAAACTTGTTTAGGGTAGGGTGAATATGTTTTTATTGAGAATTCTCAATAAAAACTACTCCGAATAACGAGACACTAAAGAATTAGAACTTCAAACACAATCTATCGGCTGTTCGGTGAATCTACATTATCATGAACTGGTTACATAACCGATATGAGTCAAGGAAGAGGCTATACGCAGTTCTCATTCAGTTATCCTTTCAGAAGTGACGCTGTGTGTACAATGTCTCAACCTAAAGATTACATGAGGTTTGCATTTGGTGATGAAGAGGATTTTTTTTTTGAACTTCAGAGTCATAAAAAGTATCACAGTGAGTGTATAGACTTTATCAAGAAAGTGGAAAATTGTGAAAGTTTGGAAGCAGCAAGAACATTGATAACAGTTGGAAACATTCAAGTGCCAGTGGTAAAGCGTATTAATTATAAAGAATTATTAAAACTTCCAAGAACATTTAAGACTATTCCTCCTGAAAAAACGCATAGTTTTTTACTTAATCATCTCGTACCAGATCGAAATACTGAAGACTTACGACCTCCTGATAAGACGAACATTGGTGAAGTTGAAGATTATTTACTTAAACTTCATGTTGTCATAAAAAAGCAAAAGACGAAGCTCTTTTATTTGTATTCAGCATACGGCTACTTTCTCAATGAATATTTCGAGAACTTCAAGAAAAATACTTCTGCAACCACCTGGAAAGAACACTTGCAAGCAAAATTTAATATTTCTGAAGGATATGCAAGAAAACTCAGGGCAGTTGGCAAAATGGTTTATAAAAACCCAAAGCTGAAGAAACTCTCCATTTACTTCTCATCATTTTATAAAATTATTTTACGAGTGGAAACCATGTTAAAGATTCCTGAGTATAAAACATTTTGGGAGATGGAATGAAATGCATCTGAACCAGAAGGTCGTGTTCTCCCACCCAATCCGCTCCTCGAAGAACGCCTTATCTACAGGAGCGCGGGACGGTGTGACGTAATTCTCTGACGTGATAATAGCGCCTCGGTCTCCAGTTTGAATCACAGATAAAATGTGCCTGATTAAAAATATGAGTTCCCCCACCTAAAGCGCTCCTCGAAGAACGCCTTATCTTTGAGGACCGCGGGAACGGTGTGACGTGATTTCCCCCTCCAAAAGCGCTCCTCGAAGAACGCCTGGATCTAGTATTATTCTTTTATAAAACTACTCGATGTGACGTGATTTCCCCCTCCAAAAGCGCTCCTCGAAGAACGCCTTATCTACAGGAGCGGTCCTCAACGATCGCATTCGTTTCTAGCTATTCTTTTTTATGAAACTACTCGCTGTGACGTGATTTCCCCCTCCAAAAGCGCTCCTCGAAGAACGCCTTATCTACAGAAACACTCTGAAGAGGATGAACCAGCTGTCTCAAGATTCGAGTGTAAACCTTGAAAAGACTCTGCGTTTCTAGTTATTCTTTTATGATGTAAAATAAAATGTTTATTATTGTTTATTTTTCTTTCTTTTAACTTACCCCTCATTGTCAATGAATTCTTAAAGGTGGGTTCGAAAAAAATATTTTCTATAATAAATAAAGAGCTATGGGTTTAGACGACGAAGCATTAAATTTATGTAAAGAACATGGAGGTTTCTGGAAGTTTGTAAAGACACCTGAATTTCAATTTTATGAAAAAAACCTTGACGCACTAGATAATATTTTACATGAATTGAAGGAGTATAGATTTAGTAAAATGTTGTTGAAAGAACGTTTATTGGGTATCGATGGTAAACCACCACTCCGTACAAAGGAGGAAGTAAAGGCATTCCTTAATAAAAAAAAGATTAAGGTTCCTAAAAATGCTACTGAACATCAACTTCGAAAATTGGATTATAAAGAGAGTAAAGCCGAACTGAAGAAGCAGTTTGAGGATAATTTTTACGCTTGCTAAAAGCTCGGAATGCTGGGGGAAGGATATTTTATTTTTTAATGAGCAGTGTTCATTAAAAAATTACTTAGTTTTGTATTCCCACCCTAAAGAGTCGAATATAGTTTTACAAATTCTGTCTGTTTCATTTTTACGATCAAGAGATTTTAATGTAAGAAAATCTCCTTCGTCTAATTTATGGTTGTGTCTCAATAACAGTCTGTATAAAATAAACTTTGTATTTATAAAAATTTTTCTTTCAGAGTTTGTAAATATAGACGAATATTTTTCAGAAAATTTTTCAAAATCTTTGACTAGAATGTTTTCCAGATGACTTATGTCGTTTAATTTTTGACCAGTTAAATTTGCGTGTATAAGTACATAATCGTCATAATGTTTAGTATATCCGAGTTCTTTTAAGAAATGTATAATATGAGATTTTTTTACGTTTGCAAATTTTTTAGACCTAGATTCTCGCTCGTCTTTAATTATTCCATGAAATATCAATAAGCGCTCGAGGTCTGAATAAATAGTGGGGTTTATAAAAGTATATTGCTTTCCTTGATACTTTTGAATACATTTTTTAAAGTGACTAACACGATCATATTTGTATTTTGGTACTACGACGTTATAAGATCTATTATTAAAATAAGTCGTTTGTATAACTTCTGAAAAACATACTTTGCAAATTAAAATGTCGTTTTCTAGTAGAAATGTATCGTCGTTTTCACAATTTTGACAAAAATTTCCACTATCAAAATTAAGTTTTTGTACGCTTGTACTCATTTTTATTATAAATGTTATTCTTTTAACTTACCCCTCAGAATACTACGAACTGACGGAGTTGCAAAAGGTGAATACGAAATCAAGGTAATATTATATCGATAATATTACCATCGTCCACAATTATATTTTTATCTGGGATCATCTTTAAAAAAATCTTTACGTTCAACTCTTGTAGAAATTTCTTATCTCGATTATTACGAACAACGTAATTCTCCAACATATTTTCTTTGATATTTTTCCTTTTATATTTCACGTCTTTTTTCGGAGATACTGGTATTGTTTTCTTAACGGTATTTACAAAATTTTCAACCCCTACATTTTTCAACTGTGTTTTAAAATTTGCAATTTTATCAGCTGAGATTTCTCCGTATACTAGTTGCTCAATAAACCTGTATACTTTCATATCTCTATCTCTATCGATATACGCGAAACATTCAATGAATTCGATATGCTTAAGTGAAAATTGTAAAAATGGATGAGACATGTTTATTTTTATTGGAGAGATCCTTTTAACTTACCGCCCAAAAAGAAAAAGTCACTGGTTCTGATGTTTTGTGTTGAAAAGTTTTTACTGTTATTTTTCACTTTAAATATTTACTGTTTGGTGTCACTTTAAATATTTTACTGTTAGTTTTCACTTTAAATATTTTACTGTTAGTTTTCACTTTAAATATTTTACTGTTAGTTTTCTCTCAGTTGTTCTCAACGTGCCCACTTACTACTGGCGTACCTAAATACATCACAAGTGATCAAGGCACACAATTCGAATCAGATCTATTTAATTCCATTATGGAACGTCTCGGAGTAAAACATACCCACACGTTACCATACAAACCGTCAACAAACGGAATGGTAGAACGCAGAAATAGATCTCTGAAAGAGGCTCTCAAAGCACAAAACGAAAATTGGCTCGACGCCCTACCAAAAGTACTACTCACCATGCGTACGGCAGTAGACCCAGCAACGGAAACTACACCGTTCCAAAAAGTTTACCGAATTGACGTACCACTCCCAGGAGACATTTTCGTAACTTCTACAAACCTTTCGGAGCCTCTCTTCTTCCGGCCTACGCATATTAAACATAATAATACGAAATATGCCGTAAACATGCCCAAAAATTTGGATACATGTACACATGTCTATATCAGAGTGCCCACACAGCTCACCTCTCTGCAATGTCCTTACACGGGACCATTCAAAGTGGTTAAAAGAGATAAGTTTTCGGTTACAGTGCAAATTGGCGAACATACAAAAAAAGTTCCCAAACAGCAAATAAAACCAGCTTACACTCTAAAAACAGACGAAGCTGTGTCACTAAACAAAAATCAGGCAGAAAATAAGGAGGAGACTCCCCGAAAATCTGCCAGAAGGCACGTCCCCTCTACCAAATTCGACGAGAGATGGGTGACGGCGCTCGAAACACCCCAGCCGGCGTCGTCGTTAATAACACGACGTCTTAGGGGGGCGCCTGTGGTGAAAACCACCCCCTCTTGTCAACAGCCCTTTTCAGGGCTACCAAAAAGAGGTAGACACAACACAAAAATATTTACAAGACGTCGAGTTATAACTCCGTCAAACAAAATATTTCACCAGAGAGAAAATACGAATTTCTCTCTCAAAAGTGAAATATTAACTAATAACACACAAGGCGACCTCCCTAGACACTTACTGGGCGAGAGAGATGCGACAAGTATCTCGAACCAAGTCGCCTTGAACGAGAAAACTCAAACAGAAAATCAAACGTCCTCTAAAACTAGCAAGGACAATTCAAACAAGCCTACTCGCCAATCAGAAACACTGATTACACGAGAGACAATAGGCGAACCAACCAAGAGGCGGCAAGCAACCACCTCTGGTCCAGCAGCCTCCCCGGGGACCCCGTCTGAACAACTGACGCAGAGAAAGCACCCGAGGTCCCCGGCTAAACTCAAGGTCGTCGGCTCCGCGACGGACGCTCGTAAGCACCCCGGAGGACCAGCTCAGCTATCATACTCGCAGATACTGAGAAAACAATGTGCGAGCCAATGAGATTACACAGTCGAATTAATGAAATTAAGCGGACCAATCAGGAGGCGGCAGGGGGCGGCCACCTCCCTATAAATACCCCGCTCGGAGCCTCCGAAATTCATTCTACTCTCCGCTCTCGACGACGACACCTCGAAGTACGAAGATTTCTACACGCTCTACGCTGACGAACCTTCTGCATCCCGAGTTCATCTCAAGAACGGCTTCCTACTGCTTTCTACAAGGCCTACCTTCTCTCCACACAGATCTCGCATTGGCATCTACGAGTCCAGTGATTATTCATCCTGCTCATTGCCCAACGTAGTTCATCTGTCAGGACGCCACCCGGTACATCTATCGATATTCTCTTTAGATCGTACGCCCGAGGGACGTTCCGAGCCGTATCACCCGGGTTTCGTAGCATTAGGCTCGTCACCGACCGCCGGGATACGCCGGTAAATTACTCTGCTCATCCGCTCTAATTTACCGTCCAAGGAAGTCTTTTTCAAGACTACAAGGTAGGACCCTGACATACGAGCAAAGGAAAGAAGCTCTGTCAAGCGAGTCCACCTTCCTAAACCCTCTAGTTCTGTACATAGAGGCATCGAAACGAGCTAATAATTCAGCTATTTCGATGGAACGTCGGCCGTCTTATTTCCTCATGCAAGGGGAGGCAGACGACGGCGAAGCCGGGCCCCTTAGCCCCCGTAGCGCTACCTACAGGCTACTCGGCCAATCTGCCGGCCCCAGCGACGGCGCAAGGCCCGATCCTCACGACGAGATCGCCTTCTCACCTAACGTATTCGCTAAGGAAACGTTAGATCAAGCCTCGCCTATACAAAAGATCGAGGATACCTTTCAGACCCGCTCTGAAGTCAATCATTACGATTCGACCAAGCTGTCCGAATACCCACGATATTCGACACAAGCCTACCCGGCCGATCCGAGTGTCAAATACACTCCGAATGTACAAAAAACGAAGGATACTTTTCAGTACCTCAACCAAGCTCAACATATTCCTCCAACCACCATACGAATCTGAATGGAATCGGATGAACATTGTCAGGAATGTAAATGTAGAATTCAAATGGGACCACTGTAATTGCATTTCCCCTGAGCCAAATATCAGCCAACTCAGCTGAATTGGGATCAGACAGATGATGGAGTGAAACTGCGGGCCACAGCAGTTGCTCGATGGAAGAAGTCATAGTCACGGTGTGTTTTGATTCAGTGAGTGAGGAAGTGACGATGGCACATCAAGAAATGTAATGTTTACAGTCTGGCTCGAGATTGATTACGATGTAAATTTGGGTCCTACTGTCCTAGATACTGTTATGGCCCAAAAATATATGATAGCTCGATAGAATTCAATCTCCTATCTACCAAATTAAACCCCTATGACAATAAAATGTCTGATCGGGATAACTTTCAACTGACCACTCACAAGCCCTTGCTAACTTGTGCAAATCATTTATTATGAATGTACCAACCCACTGGTTCTCCTTGTTCTTGTCAGCTTTTTAGAAACCTAGATCTCTCCTAAACTAATCAGCAAGTATATGGTAGCCAGATAAGATGGACGCTCTCATTCCTAAACCATTTTCAGCGGATTGGAAAGAGACAAAGATGAAGTGCTGAAGCTTGCATGAAGAGGAGCATGACTTCGTACTGGGTGATGAAGTTTGGGTTGTTGATCTCAAGAGAAATGGTGTCGTTCTCCCTACAACACAGTATCCAAGATCCTACAATATACGACTGACCAATGGATTGTCGGTGAGAGGGAATAGAAGGCACCTTATTCCAAAGCCTAAACATTCACTGCAATGTCCTCCAAATTAAGAAGAGCTGATTCGACATGAGACAACTTCGCACACTGCCCAGCACACAGCTCTGATGTATATATGAGTGAAATTCGTAGTAGTAAAGTAATATTGCATATTAGACACGCAGCTTATTAAAAATTAAACACGCCACAACGATTGTGTGAATCCGTTCTGAGTAGTTGAACTTTGATAGTTGTATTGAGACACATTTATATTTCTGTTGATCTAAGTTGAAGACACAGCACACGAATAAAGCATTTCCCACGATACGCGATCCGTAACGTTTCACCTCGTAATATAATTTGTAAATATTTCCATTGTACGTATTTCATTGAGCGTATTTCATTGCTCCTAACGACCTTTAGCCAAGCATTTTTGTAGCGTAATCTACATTTCTGAATGACACGTTGTTGCACCAAGGGCCCTCTCTCTACCTACTTGGTGGGAGCATTACATTGCTCTCTCACTTTCAAACAAGCTGTTACTCTTTCAGTTCAGTCCCCTCCATTCAGAGGCACGATTCTATTACTGCTGTAACCTATTTCGTACTTATTTAATATTGTAACACATAACTTATAGAAGTATATTAGCCGCTGCGCCATATTTTGTATTTCCTCTATCTGCTCGTGGTTCAAACCTATATCTCATTCAGAGATTGAGTCATACTGAGTTCAATGATACGATGCTGTCATTCTAAGTCATAAACATTGAGGTTCTATGAACATTGCATTACATTTCAACCAGGAACGAGTGGTAAGCTTCAGCACTCTTTCCATTACATATTCTAGAATCCGCAACATCACCCTAAATACGATTAGTATTGCTTCCAACTTTGTTAGGAACAAACTTTACAGGTGAGGTCTCGTGCCTCACAAGTCCTCCGAAGACCGGTCTGAGAAGACCACGGTAAGGTTTTATTTATATTGGATTTAATGTTTTCAGGTGACACACAGAAACACATTATTTTATCACAGGATCCTAAGTTCTCTTAAAGCTTAGCCCAGACAGAGACTTTTTGTTGCGCAACATTGTTGCGAGTCTGAATCACGGCAGAATTGGGGCAGCTCCGGAGCGCCTGAACAGCCCCGCAACATTGTTGTTTGGGTGTATTGCGGGTCTGAAACTTAGTATTCTTGAGTCCCATTGAAAATGGGATTCACAGCAACAATGTTGCACAGTTCATTGTGGACGCGTGTTCGGAACTGCTGCGCGTCACAACCTTCCTTATCGCGTACTCAACATGTGGTCCACCGAGGTAACATTGAACCTTATTGAGGATCTTCATGTAAATGGTTGCTTGTGGGATGTCCGTTCCTCCGATTATAAGAACAGGGATAAAAGAAGTGTGGCCATCGTGGGATTGGCTGCCAAATATAAAGTGTCGGTAGCTGAAGTCGAAAAAAAAATTTACACACTGAAGAGTCAATTTCGACGGGGGCATAAGAAATTGAATGAATCTGTGTACATCAAGCTGGTGTACGAATTTCCACTGGCCAGGAATCGAAGCGTAGCTGCAAGTCTCAAAATAGGAGAAATCGTTTCTCTGTAGTTGGTGCAGCCTTTCGAAATTTGAGGACCCACCAATTGCAAAAGTTCCTCAAAATCGATGGGTCCCATTCGGGTGAAATTGACAAATCCACCTCCATCCTCCAATCTCAGAGTATCCAGGAGATCGTGGCCATGTTGACTTGCCCTGAAAAGCTGACAAACCCACCAACCCAGAATCGGTGCAGCAGCAGCCGCGAGAATTATTTCCCGAGACATCGCGAATGAAACTGCTCCCCTAGAGTGGACACGAAACATTGTTGCGGGGCAGCTCAAAAATTGTCTGCAACATTGTATCGGGACAGTTAGGAACAGGTTCGCAACAATGTTACGCAACAAAAAATCTCTGTCTGGACTAAGCTTAAGAAATAACAAAGGCACGCTAGGGTTGAATTACATTACTTTAGGCCAGACTACCAACCATCTCAATATTTCTGCCATCGAATTCATTGCTCCCCAGGTCAAGTCCCGTATAACAATAATATTACTCGATTGTTGTAGGTACTTATATTTAGCACCAGCATAGACTAGTTTTAAACTAATTGTACCAAACAAAAGCTCGATTTAATTTAGTAGTATTAACTTGACAAATAGGTAAATTCAACTTACGGATGTATGTTTTTTGCTATTGAAAACTCTATCCATCCTTTTCTTTTTTCTTTCAACTTTGAACTTCCTAGCCTCTTCAGATCTTCCTTCCCGATAATCACTGTCGTACAGATAAGACTCGACTGAGAGATATGAAGTATCCGATAGCAACGTGAGAAGTGATTCTACAGATTTGGTTCGGTAAGTGGTGTATCTCTCTACCCCCCTCAGCAACTGAAATTGGTGACAAGGAATTTAACAGGCATTTTTACCAACCTTCACTATCTAGATTACTGTATATGTTGTTGAATGCTAAAATTGTGGATGGTATGCAGACTTCATGATTCAGTAAAGTTGTTTATAATTTGATGCCAGGAGGCATCAAATAATTTGTGTCAAAAGTTTGAGGATCCCGACCAACTGGACAGCTCCATTCAATATAATCTGAATTCAGCTTGAAAACTCCATTTGAAGGTAGTACTTCCAAACTTATGAATTTCCCACACTATTTTGAACTCTCCTTTCTATCCGATATGAAGGAAACAGGGGTATATGACATAAGCATGAGCTTACATTCAAATCTTCTCTGATTTCATGCATAAGGTGCACCAAGGTGTCAGAAGGTTCATCCTCCCTATAGTCATTGTAGCCATGAGTCAAAAATAACCTCTTCTTGTTTACTGCAAATAATAATAAAATATAGAAATAAATTACGAAAAACTACATTATTATTATTATTTTAATTTGAATGCCAGATACAACCAAAGTCTTTGACTGGTGGAATTGTGAAATCAGTATGTATCGACAAATAGAAAAATCACAACAAAAAAAAAGAAATTGATCACAGACCCACGACTGAACTCGGTAACACCAACCCAAAACTTATACCGGCAACACTGATGGTGAAAAAATAATTCAATGATCAAGCTATCCACCAGAAAATCCGATAGTAATTATACATAGGTAATTGTTTACAGTAAGTACAATTTAACGTTTCTGCATATCTACAATTCATTAAAATGACGAAAATCATGAGAGATCAGGCTTGTTCAGCCCAATTCTTATAAATTTCAACCAAATCGTATTGGTAGGTTGATGTGAGTACACCCCATCTTACTAATCCTTTGAAAGCGAAAATCTCCCCTCTCCTTAAATCTGCAGCATAATCTTTGTATTTGTACTCAGCATAGATAATAATAATTGCAATTGCAACTTCTGACCCACGACACTGAAGTACGAAATTAAGCCTATGTTTGGCTAGTAGGGAAAATTACAAAGTAAATTCAAATACAACATAACAGTTTAGCTGTGAGCTTTCCAGGGCAAAACATGTTTTATAATTTTAGCCAATAGTTTTTAATTGGACAACGTAAAAGAAGTTTGAGAAATATAAGAAGATATAGAAATGTTGAAGAAATGTACATTAGAAAAATGTATAGAGTTGTTGCTCTGGCACCAAAATTATATGAACCTTGACAGAATTCAAACTCATACCTTTTCATGAGAAAAGCCCAGATAAAAATTGTCATATTCAAACACTCAGCTGCCGAGGCCAATTAATCAAAGCTCTTTGAGTACGAGAGTTCTCCTCCATGTAACATAACCCTAAAGTCAACTATCAGCCATCCTCAGCTAAATCGTGGTCAGAAAAGTAATGGAAGTGAAGTCAGAGAATGTGATGTTTACAGTCTGCCTCGAGAGGGATAACCTACCAAAATGTTGGGTCCAACTGACATCGCCAAATGTAACAAGATTAGAAGAACCCTGACAGAATTCGAACTCGTCCTTTTTCACAAGAAAAGCTCAGAAAAAGACAATCTGTCATTTTTAATGACTCAGCTATCGAGACCTATAGATGACTCGAGCTATTCTTTGACTATGGAAGTTCTCCTGCACGCATATCACCAAGTCGAATATCAGCCAGTATCAGCTTAAATGGGGTCGGACAACGAGGTGAAACTGAGGGCTGTCCGGAAGAAGTCTCAATCGAGCAAGATCATTGGCACAGCGTATGTTGACTCTGTAAGTGAAGAAGTGAAGTCACAGAACGTGATGTTTACAGTCTGGTTCGAGAGGGATTACCTACTAAAGTTTGGGTCCTATTGACTGCACTAAATGTAACGAACTGTTACTCTGGCTCCAATAATTATTATAAGCCCCTTGACAGAATTCGAACTCATCCCTTTTCACGAAGACAAGGACTACCATATTTAATGTCTCAGCTATTGAAGCCAAATAATCAAAATTCATTGACTATGGGTGTTCCCCTGCATGTAACACATCTCTAGCTCATCCTCACCAGAAGCGGGATGATACAAACGACGGGGTGAAACTGAGGGCTCAGCAGTTGCTCGCTGGAAGAAGTTTAAATAGAGCAAGGTCACTGACTCAGCGTATGTTTACTCAGTAAGTGAGAAAGTGAAGTCAGAGAACGTAATGATTCAGGCTTGAGAGGGATCACCTACTGGGGTCCAACTGACTGCGCCAAATGTAAAGAGTTGCTGCTATAGCCCCAAAAATTATAAGAGACTCATTCGAACTCATGCCTATTCTTGAGAGAAGCCCAGAAAACCACTGCCGTGATTAACCAGTTCACTACCGAGCCCAATTAATCAAACCTGTTCCATTGCAAGAGTTTCTCTGCATGTATGTAATAAGAAGGTGAAACTTTATCTACAAGGCAAGGAGTGCGTGATTTCGCCTACTCTTTATAACAGGCTTATACTGATTTGGACTTTTTCCTCCATGTACCTATACAGGTTTATTCTGTTATTCCTACGCCCCTCCCCTTCCCAATTTTATAAAGTATTGTTTTGGTGACTTACGTTCTTGATCTTGACTGGACAGTGTCCTAAGAGCTATAGTCGTTTTGAGGTCCTGTTCCTGCTTAAGGTGGTCAACCAGGGTACCCAAACCGGGGTCGTAAGCAGTTTGAGTAGCCACAGAGGATTTCTGAATCAATTTACCTCTCACCACAGCTGAAATGTGAGCTTCAGGAGAAGAGATGGCGTCCACTGGATCTTCCTCAACAATCTCCACTTCTTTATTGGATTTCTGAAGAGAGAAAAGACTATTTAGTGTAAGCAAAAAGGGCATGGATAGTTCAATGGTTATGATTGATCCCCTTAGATAAAAAATAATGCTCATCCACCTTAACGATATTGAGTTAATTCTAAGAAGACTGATGAGTTGTTATAAGTACGGTACACCCATAGATCAAGGGGATGTCTATTTGAACAATTGTAAGAAGTGAGATTTAGAACTCAGTAACATGAAATAATCAAAATCAGTGAATTAAAACATTTTAATTTACATTAAATCCCCCTTAACCTTTAAGGTAAAGATCGAGTCCATTTTCATTTTTCATTTCATTTTTTTCAGCAAATATTATTGAAATTTAAGTAGGTACATTTTTCAACATCGTTTTGTGCATAGGTACATTTTTTTTGTTCTAGTTCATCGTTGATGAACTTCTTATGACTAAAATTCTGCTAAAAAATACAAATTTAACGATTTTTGGCCGTTTCAATTATTTTTTTTATTTGGCCAATTTATTGTACTTAAAAGGTATTGGCCCACGAACTCATCCTTTCATTTGGAGAGCTAAAGTTTAACCGTATTAGGGAAAAACAGTTAAACCTGATTTTCCCAACATACCGTTTTTTGACATATAGGTTTCTTCCCCTGTATCCTTCAACTGTGAACGAATACATAGAAAATTTATGCTTAAAACGATGCTGAAAAATTAATTAAATTTCATTATAATAAGCTAAACAAAATCAATGAAACCTATAAAAATTCAAAAATTTATTTGTAAAGCTGAATATTATTTAGAAAGTTTTTTTCATTGAATTTATAGTTTCCTAACTAACTATTTCCTAACACACAAAGTGATCAAATTTCAAAATAATCTAACAAACATTATACAAAAAATCGCTAATACTATCATGAATGGAACTTTTCTTTCCAGGGTTCATTATCTACATAGTTGACACAAGAGCTGGAGTTGGCCGGTACTGAAATTTCCATTGTTGACTGACCTAATTCGAAAACTTCCCGTTCAATAGAGCTCTATTTTCGATCCACGTACCTAAAGACTTTCGTAGATCTTTTTCAATAGGAAGATAAGTAATTATCATTCGTTTCTTTTGCAGCTCATAATTCCTGTATTTGACTTATTAAACACCTCCCTAAATAAATTATTTACTTTAGGTAGCACACTGTTACCAAGTTGTTTCTGCTTTTGACTTCTATGGTTGATAATATCATTGATCAAGATGAATTATTTTAACATGATCTATCCAAAAACTTGCGACAGTTTAGGGAGAAAAAATACACATACAATGGTCCGGTGATTTGGACGTGATGATGGAAAATACAAACAGTAATAATTTAGATGTACACGGGAAAAAATAAAAGTACCGTCTTGGACAGTATGATTAAGGTTTCAGCGGTATCTCCTAGTTTTCTTAGCTATATATACTACCTCCATTTTTTAGATTAGTGTAGACAAGACTCACTGTATTTGTAACATCTTTATAGCCATCATAAAACATCAGGATTGCTGGGAGTTGAGGCTTGTGCTCCTTTTTCGTTTCTTCAGGCTGAGTCTTTGTTGATTCTGGAATGTCAATATTATGAACAATGTGAGAGCTAGCAGATTACACTCGCAGGGAAATAAATAAATATATACAGAATCATACAAAATTATAAATTGATATAAAAGAACTTACCATGAATGAAGGTGATAATCTAACAAAGGTTTCAGGGGAACAAGGAAGAAAAATGTAACAACTGAACTGTTTATTCGTAAACAAGATAAACCTTATATAGAATTTACAAACCATGATTACTTAGATTTCCATAAAACTAGCAGTACCTAAAAGAACATTAACAATAACAATTATGCCCATTTTCTTAATTGAAATTGTATGTAGGTATTTGAAAATATAACATTTTGTTCCCCGAATTTGATACGAGATCAGATAAACATAGTGTTCCTTGAACAGAACGAAATTTGATGTAAACAGTCATCATCACCAATAAGTTACAAAAATTGAGACGAAGAGTTTCAATTAACCCAATTTTAATAAACTTACGTTCGTGGGGTTATTAGATGGAATGGGAAAATACCATCTTAACATTCAATTTACAAAGCCAACCTGTGCATAAAGGAGTCACAAAGTTGAGGCATCGGGAAAGGGGTCTTCTTTAAAAATCCAGTTTAAAGTTGGATTCCCTACGTATTTGGATCAAGTATGATTTACCAAATGGGTACTTATTGTACCCATTTATTAGTATTTTTTGTAAGTACAATCAATAGGATTTAATTGCTTCTGTATTCAGCACCCCCAGCAAACCGTAACTGAAAGAAAATAGCTCTAAAGACCAATGTTATCATGGGAAAAAGTAAAATGAAGGTCTCCACTGTATACGATTTTAGACGTCCCCCGTTTGCCTGCATTAGTATTCATATTTATTATGTAATCAAAGTAATAATGCCTCTGGCACTACCAGCAGACTCCTCTACTCAAACTACACGTGTTACTAGCCCTCAATCCCTGATTGGTTTCCCATATTTAAGATAATCTCAGATAGTTTAGTGCGAAAACTGCCCAAGTAAATATATTTACAAGATACCTAGTAGTGCCCAGGGGACACTTTCCAGCCTATCTTTACAGGGAAAAATCCTCTAGTTCTCCTTCAAGAAACTGTAAAACTGCTTGAATAACTGGTTGAGTTTTTCTTCTTCTCATCTGACAGACTATTTGTAATATACCTCAATGAAGTTAAGTAAAAAGACATTTCAATTTTAAACACACATAATTATGGCAGCCTTTTTCGAGTTGGAGGTTTACAGAACACCTGGAGAAATAAGGCAAAGATGGTGGAGTTTCTCGAATGTGTTCAGTTTTCCACATCGAATAAGGTTAAAGAACTCCCCCCATGGTTAGAGTAAAGGTTATGTCACACAGCACAAAATGCTTTGACCAAGAATCAATATTGTTCGATGACATCAAAAATATGTCTTGATCTGCCAAGCCTTCAAAATTCGGGAAGTTCGGCGATTGCCACAGTAAGTTGGGTGGTTGAGTAGTGGTGGTAAGTTAGGGCGGTTGAGATTATGTTCCATTAAGGACACTAATTTGATTCGGTGTTTCTAAGGTGCTTCAAGATTGAAATAGTTACAGAGTTGAATTTTGAGGAGAAATATTAGAGGAGACTGCTATGCTTTCCAGTGCTTGATTCTTGAAGAGAAGATAGAGGGTAGAAGATGCATTGGCGCAAGAGTTATCATGGCTCCGGAACATTCGAAAAAACAAGATTTGGCTGCTCCCGACAGTAGAGCAATTGAATGGACGCTTACTCTGTAGAGGATACTGGATTGGTCCTATGGATGGTTACATCTATAGCACCCGGAGAAGAAGAAGTTGAACTTTGAACCAAATAGGATTCCTTCTTAAAGGTTTTTACCAGCTGGATCCCCAAGTGGGACTAGGGTATTTTCGCTCTTACATTTCTACAGCTAGGCGACTTACACCATGTCCTACGTGGATTTGACACACGAGTCAACGAGCTCAGGCGTTTTTGCGTTCAGGTGGTGGAACACTAAAACCTTTAGACATTGTTACGTGACCTTGACTGCGCCTCGGCATTAGACGCTTCTGTTTGATTTTCAAAATAGTTTGATTTTTGTCGTCACCGCCTTGAGTAAAACACGCTAATTTAAAGTATTCCTTTCACACTTATTTTTGATCGTTTTTAGGCAACTTTATTGATTTTGTTAATGGTTATCATAGGATTATTGAAAGCGGAAGTGCATAAACGTCCAGTTTGGTGGACATGAAGGGTACTTAATCATATATTAGACGAGATAAGTTGGGACAAAGTGAAGTGGTTACGAACGTGGCAAGTACTTAAGTGTAATATAATACAATATGTAATTGGTGGTGGTCAAATGACCACTTTTCACAATGTAGTCCAAATTGTCCACTGACATTCTCTATTATGACTACTTTCCCTCAACTTGGATTGCAAGTGATGAAATTCACAAAACTTGCTTCCACACTTGACAATGATTTTATACACCGACATCCTTAGTTTTCAATTTGTTTGTGATAAATAATACAAGAGTGCGGTTTGACTGGTCAGCAAATCAAATTATTTGAATGGCAGCATGAAAGCAAATTAAAATGAACACAAAGTTGAATAGGAAACCAACCGCCAAAGTTCGTTTTGCTCACGTAGATTGACGCTTTCGGCAGAGCTACGTAGGACACAGCCTTAGGTTTTGAATTTGCTTAGAAAATGAGGCTATTGTAATGGCTCTAAAAATTGGAAAATTAACATTTTTGAAAATGTTCTTCATTGAAATCCGTTTTGAGGCGTTCTGAAACGAATTCTAGAGTTAACGCTTATGTATATACGCGTGAGTGTATGTCATTCCAGATGATAACTCTCCTTATGATTGAGATAGAAATCCGTTTTTGAGCCGAAAAATCAAGCTTTCCAAACGAAATGATGAGTATGTAGGCCAGCATTCTTTGAGTAGTAGTGAACGTTACATTGATAAAATTTCAACAAAAAAATGTGTTAACAAAATCAGCCAAAATGGCTAAAATCGTTAAATTTATATTTTTTTTAGCAAAATTTTAGTCAAAAGAAGTTTATCAACGATGAACTAGAACAATAAAACATTCATGGTGAGAAATGTATTGAAATTTCATCGATATTTCCCAAAAAATAAATAAAAGCTAAAAATCCAGAATTTTTTTGAATATTCTTTAGAACGAGTTTTTTTTCTCGCTATAATTGGTAGTTGAACATTTCTCCGCAGTCAATATAGAAAACAATGTAATTTTATATAATACAGTTAACGGAAAATTTGCTCATTTTCTATATTGCGAACATAAGTTCAAGATTTTGAGCAAGTGTTGAAACTACCTACCCAAGAGCAGCCAGACCTACAGTTTTTTAAGGCATGCAACATTAAAGTTTAAGCAAATGCATTGCACAATGCAGTATTTACAAGGACTATTTTGAATTAAGGTACCTACATAAAATAATTCTATACATTAGATTGTTCCGACTACCACATACTTTAAATTTTTGTTTCCACAAAAATGAAAGAGAACTTGGGTAGTTTTCGCACTAACCTCACGATGTTACTGTAGAAAAACGTAGTGATAATTAAATTACTTAATAGCCAATAATTTATACATAGAAAAAAATAAAAACCTTTGATAATCACTTATCAATAATGGAATCACAAAACACTCATAGTTCCTTTTCTAGAATGCTGATGATAGAGTTTTTACTCAGGAAGAGTGATGAGGTTTGGTCTGGTTGAAAAATGCTGAACAGACTGAGGACGATTTCATCCAACATTTCTTCATTGGATTGAGGATGGGAAAACATTCCTCTAGTTGACTGGATCCCAAGAAGTACACGAATGAGCGTTCTTGAAACAAATTCTGTGTAAAGATTTTTGGTGGTAGCAGGAAGTTTGGAGTGGTCGAAGTTCTGCATCACACCAAATAATGAGATGAAAATGTCATCAGTTGCTGTATTGAAGGATTTCAACTCTTTTAAAAGTTCGGTGGTGTCAAAATTGTTGTGATCAGTAGAACGTGCGAGGTGCAATTTTGATAGTGAAATATCAGGGCTGCCTTTTTCAGTAGAAAGGAGATCGTGAAGACTAGTGACATTGCTCTCAGAGCACATTGCCAGCCTGAAGAGGGACTGGTCAATCAAGGAGGTATTAAGACGTCCATCTTCGGCAACCATCTTGAGAAAATCGTGGAAGTTATCTTCTGCCATGGAGTGGTGTCCCAAAGCGCTCTGGTATTCTCCATGATGGTAATAATTCAGTGCTGTGACATCATTGAATTTGTGAGGGACCTCACAGTCACCAACAAATGTCATTTTCATGAACATCTGACTGCGGAATATTGAGTACAGCAGACATTTTTTCTTGAGATTATCTGAGGTGTCACACTCAGAATCAGGTACAGAATTGCAGATCAAACGCAAGTATTCCATGCCTTGTTCAAATGATGGGTAATGCTTGATACTGTATATCAGGAACCATAAGTAATGCAAGACAGTATCTCTATCACCAAGACATTGGTGGAGCAGTATGTAACTCCTCCAGACTAAGCTATCCATAGGGTCACCACCTCTTCGATACATAAAGACTTCATGGGCATCAATGAATTCACCTAAACGAAGGTAAACTATACCCAAATTAAATTCAGCATCTCTAGCATCCTCCTTAGCACCAATCAGCATGGCATCCTTGAAAAATATAAGGGCGTCCTTAAATTGGTCAAGTCCTGTGAGGATAACACCACATAAGTTGTTCCTTTGCCAACTCTGGAAATCACAAGATTCCAGTGCATATCCTAAAGCCCAATAGAGCATTCTATCGCCAATGTCTTTGTAGAACGTCTTGGCATAGCGGAACGTGAGTCCAATGTAGAAATTAATCAATTTTCTAATGTCATCAGATTTACAAACTTGCAAAGCAACAGAATAACATCTCAGAGCAAGAATATAGGCTTCATGCTTCTTGATCATCACCATCGATTGGCTCTCTTTGTTTTGAGACATCAACCATGATGGAACAAAAACTGAACCAAAGCTAGCATGAATGCTTGAAACTGTGAACATAAGATTGCCCAAAGTCATCCAAAATGTAGCTACATTAGAATAAATAGCGATGGACCTGGAAATTATAAGAATAGCCTGTTGGCAGAGGAAGATGCAATGGCGGTAATTATTGACAGAATGAGAAGCTAAAGCACGATCAAAAACTGCACAACCATAGGTATACAAGGCCATAGGCGATCGGCTAGCTTTTGCTGCAACATTGCGTGTAATGTACAAATATCTGAAGCCTCTCTTCTTGACCATTTTGGTTTCTGTGCCATAAAGGACTGAGGGGTACACATGGAAGCGATCATTCTCAGCATGGCACATGAGATAAAAATCTGATGCAGACCCGTGCATGCCGAAGTAGCTTTGCGAATCAGCTACCATTTCAATGATTTTCCTTTCAAAGGAGAAATCAGTGACTCTTCGGAATTTTTCCAAAGCTCGATGGAAATCATAGGTTTCTTTGGCTCTGGTCAAGTAATTGAGACCAGCTTTTAAGTTGGCACTACATGCAACATCCATAGTTATTGCACTTCTTGCATTAAGAGTTTCTAGAAAAGCACGAAGTTTGGAAGTATCACCATGTTTTGAGTAGATGGATATAATATAGTTGACAGATATGCAGGATACAAGATAATTTGAGAAGGCTTCCAGAAAGTATCGGATGGACTTCACAATCAAGTCTCGCTCGTAATAATGAATGCCAAGCCATTCAAACGGTGAAATGCCACCATGATAATGGAAAGATGCTTCCAACATCGATTTCACAACACGTTTGGACTTGCCCAATTTACTATAGACTGCTGCAGAAAGTAAATGTGCGTTGGATACGTTTTCCAAGGCTTTGAGATAATCCAACTTTATATCAAAGTCTTCTTCTTGAATAGCGCGAAGGTATATTACATCATCAAAAGCTCCTAAGGAAATCAAGCATTTGAGAACTTCTGATGCAGTCACGTAATCTTTCAAACACACATTTATAAAGCAAATGTGATGAAGAACTTTGATGTTCAGTCCATACAATTTCAAGTATTTGTACCCCAATTGCAAAGCAAACCTCTGCAGGAACGTATCTTTTGCATGACCTAAAATATCCATTAGGATCTCCATGTACTCCATCTCTACAATTGAACTGTCAACTCCAAAGTTTAAATCGACCAAGATTTGCTCATAAGCTTCTTGGTACAATTTCAAATGCGTCAGCACTTTCAAGTAGAGCACTCTACCCCAAAATAATTGGGATCCACGTTTAGAGTTATAATTTTCCAACAAACTGGAATAGCTAGAAGTCAATTTGAGGATTGTGTCACTTAGAAAATACCTGCTGTTGTTTAGCATATCTTCGCCGCAAGCTTTCTTTAGGATAAGGACAGTTTCCAATGCATGAGGGCCTAAACATTTGAAAATTTCATAAATCAAATTATAGGCGAATTCTTTCGCACTGTTCAAGTCCCACTTGAGAACGTCGTTAACGTGAACAAAATTGAGCAATTCGCAAATTTGTTTCAAATCATTAGATCGGTTGAAGTAGCGCACAGCAGCGAAAAGGACGCCAAGGCGATAAATTTCAGTATCTTTGGCAGTGATTAAAATTTGGAATGACTTCAGAACATCTGAAGAAAACATTTTCGTCAAAAGTTTCTTCTTGAACCTTATAAAATTTATGAAAACCTGAGCAGCGGTTTCTCGTCTCTTGGGACAGTCGCAGTCCAGGTACGGCGAAAGCAGCGATAGGACGCGATTTTCGTTGAAATCGTTGTGCGTAATGTAGTCCCAAATATGGCCCACTAGCCTGCACCAATTTTCGTAGTTAGGATCCAAGCGGAGCAGAACCTTGACAACTACGCACATTTCATCGTGGGTGTCATTGCAGAAAAGTCCGCCCAGAGACTGGAAATGTTTGAGCAACGCTTGCCACCCACTGAGGAAATTAGGATTCACAGAAACCGCATGGGTCAAGGCAGGGACGAAAAGATGTTCTTTATCTGGTATCTTTTTACAGGCAACGCCGTAGAAAAAATGGGCCCATGCTGAACTGGGGTGTTCCTTCAACAACTCAGTGGCGTGTGTCACTATCAAGTCAAATTTCTTCTTCTTCATTTGGTCTTTGCAAAATTTGAAAAGTGCAAGCTCTTCTTTGGAAACCCCGTTTTTCACGTCTAATGATAAAATAGTTCCTGGGGCCAATTCCAAACATTCTCGTTCGTAAAGCTCTTTCAAGTTTAGTGCATGATTTCCAGTGTTTTCGTTCAAGTGGTCCAAATTTAAAGTTACAAATTTTTCAACATTTGACAACTTACTTTGCGGACTGGAGATGTTGAAATTTGTCGATTTACTGTTTTCCATGATAGTCACAGTTATCACCCAATATTTATAACTTATGTAAGCCGAAATCTTCCTTTCTTCTTGAGCAAATCATCAGCACTATTAAAATATAAAAGGAACAATTTTTCTGCCAGAATAAAATCTTATGTAAGTATGTAAAAGTTTTGATAAGAAAATTAAATATTGAGCATGCAACGCAATAAGTACAATCAAGCGTGGAATAACGATAACTCGATAAAACCTAACGATAACGAATACAACGATAAACAAATCCATGAACGTTGGAGGTTCATGCCAAATCAACCATAATCTTCTTCTTCTTTTAGCTTTTTTGAACTAAAAAGATGGTTGTGGATTGAACGTGTAGAAGAGGTGGTAGCGAGGAGATAATCGGGAGAACCACTGTTCTAGAGCAGCGGGTAACAACCAAATATCGCGGTTCCAGCAGAATACAATCATATTCCTATTATTGCTTCTCCTGCTCTATGTAACAGCTCTTATCAGTTGTGAAGTAGTGGACTTCGGAAGTCAGTTTTTCCCATGACATTGCTCGGTGCCCTCGGTGTTTTGCCCTCACAGCTAACATCCCTTTATAGGTGTGGGAGAGTGACGTCACCCCAGTCAGACAACCAAGTGATTGATTTAAATGAATTGACCTAGATAAATTAATCAATTTACCAAATAAACTGTGTAATGTGAAGTACGAATAACTTTTGCGTGTTATAGGTGCCAAGAAATAGTCAAAGACTAACAGAGAAAGGTAGCGGGTCGCAGCAACATTTACAAGATGCCATCAACCTCATCACTGAAGATGGTTTTAGTGTCAGAAGAGTGGCACACTCATGCTAAATCCCATTTAGCACGCTTTATGAGCGGCTGAGGAAAGGCAAGATAGATGGAGGTCCAAAACTTGGGGGTAGGTACCTACCTACTATCTTCGGGTCTGAAGATGGGGACTTCATTTGTAGAGATTCATTTGTGACTGAAAATGTCTCATGGCAGTGCCTAGGATGCAAACAATTTGCTCACACCTTGTGCTCTTTAGGTGCTCCTTAGAACTAGGTATTTACTTATGCGAGCTTCACTCAAGTGTCCAAGACTTGATGACCTAGAAGCTTTTACTGAATTTTATCTTCGCACAATTTGTGGTGAACTCACCACCCTTAACCGGCCCTTTTCAGGGCCACCAAAAAGAAGTTCACACTTTAGAACTATACAAGGAAGACGTCAGGCTACGTCTAAACGAAACAATAGAAATCGCCGAAAAGATTATGCGAAATACATAATCACAAAAAATATTAACTCGTCGAAAGACAAAACTCGTCAAGCTAAAAGCTCACTGCACGAGAAACACTTACACACAAAAATTGCCTTGAATCAAATGACTTTCAAATCCGATCAAGGACAAACTAGGCCAGACGCGCTCTACGGAGGAAAAGCGGAAGAAGATGTTTTGACTTCTGCCCACCGGGCGCAATCAATCAAATCGGAAGCGATTTCTACCTCCGCACACGCGAGCGCTAGAGAGCAATTGATCCAGCCAATCAAATGCAGAATCCGACTTCCGGACAGATATAAATATAGCATTTGATGGGCCGTCCGGTTATACCATTCTCAACCTTCTGATCTGACGTTCCTTCTCTCTACGACGAAGCTTTCTACACAATCCAGAGACGAGATACTCAACCTTCTTCATCAAGACTTCTGGTAGCTCGAGCCTGATACATCCTGTATTACTCACTACCATCGATCTTCAATAAAACTTGTCGCCCGGTTCAGAGAAGTAATTCACAAGTGGAGACTAGTCGCCCGGGCTTTCGAAATATTTCGTCAGCCGTCCGCAGGGGCTAGCCAGTTGATCATCAAGCAAAACCGCATCCGGTTTGATCAACTGAAAAGGCTTTTCAGCCCGGAGGACCCTCTGACAATTAATTGTTGGAAGCGAGTCCCCGTTATACTCTGCTGGAAGCGAGTCCCTGCCAAGCCTCGTTCTTTTATAGAACCTAGAAGGCAAAACTTCCTAGATGGAGCGAATCCCTTCATTTTGCCTTCTAGAAGAGCCCGTGCAGTCGGAAACGACTGACAGACGGGGAGGCACCGCTGATCAAGGTGACAGCGCGCACGCGACTCCTAATCGCATTCCTCGGCCGGCACGTGACACGGCCCACGGAAGCTCAAGGCCTAACGCCGACGAGTTATTGGGCGCAGCAAAGGCCGCCTCCGTGCGAGACGCTGGCCCTTCTCATCTCCCTGAGACACGGCGAGATCGAGCTTTGGATATGACACATTCACACACATCTTTCGCAGATGTCAAATACACTGTCGAACATATTCAGACCCCTCCAAAGGGAAACTACGGAGATTTCACTGCTAAAACAGAAATCCCTCCACAGCTACCCACTGGGTACGTGACTGACGTGAGTGCTTATCAAACTCAACAAGTGCATGACCTGCACGGAAATAAAGGTACTTTTCAGTACCCCAAAAAAACTACCTCATATTATAGTGAGAACTCTCGGTTAGAGCCTGAATACCAATATTCACCAGCGAGAGAGTCACATTTAGACTCACGCAGCGAAGCTCGACCTGTTACAGATTTATTACAAGATTCATATATTTCCTACCAAGCGAAATATAACGATACTCGAGACAACAATGGTACTTTCTCGTACCTCTCGCCCGAACACTTTCAAGGGTCAAGCCCGCATAACCATCTCAATAACACGTATCGCAATATTCCGCTAGGTATTCCGACTCCTAGCCAAATGTATATAAATCCACTACACAATTCAAAAGCTATCAAACTTATATTCTTTAGTTACTTAGGTTACCTACTGTTTTTACAATGTTTCTGACTTTCTCACTTGAGAATTTCAATTATAACTAGTCGTAGGTTAAGGATTTTAATTCTGCTAAAGAAGGGTTACAAATTACTGAAACACTCGACAGAATTCTTTTGTTCTGTGAATTGGAATAGGTAAGTAAGTTTGATATTCACCTATACCTACTTTCTTGCTTTTCTTAAAAGTTGGTGATGAGTAGGTAAGTATGTTAAATAGTCGTACAAACATTTGTGACTCGCTTATTCATCACCTACTTAAACAATTTATTCTCGTTTGATAATTGGTTCATGTTTATTAAAAAATTGTTCACAAAAGTTGGCTTTTTTATATCTTTCCACAAATTACAAATCAATCACAATTTATTAATAATCACTTTGATTAATAGACATAATTTTATAAGAGAAAATTATCTTGGTGAACATTTTATCATTCAAAAAACATTAACCTTGTTGATATAAATTATCCCTGAGTACATTGTATATAGTGCTCAAAAATAACTTATTTGAACATGTTTACTAGATGTTTATTGAATGATGAAATTTTCATTCATTGAAGAAAGGAAAGGAAAACAAGTAGGTAGGTACATTCAACCTGACTGGCATGACACACTCCTGACTGGAATAACCCCAGGGGTGGGCTAACGCCAATAAAATGACTTTTTCCAGTTTTCCTATTTTACCACCTTTGTACTCAATGGGGCCTCTGGACTAATGTACCTTGCCCCCACCCTCTCTACAGCTCTGCAGATCGGTAACAAGTAACCCCCGTTGCACACACACCGATTTTGGACGGTCGGTTTTTTTTCCGGCCGTCCACATTCCAATAGTGAACCATTGTATGGAATGGGACCTTGCACACACGCCGACCAGAAAATAATACCGGTAAAATACCGGTGAGCAGCCGGCCACTGCCACTGCAGACCGCTGGCGTACATAACTAAATACACGCTTGCACACTAACTATTATTTACCGACCGATTTCAGCAGTTCTACTCGTAACTACGCATCTTCTATTCCATTTGAGTGCTCTCGTGATATGGGACTAGTTTTGTGATTTCGGACTACCAATTTATTTATTTATTTTATTTTTTCTCATGGAGTTCGTCGAAAAATTCAATTGACATTCTAAAGAAGTTGAAAAACTTGGAACCATCACGCCTCAGTTCTTCAAAAAGAGTGTAGAATGTTCCACTGTGTTCCCTTCTTTGATTGATAGGATGAATCCACCACTTGCGCATAATCCTACGGCGCTTAATGCGGCGATACAATAGCCACATAGCAATTACACGTTTAGCATTCATTGCTGTTCAATTATCTCGCGTCACGAACACCAAGCAACTGATTGTATTGCCGGCAAAAATCCGGTGTGTTTTCAATCACCTGCTACCGGCAAAATATCGGCCGATTTTTTACCGACCGTCCAAAATCGGTGTGTGTGCAACTGGCCTAACTGTCTCTAGCCGTTCTACAAAAAGAGCGGATTGCAGCGCTACTAACGGAATTTTCAGACAATAGTTCAAGATCAATCGTTCTCCCGATTCTTGGCATTAGTACATTTGCGAACGTCTCGCCTTCGATCCATAAAAGAGGGTCCATGATCGGCCACAGTTTCAGGGAGAAGTAACATAGTTGTTCCACAAGTATTGTGATAACGATGATGTTTTTATTTTTATTTTTTATCTCTGTTGATTGATTTTGGTTGAGCATTCAGTATTTCTCAACTCTTTTCTCAACTGTTTTGTACTTCTTTTTTTCCAAGATTATTCGGTTATAAGTGGGTTTGCTCGATTATCGGGAGTGGAGTGATGAGATAACTCGTGGGTGCTTTGCAGTGATATCAAGACACCGGATGTGTCCACAATGACAGCTTTCGATGACTGGCCATGGCAATACAGTTTTCCACCTTTTTTCACTTTACAACCGAATTTACAGACACGAAAAATTCAATTAGCAGCATGGAGTGATTTGGTTCTCAAGTATCACAAAGTGAACAATCAGTACGTTTTGGACATAAGGGAAGCCCAGAGCAGTCCACTGTTTCATAATGTGGATATCAGCAGAAAACTTTCAACTGAAGGTGTGTCTCACTTTCGGTGTACATTTTGAGAATTATGTTGGTAATTAAGTATTGGGTAGTTCTGTTTAGTATTTTGGTGTGTTTTAGTTAACATACTTTTCATTCGTTTATAGAAACCACTACAATTATGAAATGGCTAGATGATTTTTCGACCTCAATCCTAAGCAGTGTTTACTGTCTGGAGTGACACATAATATGCATGGGAAATATAGGAAAATCCAGGAATCCTTTCAGAATGCCTCAAAACGAATTGAGAAGAAAAAATCTCTTTTTTTAGGAGCAATTTCAGTAGTTTCTTTTCTTCAAAAATCCGCTATAAGGGAGCCCTTACATGTAGATACATGGCTACTTTAGAGCGGTGGTGCTCTATCTATAGTCTTCAACATATTGTTTCGTCAAAGGCCCAGTTCGATAACTAAAAGGCAATTGCCTACTATACTACAATAGGTGTGTTCCAACCACCGTCTGAGTTCATGAACTCGTGAGTTCCACGGACGGGTTCCACGAGTTCACGAAACTTTTAGGTTCAAGAACCCGTCGGTGGGAACACTATAGTTCACTTGACACCTCAATGCACCAACCAGCGCTATCGTCGAGTTTACTAACGAGAAAACCTCGTCATAAAAATCCTTTAAGCATTTTGAAGATAAGCCCTAAAAGACGAAAAAAACGGCATTTTCAACTATTTTTGAAGGTTATTTGCTTATTGCCACCCTCAGATTATATTCCCAGTTATGATGGGTATGGGATGTCATTCCTACCCAAAAGAAGAGTAACTGTTGAAAATTTCATCAAAATCCCTCGAGCAAAGGCTTTTTTGAGAAAAGGCAAAAAAAAGTGCTAAACACGACGTTTTTTCAAGTAAGGTAGATTGGGCCAAGTGCGTACGAGAAAAACATTAGTTTGACTTTGCCTGCAATTACCAACAAATGTTTCCTATCTATGTGTAGGCTGCTGATAAAAGAAAACTGACGGTTGTAATAATTATTAGATGAAGCAAATAGAAAAAGAGATGTGAAAAACGATAACACAACAAGCATCAAGTTAGGCCAATGACTAAGCCATGGAAGAAGACACTGTCATGTTCTTCCATCGCAGTGAAATGAGATTTTTGGAAGGTTACGAAAGGTTTCCTTCAGTTTGAGTTCTCAACCCTATCCCCGAGCAGGTCTGAAAAGTTCATGAACTCACTGAACTCAGTTCATGAACCCGATGCGGTGGGAACACCTTAGCGAGTGTTGAGTTCCTGAACTGAAAACGGTTGGAACACGATTCACGTGCGCATACGGTTCGGCGCCGAACCAGTTCCGAAAAGTTCATGAACTCGCGGTGGTAGGAACACACCTAATGGCTGCACCTGCTCTGATGTGTGTGCTTCCAGGAGCTGGAAAAGGGAAAGAACGTCAACACTTAACTCCTGGATATGGACAAGGCCTTACATTGTTTGATGCATCAATACCCTTCAATATTGATTGATCAATACCCCCAGTATGACAAGTTCTGCATAGGGAAGTCACGCGCAGAAATTGTCATACAGGGGTATTCATGGTCCAATAGTTTCAATCTCGAATGGAACTTTCGAAGGGCTCTAACAAGCATGCGTGGGGTCATTTACGATGGGCCTGCCTTCGAAAGTCGAGTTTTGCCTCGAATCATCGAAAAGTAGCTACGACCCTACTGGCTGCTTAGCAAAACATCCTTGTCAATAAAATACGATTGTCATTCTCTTTATTCAGCCCTACTGACGCGTCATTAGAGACTTTTTGCAGTCGTCCCAAGAACGAAACCGTCCAAACCGTAGTCCCCGAGATAAGGCGAGCACATGGATGCTAAGTGGATCTTTTTTTTTTTGTCAGGTTAGGTAGCTCAACACGGTGTGAACTCGTCGTGGAGAAGCCGTCATGGAAGAACGTAGAGTTGCGGTTTTGCACGGCGTGTGACGACGAGACGCCCGGCTGTTTGTACGTCGCGCATGCGCTTTAACCATTTCGCTGAATACGGTACCGTAGTAGGCCGCCTCTTGGTGGCTGCAAAAAGTCTCTAATGAAGTTGTTCCAATTCTCGGGTTTTAAGTTTATAGATAGCTGAGTTATTATGTTTATTGTTTACAAAATACTTTCATCAGTTATTATTTATAACCTTGAATGGAAGTAACCTGAACTGATTTGGCTTTCAACAATTCCTGCAATCGAGCAGCTTAGCATTTCGATTTTCGACGAGAGAGTCTCATGAAACCATCACTTTTCGATGAATTCGATTTTCCACGCTTCGATTTACGAAATGGACCATGATACCCTTACTATTGATCAACGGGTCTTGGTCTTTACTGGGGTATGGTCTAGTCTTGGAAAGCTGGTGTTCAGTGTTGGGGAAGAAATCGATATTTCAAAAATCTAGTTTTAGCAATTCAATTCCTATATCGTGTAAAAATATCAATATATTTCTATATATTGCCCATTATTCATTAACAAAGGTAGGAGTTTGATAGCTCCGTTAAAACCTTAATATTGCCTAATTTGGAGCATTCAGAATTTCTCTTCCTTAGTTATTTGTGGTTGAGGTATCCCCAATAATTGCAAACTAAAGTACCTATTGGAAAGGGCTTGGTCAACTCTTGGTAGATCGCGAGATAGATCCACTCTCATGGTTGAGGTGGGAATTGTCACAACCTCAAGAATATTATATAAAAGTCAAGGCAATCAGACATAATAGCATTTAAGCAGTCACCGAAGATGTAGAATACTGGTCATGGCTAGGGTACGAAAAAGGATACGAAAAGAATAAATAAGCAGAGAACACTGAGTCCTAAATATTTATATGTTGGTTATGGATTGTTGCCTTGTCCTTAGTAGGTTGGGTTTGTTGAGGGTAGAAAAATTTTACCGGCTTCTCTGATAATGTAGTTTAATGCACATGCTGAGCACTTTCGCCGATATATGGCCTCTTCAGAGCTTATTATTGATTGATGAAATGTAATATGTTTAGGTATAAATTTTTGGATTCTTCCTTGAACATCCCATTCATGACCAGTTATATGATTTCGGTCTGAACCCATCTTCAGCAAAAAAAAAAAAAAAAAAAAAAAAAAAAAAAAAACGAGCATCCTGGGAGCAAACAAAACAGGCATAAACGTCAAATATAGCACGAGAGAGAAAACTTAATATCAAGACTAACAACTAATATAAGGAACAAACATACCTTCAGGAACATCAATGTTTGTGAAACCAACCAACATAAAAGAAAACTTAGAACTTATGAGGGGCAAAAAGGTGCAGCAAGCCTCCAACGTCTGGAAATAAAGTATGCACATGAAATAGTAGCATTGGGTTCAGACCGAAACCGGTACACTAAAAAATTGGCGCTCCCTTACAGGGGAAGTAAGGAATTAATGGACCTTTTCTTCACTTCCTACACCCCTGCAGGGAATAATCCGCAGATTTCGCCACCAGTTTTTAGAATAGTATTCTTCACATCTGCGTAATTAGGTTTATGTAGTTTTACAGTATTGGATTTATTGTATTTCCAAGGTGACATGTCAGCCTTTTTTTTCTCGAAACAGGTGTATACTGAAAAGAGAGAGAGAAAAGTATCACGACCAACTTAGGTTCGTTCAATATATCGAAGCAACTGGAATTTCAAGTTAACTTACTTATTTTTTTCCAGGAATATCAGAGGTAATGAGCGAAATGCACAGGAGGCACAATGCGGAACCCTTGGATAAATTAAAGAATCGCTGGCATATTCTCTGGCACACATTGGATGAGTGGGCTGCAATTCTCTACTCTTGGGCGGACGACACAGGTAATGCCACAATTTCGCAGAGCACTCAAGCAGTGTGAGAGGTTTGATTAATGGGGCTCCGCAATTGAGAAGCTAGAGGCTGAGCTTTGTTTTTCTTCATAATATGTCGAAAATCGATCTCTTTTTCTATCATTGCATTTGGTCACGCTGCAAAAACCCACGCTTGAAAAATGCCAAGGAAATAACGTGAACAAAGGAAAGGGGCAATATTTGACCGCAAATCTCAAAAATATTTTTTTGTTCCTGCATTAGTAAACCTAAATATTTTACGAACTAAATCACTCGCGACGAAGTTGTGGAAACCCATTTCAAAACGGAAGTTAGTGAAAAACGTTGTCTATTTCCACGAAAAATAAAGAGTTACAGTAGGTAATTCCATGCCAAATCAACACTCTTTGAATATAAATTTTACCTCACCATTTTATATTTTGTGCTGTTTTGAGAGTAATGAAAATGATTTGGCCAGTTCCACCTACGAGAGTTAACTCCCGAGTCCATTAACACAGGATCTAGATAACAACCGCGAGTCAGTGTTTTCACTGTTCCACCATCAATTTTTAATCCTAAATTAGCCGATCCGTGGATCAATTAGTTAGCATCCGAGTTTACTGTCCTCAGACCATAAATCAGTGAAAACAGCTGATAAAAGTGGAGCTACCGTATTTTTTGCTTGCACACATCGCCATTCCGACATTAAATTGAAAGATGCCGAGCACAGGTTGGTGGCAAAAATTACTCTCTGGTGGGAATGCTCATGTTTCATTGGTTATCATTATCATTTAAGACTGACCACTTGAAACTTGTTGATTGCTTTTATTTATTTATTTTTTTTTCAGTGAATTTCATTTTATTTTACTTTGTTTTTCGTGTTGTACTTACGTAACTTTCTCCACTATCAAGTCTAGCACAAAATTAATAGCTCCCAAGGACAGCGATCAAAAACATTCGCCTTCGCTGGTTATTTACCAAATCAATTTATAAATTACACTCATGTCTCGAGGATTGTTTATACTTAATAGTTACTCAATGACTTTGCGTGTAGCTCAGCTGATTTTATTTGCGGAGCAGTGTAGGCAATGTAAGATTTTAGCATAAATTGAGATGTTTCCAACGAGTGGTGAACAATGTCATTTGGATAAGAACTGACGGAGCTATGTACCCTTGGAATGGCTACGTTGTAATTGAAACTCATCGTAGTTATTTTCGTAAGTACCTATCGATGTAAAAACTGTCGATTTTCCCTGTTGTTTGCCAAAGTAAAAAATATGAAAATGTCAAAATCGTTGCTCATCTACTTATGCAAGTGGTCCACTCTTTCCCTACATACTCTCATTTGAGGAATTGTCAGGTCTAATTCCACGAAAACATCGGCTTCCGAATACAAATTCAGTTTTTCTTCGTTGTCACGACAGAACAGGGCTCTGAACATGAGAAGCTCGAGATAGAGCACAGCACGTAAAGAGTACCCTTACCTTTTTCTCGTCTTTTATTGCCTGTGACCGCAGAAGTGTCGGACACAATGGATATTCCGTATCAAGACTGGAAGTAGAGGAAACGGAACAGTAATCCCAGTTCGCGGCTGAGATGAATTTTGTAAATATGTGTTTGAGATGTTGTTTTGTGGTTTTATTTAATTTTATATTTGGTAAATGAATTTATTAACTCTATTAAACAGCTAAAAAAAAGAGCTGAAGAAAAGGGGTTTGTGCTGTGAAAACTTATGTATGAAAACAGTAGGTAATACCAATAATAACGTTAGATTTTTCTAAAGCTCAAAAAACATAGTATTTGTTGATGATGCATATATTTTTATATGGTATATAGTAATTTCCTTATAATGTAATATGATACTATAAATTATAGTACCTATATCTGGTAACCCTATTACACCTGGTCAGTCTGAAATGAAATAATAACCCACAAAAACATTAACATTGCCTCCGATGAGGAATATTTGCCACCAAGCTGTACTTTCGCATCTTTCATTTTGATGTAGGAATGGTGGTGTGTGGCAGATAAAAATATTGTTGCTCCACTTTTATCAACTGTTGTTAACTAATTTTTGGTCTGAGGACATAACTCGGATGCTAACTGATTGATCCGCGTATCGGCTAATCTGGGAATGAAATTTGATGGTGTAACGGTAAAAACACTAACTTGCGGTTGTCTTCTAGATCCTGTGTGTTCTTAAATCCCAAGACTTGGGAGTTAACCTCCATTGGAGGAATTGGCCCAAGGTCTAACTGAACCATCTATAGTCTAACCCGCACATTCCCTGAAAATTGCCAATCTGGCGAAACTGTAGAAATAAAGTAATTACAAGGATTTGAGAACACACAGACAGTCACGAAACCAGTTATTTGATATGAATTTTTATCCTCCTCCAAAAGTGTAAAACAATGGTTCTGCTGCCAGAAGCAAAAGTAAAGAATAAACATTGGCACGGGACTGTTAGCACATTTGAATATTATTTGTTTTTCAGCAGTAAATCTATAACCTTCTGCTCATATTTCAGGGCAATTAGGAGGTGTGTGTACTTTTTACGAGATCGCAAACACACCCGGGAAGGAGTTTACTGGCATTGACCAAGACGTCCTGCTCAAGGCCCTTCGAAAACTCGAACATAGGAAAAAGGCTGAGGTTATTCACTTGGACGATGGGAACGGAGTGAAATTCTTCTGAGCCCTCTATCTAATCATCCACTAAGAAGTAACTATTAACATACATATTGTTCACACGTTTCAAAATAACCGTTTTCATTTTTTGTTGTTCACATGCTCACTTAGGTTTTACACGTCTCATTGAAATATATCTGTGCCACAGTGTCTACGGAAGTGAGATCTTATAATGTGGTTTCAGGTGTGTACCTATGAACGTAACCGTACCTATCCACTTGTCTTGTGTTCCCCTTCATCGGTTAAATCCTTATTACACATGTACAGAATAGATAGCAAGAATAAGTGAACAAATAGAGTTTTAGGTGGGTTTTAAAAACCTTATCTGTCGTTAGGGAAGCTGCTCAATGGGACAATGTACAGGTGTTAAAAATTTTACCACATGTTATTATAATTTTCATGCTAATTAAATATATGTTTTTCTTGCTTGATGGTTATTGTAAACGAAACGCCTGTGAAATGGTGGTATCTCATTTCATCATCATAAAATTAATTAACAGCTACAATAAAAATAAGTTGAAATATGATGTATTTATGTGCCTATACTATTTATAAGTATGAACCTGTACATATTTGCATCAATCCTTCGTTCTATAATTTGAACTGTTTAAAATAACTTTGAAGACGAAGTGTTTGTGTATTTCTGCTTCAGATTGTAAAGATTCATTTGTCCGTTCACTTGGTTAGTGCGAACCTAATAAATAAGCGTGACGTGGATAATTTGATCTGGAAGGGGACAAGTCATGTTATTCATAGGGTACGTTAGGGGTATTCATGGTCCATTTCGAAAATGGAATTCATCGAAAAGTTATGATTTCATGAGGGTCCCTCATAAAAAATGAAATGGAAGAAGCTCTCCTTCTGGGAATTGGTGAAAGTCTACTCAGTGCAGGTTAAAATTATTTGTAAAATAATAAAAGTAATACCTACCCAATCTTGAAACTCGTCAACAACAAAAAACACCGCTCATCAACTTACTTAACACATAAGTAGATCTGAATAACTAGAATGGCTATAGTGTCTTGGATACGAATGTTTCGCTTTGCAGCCTATAGCAATGTTGCAACTTTCTGATGATTCCACGTTGAAACTTGACTTTCCCGTGGTTAATTGAATTTTCGTAAAAGACGATGCCCATGCTCATTCGAACCCGCCGGAGTTACTGGACCAGGAATACCCGTTATTGTTATTACTGACGGTAATTAACTTATCTGGCAGGGCGTGCTGGTAAGGGACGTGGATTAGGACCCTTAGGCCATCGAAATAGACGTGAAGGGGTTGACGCTCATATCAAATTAGTTTTATTAATTTTTAAATTATAATTTTTGTAAATTACAACTTGTTTTGTTGAGGACTGCTCATTTTTTCAATTATTTTGAAGGGAGATAAACCATGGTTGGTTAGTTAGTTACGCGGGATCTTCTCACTATCAAAGCAAGGTAAGGAACCTTAAATTTTAAGGTATAATTAGGTTGTGGAATGCACGCTATACACTAACGCTCGTAGCTCCTATTCCTTCGAAATGGTTAAACTCTGAACTAACGAAAATGTGTATCTACTGGTTAGGTCTATCTAAAAAAAATCATAAAATTCACGGTCACCTAGATTTAAATTATATCCAACAGTGAATGTTGCGTTCTTGAGTAGTGAAGTAAAACAATATAACTTTAAGATCACCTACTATTGAATGCTTATACATCTCCCAAGTCTCCGAGTTGTTCCTCCCTCATCCCATCGCTTCATTATGGATCATAATACCTATATATATATGTATTTATATATTAAGACTCGTGATAAACGTAATGTTTCTAATAAATTATTATTTGTTCGAGGCTGCTAATAATTTTATACAAATCATTATTCTTTTCTGAATGAAATACATTATTTTAATTGCACCGCTATTCTGATTTTTTCCTCAACCCCCATAGGGCCAAGGGAAAAATATTGTAAACTTGTATTTCGTAATCAGATAAATGTATGGGCTTAAGAATGATTGCCCCTTCACATTGTCTGTAATTGGTGAAGATTGTTCCCTCCTTGTTGTAAAATGGGGGGGAAAAAAAAGGAAACAAATTTTTTTTGAGGTTGAGTTTTTAAATTTGAAATTGCTTTTAGAAGGCAATATACCTAAAAAATAAAATAATGATATACTCGTAGCTACAAATTAGCTTTAGGGGTGACACTTCTTTTATTCACACTAATGACACCCGTGAGTTTAATGAAATTTGATCGAGAGGATTATTAAACTGTTGCACTTTCGTTGGCAGTTTTTACGATTTCAGGCAGAACAAAAGTAGCATTCTTGTACATTTCCATTTTCCTCTGTTGGGAAAGTTTTTTTAGGCATCGCACAAAATCTCCATTATAAGAATGAAACTCGTGAGTCTGTCTGTCTATGAGTGTCGCTTTCACGGGTAAAGGGATCCGAACGGGGGGTTTTTTTTTATCTTGACCGGAAATCTCCCGGTCAGAATATAGGCTATTTTAAAATTTTCTAATCCCACCCGAACCATGGGCTGGAGGGGGGTGGGAGCCGCTTTTAATGCGCGTTTTTTTTCCGAGTGCCTGATCTTCTATCCGCTGCCACATTAAAATATGATCGAGAGCACTTCGTATGTCAGCAACAAAGTTACGTTTCAGGACCCGTAGAACACGATGGTCCTGTCAAAATCGCTGAAAGATGCTGTCTTCCCGGAGAAATCAGCGAAAGAATGCGGAAAATGACGAAAAAAATGCGTTCCCCCGCTATGGTTTTTTCCGCCTTAGACCGAGTAAATTTCGATGGTTTTTGCTCGGGTTGGTCTTGAAATGTTTTTTGAAGATCCAATTTTATCCCATGCGAGTTTTGAGATATGAAATTTTTTTTTACGATTGTAGTGAACGAAAATGTAGACGAAAACGATGGTTTTTATACCTTATTCCATCACAACTTAGTTGCTCTGAATATTGCCTTCGGAACCTCTCGCCTTTGAAAGACAATTCAACAGAATAATAGACGGGGAAAAGGAGAGCCCTTCTACGCAGATAAAATAATGCTTTATTAAATCAAATACACTTTTCCTGGTTCCACGTAGTTTTATAAGATTTAATTTGTTTGTAAGTAATTTCCAACTGAAAAAAAGTCTGTTAAGTTGGGTGGGCAGTATAACTTCCTCACATATTGTAACATAGACGTATAGAATTAGTTGACGAATTTAAATGTCCTTAAAACTAAACTTTTCGTGGTCCCACATAGAAAACGCAGCAAATTATTACACAGCAATAAATAATGGCCTATCTTTATCAAATCTAATAAACTTTTCGTGGTTCCACATAGTTTTATAAGATTTAATTTGTTTGTAAGTAATTTCCAACAGAAAAAAACGTCTGCCAAGTTGGGTGGGCAGTATAACTTCCTGAAATATTGTAACCTGGGCTGTAGGTCTCGATGGTATCCCACTATATCCCATCACATTTATACATCCCGTACCGAGCGAGCGAAGCGAGCAACATCCCCTACAGACGTTAAACCTACCCTTAGTGATCTACCGTTTCCAATCATTCTACAAGTCCCACTCGACAGTAAAAGGCCATCGACTCTATTACAGCCACACCTAGCGAGTGAATTGAGCAACATTCCCTACACACGTCGGATTTCAGCGAGGTTTTTCCTACACATATACAGCTGTACCGAGTTAGCAAAGCGAGCAACATTCCCTACACACGTTAAACCTACCCTTAGTGAACTACATGTTTCAATTGAATACACCTCAACGGGGTGATCCGGGGGGGAGCGAGCCGGAGCGGCTAGTGTTTTATAAAATTAAAAATAAATTAAGGTATTTTAATAGTTGCAAATACATTTTAAAACTCGCGATTTACGAACATTTTCTTCCGGATGATATTGAAGAATTTTATATTTTTTTGTTGCCCTTTAGCAACATGTTACATAAAACTGGTTTTTATTCCTAATAATCAAGGGATTCGCTAAGGAAAGCTATGTGAGTCCTTAATGAGAAATTTTCTGTCTACTTACCATGCCGACAGTTTGGTGTGTAGGTGCACGATTATGTAGGTACTTAGTAGAACATCTGAACGTTGTGATAGCTTTTGGCGACGCAGTTTTTATTTGATCCATGCTCATCTGACTTTTTCCACGTCGTGATGCTCTGCCAATCTGCCTTAGGCTGTATCCTAAGCGTCAAGCCGCGTGAGAAGAACGAACGTTTGCGCATTGATGCGCGCGAAAGAAAAAAATGGTGTCATCCGTGGAAACGCATAAACGCTTCGTAGTCCAGCAAACACATCTGTACCTACCCAGGCATTTCAAGCGTAGGTACCTAACCTATTCAACTTGGTGTTTCTCTTAAATATGTTTTCATGCTGCCATTCAGCAAATTTAAGTTGCTGACCAGTCAAACCGCTCTCTTGTTTGATTTAGCACAAAATAATAAAAAGCTAAGGATATCAGTGTAAGAAATAATTGTCTAGTGCCGAAGCAAGTTTTGTGAATTTCATCAGTTGCAATCGAAGTTGAGGGATAGTGAAGACCATGGCAAGTCATATTCCAGAATGTCATTAGACACTTTCGACTACAATGTGAAAAGTGGTCACTTGACCACAACCAATTATACATTACTGTATTACTCCTAAGCGCTTGCCATGTTCGTTCCCACTTCTCCACTTTGTCTCAACTTCTATCGCTAAATCTGCCGAAATGTGTATGTCTTAAAACACTTACAGGGTCGTAAGAGAGTCCTATGTGAAAACGGCTGACTCTGTACTGTGGCTAGACTCGAACTGAAGCTATGAACCCTTCTGGGAGACCTGTCGACACTTTCAGCCCTTCCCACGGTAAGTTGAAGTAGAGGGCATCTGAGAGAGTTTGTGTCATCTATTGGCTACTTTCTTGTAACCAATAGATGACAAACTCGTTGAGGTGGTTGAAAGAAAAAACTAACGTGGATACCCTCTAATTACGCCCAATACGCTGGAGTTTAACTGTGAAATATACACCTATCTCCTAAAGGGAAGGAAAGAATCCACTATGTATGCACATTCTAGCAAGTTAAAGATGAATGGGTCAGGTTACTGTGGTACTCTTCTACCTGTTACAATATCTTACCGTAAAGATTAACATCAGAGATCGGGTTAGAAAGTAGGTAGTTTTCGTCCTCCTTTAATGTTACATCCAGCTCTTCCAAAGAAGCTGTAACAAATTTAGGAAAGTGACAAATTTAGGTTTGGAAAAAGCTAATAGAATTTTGTGTGAAGGACTTCGGGACTATTTGTGTGAATTCTTACTTAGTTTCTTAGGTTTCTTGTGTACCGGCTTTTCTGGGCGTTGTTCTTCGTCGTCTTCCAACCAATCATCCCAATTTTCCTATAGGCAATAAACATTATTGGCTAAAGCATATGTATCCAGACTTGCTGGCCCAACAATTATAAATACTTAGGAGAATTCGAGCTTATACTTTTTCCTTAGAGAAGCCAAGAATAAAGTCGATACCTAAAGCATTTAGCTAATGAGGCCAATAAATCAAAGCTCTTGGACTGCGGGAGTACCTTGCACTTAATCCTGGTTCAACGGAGTCAAATACTAGCCATCTTCAGCCGGATTGAATGTACGAATTGCGAGGAGGAACTGTGGGTTCTGTTGACCGACTGCTGAGCCCACAGTTTAAAACTATTAGCCCACCAGGATTTCCCCCCGCTTGACTACATGTAAATGAACGGGATCTTGTTCAGAATAATAGGTAGGTAGGTACCCACCTGAAGGTCAATCCTCTTGTTCGACAAATTCTTTTGACTCTGTGAATTTGATAATAACGAAGACAGACAGTGGAAGTCTCGTCTAGGGGCTCTTGGCATTCTAATTGCTGCTGGATAGTGAGGAATTGAGGATCAACACTATACCATAAACTCTTTAATACCAGGGATGGCATATATATCGATTTGCGTTTTTCCCCGATTTACGTACATATTACATATCTACATCACAGCATTGGGTGTTTTGAGAGAGACTTTGAAAAATATAGAAAAATAACTACTCAAGTATATTAGGAGAGAGTGGTTGGCGTCAAAATTCTCAAGATAGAATCTAGCTTTATTTAAATATAATAATTAATCTCTTTTCCGATCCATGGTCACATACTATTCTGAGGATAGTACAATTTATAAATTTGTTGGGGAGATTCCTACAACTGACATATACACATAAAATCCAACTTTGTTTAATCTGTAGGACCCTACTACGGTTTTGCTGCTACCCATTTTGTGTTTCTTAAAGGTGAATGTTGCTGTTGGTTGTTGAACCATCTTCTGCAATTGAGTTTATTAATAAAAAGTGTTTTATATTACTCACCGAGTCTTTGTCTTTTTCCTCTGCCTCTTGTTCTTGTTCTGCAGTCGTCTTAGGCTTAAGACTTTCGAGGTAACGATCTCTAGCTTCCTGCTTCGCCATCTGCTTTATCACCTATGTTGAAAATAATTCACAACGTCTCATATCTGTAGTTCTGCGACCTACCTATATTACCCTTCAAACCTAAACGTTTTGGTTTTAGACAGCAGAGAGTGCTAATAGGATCCTCGAACTTTTGCCAACTAATATGCTGATAAAATCGACACTCATGCTAGGCTCATGGATTTCTAATTTTTGCTTGGTACCTACCCCAAAAGGCGTGTTGTGGGTAATTTTTTCCTGAAATTTCCGTGTACGATCTAATCATAAAATCCGAGTATGAAATAAAAAATGAGGGTTCCTCTTTGAATAACCAAGTTGGTGTCAAAATTTCAATATTTTAATGACATTTCGATTTTGGATTTGAGATCTAGGAAAAAAGCACAAGGGGAGTTAACGTTACAGTTTTTTCTCATTCGCACTTTAAGGAAATGGAAGGGGGGGGGGGATCTTGAATGTATTATATAGGTATTTAAATATATATATTTGCTTGTAGTGCAGGACTCGGTGAACAGCTTACCTTGTCTTTGAGGTCCTTGAGAGCTCTCTCTTCGTACCAGCACATCTCATTGATTGGTTGAGGCTCTAAATATGGAGTGTGGTATTTAGGTTTCCTCTTTCTTTTCTTTTCTGCCCATTTAACTGTAAATCAACGCATCGGGAGTGGGTAGAGTACGTATATTATGGTGCTCATTGAGAATGTGAATGACTGAAAAGTATTTTTTTTTTAAATAAAAGAAGCGCAGCCTCAATCCATATTAATGAAGTTGAGGGTTAGCTAGGGTTGGTCAATAATTCAAAAACACTTCTACTCCGGCGTTTCGCTGTATTTGTATAGCATCTTCAGGGCTTAGTAGTGGAGCAGGAAAAATTTTAGGTCCTCATTGCACGTTATACAATCCTTGCTGGACACATTGTACTTGTACACTATTTTCATACATGCTAACTGGAGACTGTTTATAATAATAGAAACTTGATAATTATGATGAAAATTATTAAAGAGGATACATATTATGTTGCATAGAAAAATGCCACTTGGGCTTGTTTGTCTGATAACACTGATAACACATTTTCTATAAAATATGTATCCTCTTTAATAATTTTCATCTTGCCAGGCTGTGGTTTGCGCGTCCCCATAAGCAATACACTAAACCAAGCGAGGCATATTTTTCCCTCTTGAAGTGGCCCATCGGCCCCTAGCACTAGTGTGAGCTTGCATTTAGGCTAGTTGTTTCACGAGTGTGTACTGATGGCCGTGAATATCAGCCCATATGGTTCATTAGGTAAAGATTATTGTTTTGCCACAAGAGCGAGGATTCTTGATGGAACTATCCCCCGGACCTGGCAAAAGTTTTTTCGCGATCCCCCAAATAGGGCAATAAGGAAGCTTCTCACGAGCACTGATGTGCACTGAACTCAGTTCAGTTCAGTTATTGTTTGTTACTGATGATGGCCTAACCGTCGAAATCGATTTAACATTGTAACTCTATTTTTTCGAGGAAATAGACAACTTTTTTCAGCAACTTCCGTTTTTAGAGAGATCCCCCTTCTTACAGAAGGTTGTCATTTGCTTAAGAGAGGCTATCCCGCGTGGACTGCGCTTCTCCTCCTGCCGGCAAGCCGGCGGGACACAGCTCTCACCCTCAAAGGAGGAACGGCATGACTCACTGTACAAGCCGAGGCACTGCAGGTGGAGGTGAACCTTCTAGCTGGTTCTCCCAGCTAAGGGAGCTGGTTTCCAAGTTTATAGCAAAACTTACATACCGAGACACATTACCAGGGTAAAAGTCCCTAGTGATGCGATCTCTACCCCTAAGCACCCTGAGCCTCATGTCCCAAGGTTGGGGTGCTCAACCGCTGCCACCCCGAATCCTACCTGATCGGCATAGTGCCAGTAGCCTGGGGCTCCCCCCAACCCGTGGTACCGGTGTTGGGATGGGAGATTACCGTACTGGACTCTCCACTGTCTCCAGATGCCTGACCGGGGAAGGGGGGGGGGGGGGAGATTTGTACCTGCCCTCTAACCGCTCTAACTCCGCCTGAGTGATGATATTCTTCCCCAAACTCAGCCCAAACAATACGGGTGTGCGGAGGAGGGAGGCTCTTCACGAGCCCTTTGGTGCCCAGTTAGTGGGATGGCTGCACACACTCAGCCAGCCAAAGTTGGAGGGGAAAAAAAAAAAAAAAAAAACAGCGAGAGGTAGGTCACAGTGAGGTACTGTCCTGTCCACTGTGAACAGTGAGTCTCACTTTTTCAGACTGGTCCATCCAGTAACCAGAGAGCCACAAGCGTGGAGAGGTATGAAGGAGAAAGGGAAACCCTAATTCCTAATCCTACCTTTGGTCTCTCAGCAAGTCTTACTAGGGCATATCTGGCAAAGACCTCAAGTCGCCTCAGTCCGTCTTAGCTTGCCAGTATCAAGTTGATGGGAAAGTCAACCTACTGTACACCACAAAAATATTTGATACTCCAACAGAGTTTGAACTCAACCCTTTCCCTTATTCGAGAGAGAATCTCTTTAGTTTAAAGACCGCGCAATTGCCAGCTGCACTACTGAGGCCAATGTAATCAAACCTCTTCGACTGCGGTAGTTTTCCCTGAACGTAACACTACCCCACTCATCATTATACGTCATACTTTGGTCCCCTTCTTCACCTCTTTATTTTAAGGGTAACGAAGGTTTCGCCCACCATTATCTCTTCTCTTTCTAGAATGGTTAAGAAAAAACTGCTATGTAAGTAGTATAACTATATAACGTGACGTAGAAAACTATAGGACGTCACGTAACTATATAAGTAGTATATATAGTAAGCTATATCTAAATCCTATGTAAAAACTCGATCTGTATCGAAGTTGTCTACTGACCTCTTAGGGGTTCTGGAGGCGGAGGTAATATTTTTGTTAGTTTCTTCGTTAAAACTGGAAAGTGTGCGTGGAATGCGGCACTCAAAAGCAGTCTTTCATTCACAGAAAAACTTGAAAACGGTATTTGATAAACTGAAAAATACGTTTGATTTCCATTAAGCACTTACTCATTAGTTATTTACACGATATTTATTTGTAGGCTCACTACATTATAGGGAGTAGATTAATCATTGATCATAGTAGATGATACTGTACATATGTACAGTGGTTTCGGATGAGTGTGAATTTTTTGTGTGAAACTAGACCGAAAATGGTGTAAAACGCCGTCTAGCACAATTTTATATCTCAATCGGTCCTCAAGATATATACAGGGTGTCTACAGAAATTATGGGACAAACTCAAGGAATCGATTCTAGAGCTCGTTTCTGATCGAAAGTTACTCATAGAGTTTTCTTTTTAAACACTTTGTTTTCAAGTTATTAAGTTTTTAAGATTTTTTTGAGTTTCATACCTCATGACATTAAAACGACCATAAATCCCCTTAGAATCAAAGTAAACTCAAAACTCGGAACACCTTTGGAAATACAGTTGAATTTTTTATAACCCTGATATGAAGTAAAGTTGTTTTAGTTAGTTTTGATTGGTTAAAAAAAGGCCAAATTACAAAATTAGAACAAACATTAAAAATCGACGTTTTTCCTCCCGTTTTTCTGTTACCGGTTTGGTAATTTTTCGGCGTGCACTCTTCGGAAAAAACTTCCTCAAACTGTCAGCTTTTGAACGGTATAGTCAATTTTACTTTTACTTTGCTAATTGGGGAGAAAATTATGTTCGTATGTATGGACACGTCATCGGTTGAGCCGCCGAATCACCTGTGATATCAAGATTAGAAGCGCATTATCTCGCGCCTGGAAGGAAATCCAAAGGTTTTTTCGACGACGTTTTCAACTCTAGCCATAATAGAAAACGAACGGTTCAACCTACAGATTCTTTGGGATTTAATTCATCATTAACAAACAAAAAATCATCACTGTTACCTTGAATGTTTTAGAGATCTATTTTTTAATATGTTTGCCCTTAATTACTACCCTTTAGGGTTGATCAAAACTGATGCTGATGTTACTGGCACATCCTCGGCCAATGTATGATTTTTGCGCCAAATTTCATAAACTTTGGTCCAGTAGTTTTGGAGAAAAGCTCTGGACGGCGCACAATGGGGCAAGACTGGAAAAAATCCCAATTTTTTTTTTCGATTTTGACGTTGTTTCCTTTGTTTTTCAACTCTTTATTAGTTTATGAGATGCGGGAAGAGTGGCTTTTTCATCAGCCTTTTTTTTTTCTGCAGTAAAAACAAAAACAACGACGTGTTGCTTCTGAAAATTCAGTTTTTCGAGAAAGCTAAAAAACGTCATTTATTACTACAAAATGAATTCGTTCCGTACGCCTTTGTCTATGGAAATAAAATTTTGGAACTTTCTAAGCTGTTTACACATATGTACTGTATGGTTAAAAAAAAATTAACCAGCTCCCACAGTCACTACTTCACGGAGATGAATAACAGTAACGATAGACGGTAAAAAAGTAAGATTTGCACATATTCAATGGACTGCACATTACACGCGCTTCCTTCCGCCGGTCTGAAACTAATTTTCCTCGAAAGTTAACATATTAATCTAGATGTCCTGGGAATTTCATTACTGGCCTACAACACCGGTTATAGTGTCAGTAACATTTCAAACATTATCAGAAGGCGCGAACTTCCTGTCACTCAACGAGTATTTTTATTCGAACAAATTTTTTTGCATAGAGAAGAAGTTTTAGAAGATGAAATTCTGTATCGAACGAGACCACCGCCAACTGTCTAACTCATTTCCTAGGTTTTTAGCAATTTTTCAAAGTTTTTGTGACCTACCACTCACTTTTTGAGGATTTCCATGAAAGTGGGTAGGTCACAAAAACTTTGAAAAATCGCCAAAAATGGAGGGAAAAAGTTAGAGAACTGACGGTGTTCTCACTTGATGCAGAATTCTTTACTCTACAACTTTTCTTCCGTACGAAAAAACTTTAGGTCAGTTCCAATGGTCAAAAAGTGAGAAAAATGATCAAAAATCGATTTTTCGGGCCGAAGAAGCTATTTTAGGTATAGGGACATGGGGTATATTCAGAATCAGCGCAAAATTTGTTTTATCGCTGTTATGGTAGCTTATTTGTGAATCTGTTATACTCCATCTGACCTCCCGTGTGCTCTCGCTCCCAGGTGGCGCAGGGCTAACATTATGGCTGATTGCTCTGCTTGGAAGCTGTTTCATCCACATCTGTGTATATGTGGTTTCTGTAGTAGTGTACCTATGTATGGTGTATATGGAATTTTATGTTTCAAAATCCTTCATGTTTGTCATTTGGTATGGTCTTTATATGGAAGTTTTCCAAGAATCAAAGGACACTTTCTTTTAGGAAATCTAATGCTGATTTAAAAAATATGGTCTATAGTTTAAATCGGTTGATTCAAACGTAGAGAGGGTTTTAAAGCAAATGCGACCCAAGGTACAATCATCACTGACCCAAGGTTCATTCAGGAATGTACCTTGGGCCAAATTTCAAGCTAAAGTGAGAATGACCCATATATAAATTTCTCCCTTGAGGGGAAAAACAATAGATCATGGATATGTCAAAGTTGTAGACATTACTTTACACTCTGTTGGGATGTTGGGAAAGTAAAAATGGACATTACTTTCCACTCTGTTGGGATGTTGGGAAACTAAAAGTGGACATTACTTTCCACTCTGTTGGGATGTTGGGAACGTAAAAATGGACATTACTTTCCACTCTGTTGGGATGTTGGGAAAGTAAAAATGGACATTACTTTCCACTCTGTTGGGATGTTGGGAACGTAAAAATGGACATTACTTTCCACTCTGTTGGGATGTTGGGAAAGTAAAAGTGGACATTACTTTCCACTCTGTTGGGAAATTAAAAACTCCCGCGCTACTTTCGTTCCATGCTAAAACAGAAAAAAAAACGGAAGTTAGTGAAAAACGTTGTCTATTTCCACGAAAAATAAAGAGTTACACTGTTAAATCGATTTCGACGGTTAGGCCATCATCAGTAACAATAACTGAAGATACATTAGAAAGGACACAGCTTTTATAGTAGGTAACAGGTGAAGGGAGATTGAATCCCATTGGTCAAGAGAAAGGAAAGGGGCAAGAGGTACAACCAATGAAGTGCGAACAAGGTGACGGGGGATTATAGCTAATTAGATGAGGTGAAAGGGGGAAAATAACTAAATATGGTTTCAACAGTGTGAAGGGATAATTCCAAGCTTTATAAAAATGGACCGTTTAGTGGTGAAATTTATTGAGGTATATCCTCATTTAAACATTTACCAGATCTGTCACTTTTGATAATTTCGAATTTTTCAAGTACATTCAACATACCTCCCTTTGGAAAAAAATGAAGAAATTCTACAAACTGTCTATCTGTCAAATCAAAATTGTAACTATGATTGGATTGCTTAAGATGTTTTGCAAATGTAGAATTACTCTTATTTTCCCTGAAATCCTCCTGATGCTCGTCTATTCTTTCCCTGAATTTCCTATCAGTTTGACCGCAATATTCATAGACACAAGTGCATTTTAGTTTATAAACCTCACTTTTATCCTGAACATTGATTTTGTCCTTAACAGACCTAGTAATGCTTTAAGACTATTTTTAGTTTTAAAACCTACTTTGTATCCTCTCAATGATAGATGATGGCCTAACCGTCGAAATCGATTTAACAGTGTAACTCTTTATTTTTCGTGGAAATAGACAACGTTTTTCACTAACTTCCGTTTTTAAATGGGTTTCCACAACTTCGTCGCGAGTGATTTAGTTCCTAAAACAGAAGTCTTAAAGTCGGTTGTTGAGGAAGGCGGAATTAGGTACTTCATTGCGGTAGTACCTCATTGATTTCTACCTAGCCTTCACTGTTTGAGTTAATAATAATCTAAAATGCCGGAGCGTTGCATTTTGTGTGGAGAAAAAAGAGTGTCGCGAAAAATTCCTTGACCCCCAGCCAAAAGACATATCTATGTCAAAAAATGTGGGTGTGTAGTTTCACCCAAGAAAAATTTCACAAGTACCTATCCAACTCCACCTTGTGTATTTTTATTGTATTTACAAACGAGTCATGTGAAGCTTCAAAGCAAAATAAGGGGCTCTATTTAAACACATAAGTGATTTAATCCAAAAGCTGCATTGAAAAGCTGTATTTTTACCCACCATGCTGTTTATTTCATCTATATGATCTGAAAACATAACTTACGCTTGAATTTTTCATAATCTTCTTCGTATTCTGCTTGTTCTCGTTTCGCAACAGCTTTTTGGATGATTATTAAGAACTTAACTGGATCTCCATTCGATTCTTTGAGTGCTTTGGTGACCTTTTAAAATAAATGAATAATTAATAGCAAAATAAAGGGTTTTTTTTCCATATTTCCACTGTACCAGTGAAATTCAACGATTTTCATCCAGAGAAAATGTGCCTACCTACTAGGTTTTGCATTAATGCAAGGCGGTGAAAGCCTTGAGATTACCAATTCTCATTGCGATTTACAATTCATTTACCTATGTAAAAAAAAAAACGTATCATTAATTTAATTTCAAGCTGTGATTTCTGGACGAATTCTGTTTCTGACGAATTTCCTGATAGGTATTTATTTGGATAACATTCTGAACAGAAAGTAGGTACCTATATATTTTCCTAAAGTTTATTTTGGAATAGCCCACACAGCCGAAGGAAAATTTGTGTGGGTTTAGTTGCTAGCTGGTACTGAATTTGCCACTTCTAGCGTTTTCTTCCTTCAGGAAAAATCCACTTGCGCGTACCGTCACACAAGTTTGATATTTCACGATTATCTCCCTTTAATTTTTGAAAATATCGAAAAACTTCATACGGCAACTCTCCTTTGTTTTTCGAAGGTAAATTCAGGTTTTGATCACTCGGCATAGAGGCGCCTATGGCTCTTAGTTTAATTTTTCAAATAGGAACCCCCATTTTTAAATTGCAGATTCGGTATATACTTACATGAAATTACATGGAAAAATCACTCGAATTTTTTAGATCGCGAAAATGGGCTCAATAAGCGTTACCATAGATGCGAAAAAGGTAAAGGTACCTTAACTTTTGGTTTATTATTTCCAATAATAAGCCTATGTGATAGTGTAGCAAAAAAATTTTATAACCCTCCCTCAAACTTTGTCACTTTACGTTTCAAGGTGCGTAGAATCCAAATTTGAAATGTCCGTCCGCCGTCCGCCGTCCGGGCCATAAAAGGCCTTAGAATTGACTTAAAAAATCTGTTCTTTTGCACATAGACTCCATTTGGGGTCTAGTTGGTCCTAACGTTTAACCATCCCGATCGCTTTACTCGCATAGATGCTATGGGCCAAAAACCGGCGAAAAAGAGTCTTTTTCGAGGCTTTGAGTGTTAGACGCACGCCTGGCACGCTTGGCAGGGGGTCACGGTGGGTGGAGAGGGGGGTGAGCGGGGGGTGGAGTGAGAGGAGGCGCCGCACAGTGGGCTGAAGTGTTCAAAAACCCCCCAAAAAAATATTTTCAATCCAGCTGGGTTTGTTATTTTTTCATAGCTAGATACCTAGTGATTAGTTGTACGTAGTAGATTTTCAAATATTCCAACGACTTAGGTTAATAGTGGCCTTTTTTTCAGGCAGTTTCGCACGACTGCGTCATGTCAGTAGGTACCTATGATACCTATACCTATGATCGTGATATGGTGTATTAAATATTTTAATAATTAAATTACTATTAAATTATTATTAAACGGTTAATGGGGGTTATATATATTTTTTAAATATTAATCATACGAGAAATTTACAGTTTTCGTAATTTAAGCTGAAAAATCACGTATTTTTATTAATGAGAAGGGCCGGAAAAAAAGTGTTACCGGCATTTATTGAGACAGTGAAATATTAAGAAAGGTGAGATATTAAAGTGCATTCTCCATCAGTTTCATCGCCGACTTCCGCCGACTCTTTTCACAGTTCATTTAAGAGTAAACGAACAATTGTTAGCTTGCGAATAAGTAAACACTCTTGGGACTGATAGTGTCTATGACCTTTTGTCTCACTGGCATTCATCTTATCCTATTCGATGCTCAGTTATATCAGTTAATATCGGTAAACCGACGTTAAACACTCATTCATTCGTTCCCAGTTAGTTCATTAATATGTCGGAAATAACTATTCCTTATAGGGTTCTGTGCGAAATGTTATTTACTCCTAACAGGACACTGGAAGAGAGTTTGCGGGACCGTTACCCCGAAATGGAGAATACCATCTTACTCCAGGTAATATCGGAGATGAAGTGAAGATTTCTATGTAATTTTAATAAAAAAATGAGGGATTTGACTCATAACAAAGCCAAATTCTTATCCAAGAATAGTGACTGGTTGAAGGGAACATTTGTTAACCGTACTAATTTCTCACATTCCTGCAGTGGATCTAATAAAGTTGGGAGGCCCTCGAAGCACTTTACTGCGCGACTGCGCTAGAACCGCAAAGCACTACAAAGTGAAAAAATTTCAAAAGACATGCTCCCAGGAGCTAATTGATGCTACTTCATCTCCGCAAATGGAAGGCACGGGATCGACTTTTGATAGTGATACTGCATTGGAATTGATATTGTAAAAAAAAGTTTTTAAGAAAGATATTTTGTTCTTTAATTTTAGAAAGTTGATTTCTTTTCGAGTGTCGGCTAATTTTTATTTTGAAAGAAGCATATTTTTCGTTTTTTTCTTTTATATTTCAATGTTATTTTACCACGCACCATTTGTTATACTATTGAAAAAAGTACAGCAATATGAAAGGATGTGTTCCCGTATCAACTTTTCTCTCATTTACCCTTCTCAATTTCTAAGACAGCAACAATAATTAAATAAATAAACTAATATTAATTAATGAATACTGTATCAAGTTTTCGAAACCGTAAAAACGGAATGAGTGACTTACATGTAATACTTTGATTATTTCACTTTTCAGTTCAGCACGGTCGCTGAAATTGCCTCAAAACTGAAATATCTTGAAAACGACTATGCGCATTTTTTTCTGAAACTAGTCTTAATCGATTCAAAAAATGAAAAAAACCATGGGAATGCATTACAATTTTGACAGATTACCTTGAAATCAGGTTTTTGAACAAAATATGCCATTTCAGCCCACTATGCGCCGGCGTCGCGGCAGCTTGTGGTGTCTGGGGTGACCAGGGGCGTAGCAGAGGAGTGTAGGAGAATGGATGTTTATTACTTTTACGTGTTATAACCATATAATACACCGTGGCACCAATAGGTGGTTACGGCGTTCCTTCGAGGCATGAATATATGTTTTTTTAGGACATATTTGTATATTAATACCAATGTTTTTCCTACGCATATTTATAAACATATCCTGTCGACTTTTCGTACGTACTTAGATAATGTTATTATTAAGGCAATAACTATTTGAATAGATAGGAGCTCAAATCGAGATATATGAACAGGCGTATATAATTATAGAAGTATAGGTTGTGGCAACTCGAAATAGGACACGCCGAGGAGTCTGGACGGGCCTTATGACGTACGCAAGCCAACTAAAACTACGATCATACTCAATTGAAAAAATAATAAACCTTTGTGAAATAATTTGCAGCGTTTTTTTAAATGGAAAAAGATTTCATCCGAAGAGGCCAACCGTACTCTTCTACGATGACTTGTTTTCATTCCATGATTTTAAAAAGTTTCGCGCGCTGGTGACGTCAGAGCGCCCCTTCCGTCTGTGCGGGACCCCCTTGCCCAGTGTGACGTCTTTAGTGCAGGAAATTTTGAAAACTCGTAGAAAGCAATTTACTCATCCTATGAGAGTGCGGATGGTGTCAAATTTCTTAGAATCCATTTACATGTAAAAATAAAATGAATAAGTATATGGGTGACACTCATTACGCAAAAATGTAAAATATCGAGGTTTTGGCATTATTCAATTTCTTCATGTGATAACATGATTTGGAGTATTTTTATACTCTGAATCACCGAGTGAAGTTTATTTATTGATATTAGCAATACCGACTTGAAACTCCGAGGCATCACCAACCGAAAAATGCCCAGAATTTCACATTTTCCCATACATTTCTTGGGCATTGGATAATGTTTGTGCCTTTGAAATTAATGTAATGCCTGTTAGGATCTTAATCCTTTGATTCATCAGGGAGAAATATTCCTAAAACCTGAGATTCCTTGTTCGGATAATTTAGAATGACCATTATACACCTCGAGACACCTACTAGGTATGTAACTACCTACTGATGATCTAACCAGAAAAACATGACGTAAATGGGCGAAGTGAAAGAGTGAAACTATCTGATCAGTTTTGTACATTACTGTTGAATAGACGATATGAATTTACTATTAACCACAACGTAAACGCATAAAACCACCTGTTAACCTTGGTTAAACAACTGAAATTTTGACGATAACACGGTGTGAACGGGTGAAAACTATAATTGTAAACCGAATTTTTAAGAATAAATGCAAGATATCAATAGGCACCTTTGTTCATTAAACTTTTATAGCTTTGTACTTTTCAACTTACTACATTGCCTTTGACGAAAGGTGTGATGCCAAGATCTCGAAGGTATGATTGAGTTTGATCTATCATCTTGCACTCCATATCCCGTTGTAACAAGTTCTTCAAATCGTCAGTTAGTTCCATCTACAATCCACCATCACACTTTTAGTAGGATCTGTAGCTTTAATTCCATTCATGTTACATAACCAATCCCCTAAAATCTTCTGAGGTCTGTATAGTTCAGCTGAGACAGCATGCAGTCTTTTATTTCGAAAGAAGACCTTGTGTTATTGGTTCAAAGAGATCATTTCGAGGTTTGCTCTCCATAACAATGTCAACGAAGGGAAATACAACGTCAACAGATCAGGTATTACGCGTGAACATTTTCAAAATCCTCTTAAGCTACGACGCTTGAGTACTAATTAATTAAAGAACTGTTACTATGGAACTCTCTTATTAAGAAATCAAATTTACTATAACTTTTGTTGCTTAGAGAAGACAGACTAGCAACGTAGGTGGAACATTCAAATCACTTATACATACTTATTAAATTCATTTCGGTGATCAAGGTCTTCGGAGACATATAATAAATATACAGGGTGGTTCTACAGCTAATTTCCTTCAAAAAGTCCTTCCTAGGGCTTTGTTTTCGAGTAATTTCATTTTTAACATTTTTTCGTGTTTTTGTCTTCATGTAATAAAAATGGTTATAAGAACCCTTAGGTTGAAATAAATAGAAAAATAGACACACCGTTGGAAAAAGTGTACAATTTTCTTTCAGAATATTAATTTGTTTAAAAATAAATTTTTAAGCTCATTCTGAGGGTTATTCTCGATCTAAAATGTAGATTTTTTTATTATCTGCCATTTTAGTCTCAATTATAACTTCAAGTACATCCACCAGGAAATCAGGTGATGTTTAAGAAGGCTGCTTCTGTGTACTATCTCTTTAATTAGGTACTCATTCCCGACGTTTCGCAATGATGGGGCATTGCGTCATCAGGAGATCTGAGGACAACAAACAGGTAATCAATATTTGAACTCTCACCACAAAGCCAAAAAATCTCAGTACCTACCAAATTCTAAACTAATATACTTACAGACATTCAGAAAGTCAAACAATCCACGTTAAATGGTTCAGGAAGGTGGGTATCATTCACCACTGAAGTCATCAACAAGTAAAATGGGGATTAGGGGTTTCTCGTAATTTTAAAACAAACCATTAGTGCCAAATATTAGGTTATTACCTACTCAACTGCCATGTGAGCTTGTAGCAATCAAAAATTTATTTCAAAGTGTTTCTAGTATATTTGTGCAATTATAGAGATTTTAGTCAAAATAGTGCTTTATAACATTCCAGTTTTGTTAGTGTTGTTGCAGTTCCTCTTAAAAAATGTTCTATCAGTTCCTAATTTTGTTGTTAAGGCTGATGATTTTTGATAATGAATGAAATGTTGCTGATGCTGTTATATACAAAGTAAGGTAAAATTCATATATTTTATAGTATTACTAGGATAATTTTGCAAAAAAACATTTGGCACTAATGGTTTGTTTGAAAATTAGGAGAAGTCCCAAATCCCCACTTTACCTGTTGATGACTGCAGTGGTCAACGATGCCCGCCTTCCTGAACCATTTGACGTAGAGTTTTTGACTTTCTGAATGTCTGTTAGTATATTCGTTTAGAATTTGGCAGGTACTGAGATTTTTTGGCTTTGTGGTGAGAGTTCAGATATTGATTACCTGTTTGTTGTCCTCAGATCCCCTGATGATGCAATGTCCCATCATTGCGAAACGTCGGGAGTGAGTAATTAAAGAGATAGTATACAAAAGCAGCCTTCTTAAACATCACCTGATTTCCTGGTGGAAATACTTGAAGATTTTCTCATTTTTCCGAAATTACAGCATTTTTCAAATGGCTCTTCACCCTTCAGACAATTATTTGTTCCCTTTTCTGTAACAGGAACTTCCCCACAATTTCAGCTTTTTAACGGCATAGTCAATTTTCCCTTTGCCAATTAGGTGGGGAAAAAAAATGTTTTAATGTTAAAAAAACTTAAAAAAAAAAAAAAAAAAAAAAAAAAATTGAGGGTTTTCTTGAAAAACCGATTCTCCATGATCCAACAAGTTTGGGTTAGGTTTCTACGTAATTTTCCTCCGACCCCATTATAACCGAGTTTTACACCATTTGTAACTAACCTGTTTTACCCCTAAAAATACATGAAATTGAGCATAAACTAAAAAGTTGTAGATTACAGTGAAACACTTGGTTTAGGTTTGTTGGTAAAACTAAAAAAGTTTTATAACTCAATTACTTATTCGAAAACAAAGCGTTAAAAAACTCTAGGAGGAATTTTTTGCTGGACATTAGTTGTAAAATCAATCCCTAAAAGGTTTTCAACCAAAAGACTTAACCCCCGGTATATCGTTTCCTTTGATTCATTTTTTTTACCGACCCTTAACGATGAATTTTTAAAAGTTATTTCAATTACAGAGGGTGGAGTCAACTACCACCACTGAGCTCTCATTGTTTTATATACTCGAACATAAGTAGGTTCCTACCTATCCCTTCGAAAAGTTCCGCTTCACACAGGTCTAAAATTGCCTCAACGTGAACTTAATTCAATTTTAACAGGAAAAACACTCGTTTTGGCACTAATCCTGTGGTTATGTCTTTGGTAACTATCTTAGAGGGTCCATAAGAGGGCATTTCTGTGGTTTTAGTCCTGGGACTGGTATTAAGGTAATGCACAGGGTGTCTCAGTTTAATGTGTTAGGTACCTTTATTGCTTTCGAGACTACATTTAGTAGCGGAAGCATTGTTTTCACTTTCGGCAGAAGAAGAACTTTTGGTCTCCAAAATTTACTTTCGTCTCGTGTATGTGTGTGTCTGTCAGTCTATGTGTGTCCGCAAATCCTTTTAACAAGTTTAATTTCCAGTTTTCATACGATTTTGATGAAATTTTCAGAGAATGTGCTGGCTAGGGTGTCGACGACCCCCTACCAGTTCTACTGTTCCCAACTCAATGCTTCACTTTGCGCATGCGCAAATGTAAATTCCACCAATCATCATTTCCTCACATTCTTGTTGTCGGATCTTGCTCAAATTCGGGGGGTAGTCGGGAGAAGCAGATTTGAGCATTCCGTATCCATTTCAAGGCACCTAATCGTAACATTATTAGCTCCTGCGCATGCGTGGATGGGAAATCCTTGTAATAAGATCAATTTCCACAGTTTTCATCCAATTTTAATTAAGGCGCCGTTTTCGAGCAGAATATCTAGGCCAGCTTATTCTGTCATCAAGATTTGGGAGCCCCCTAATTGTCCGATGACGTTTTACGCTACCTACAACTTGATTTACCATTTTCTACTATGGAATTTTTCAAGATCTTTTAAAACAATTCAATGATGATTCATGTTACAGACACAAGAAAGCTACGTGCCATACCTGACTTTACAGACTTTTTTTCACTTGGAATAAAACGTCTAATTCATTTAAGTACATTCATCGTTAAAAACTCGGCCCTTCGCCGAGCCTATGCGCAGTACCTACAAGTGATTAAAATTTTCATGAACCTAATAACAATAACCAGTAATGATAAACCATAAAACTCGGCCCTTCGGGCCTCGCAAGGGGCTCCGCCCCCCTGGACCCCCCCGGATGTTATTACTTTGAGCCTGACTGCTAAAATGTAAAAAACATGGAATCATGTTTTAGCTCCTCGCTCTCACTTTATTATAGAAATGATCACGACAATTGAGCTCTTGTGAGATGATGATCTCCTAATAGAAACTCGCGAGTAAACATTCACTTTATTATAGAAATGATCACGACGATTGAGCTCTTGTGAGATGATGATCTCCTAATAGAAACTCGCGAGTAAACATTCACTTTATTATAGAAAGAGGCTAAAGAGGCTACATACGAAATTACAGCTTCCTATAGTGTAAAGTATAGAAATTACCTATTAAATGATTTAACCACCGCTTCACAAATCAAACCGTTCTCGCAATATTCGGATCACCTGCTATGAATCACATAATCGAAACACCAGCTCAATGAAATCATCAGAAATTAACAAGCGGTTGCAATCATGTTCACAATATCAATAATTGAGAATGATCACCTGTGTGTAAACAATTATTCATATAACCATGCTCATAACTCAGCTTGTTGGCCACGCACTTCGCAGTAGTTAATATAGTATGGTTGGATAAATCGAGAGCTTTCGAACGAATGGTCAACGAATTTTGTGGGATGAAAAACGACGAAGTATCATATCCCTAGCAACGACTCGTAAGCGGAAATCATCACAATTATTGGCGCTACTTTCATCTCACTTTATAGCCTCACTTTTCGGCGGGGGATCCATCGCTAAAACATGATTCCATGTTAAAAAAAAAAAAAAAAAAAATAAAAATTTGAAGTAGGTAACCACATCTACATCTTATTTACCACCCTACATCTAATTCACGTACCTAAGTACTTACTTGACGCGTTGATAAGTCTTGGTACCAAGGCGGTCCAGCTTTCTCATTGATTTGTTTTATATATTCCTGTTCTGGAAATCAGATCAACATTCGTTTATTGCTTGATTCCATAACAATCACTATAAGATTAGGATTAAGATTTAGGGTGAAATCTCTGAAATCAGGGAGCTGAGGAACTTTTTAGATATTGATAGACGTAGAATGGTATACTATGCGCTCATTCAGTCGCTCATGATCTATGGTGCATCTGGTTGGGGAGGATGTAGCGCGTCCCTTCTTGATTCGTTATTCCTGACTCAGAAGCTCTTAATCAAAGTCTTACTTAAAAAAAGGACAAGATATTCGACAGAAGCTCTCTTTAAAGAGTTCGCGGTACTCAAATTGGGAGAGCTAATTGACAAGATAACTATAATTAAAATGTAAAAGGATTTACATAGCAACCACCTGAAATTTTTAGATGAGGGAAAAACAAGAACTTGTGGGCAATTTCTTTCGAAACTGCCTTTCCGTAGGACTCACCATGGCCAACGGGCGTATGATTACCGGGGAGTAAAACTGTTCAATGCCCTACCCCATGAGCTCCGCTCTATTTCTAAAATTGAAAAGTTCAAAAAAGAACTGAAAAAACATATAATAATGAGGCAATCTGAGACCCATTAGATAATATTAAAACTTATGATGGTAACTGAATAATTCCTATGTATTCTGATTTACATGATGTATATGTACCTATTGATTCTAATTCAGCTATATTTACTTACAAGATGATTATTGAATAAGGTATTGAATGAGTGTGCTGATTATGTATTACTCCTCCCCACAGCACAAGTCTACGACTTATAGTGGGGAGTAGCATTTATTGATTTGTGTAACTTTTTTTGTATTGCAATACCTATCTAAATAAATGCGTTAAAAAAAAAAAAAAAAAAAAAAAAAAAAAAAAAAAAAAAAAAAAAAAAAGCTCTAACATCATAACATCATACACTGTGATCATACATCGGCTGGGTATGTGCCAATAATAAATCTCGGCGTCACTTTCATTCAACCCTAAGGTGTGAAATTTAAGGGTAGAACTATTTAAAAATCGATATATCGAAAACTTATGAAATGAATGGGTGTTTTTTTTTTCATACGATAAAGATAGAACTCTCAATTTTATTAATCGAATAAGACCAACCGTTCGCGCTAAAGTTTAGTATTGATAATATTAAAATATCAAGTCAAATGTCTGTGGCTGCAAGCGCGAGTAGCGACATCCTAAAATCATTGAGTCATTCGCTACATTTTTCACCAATGACGGCTAGAAAGTGTAAGTGGTCGTAAAATCGGAACATTATCAAAACCGCCTTATAAACTACGACGATCGTATCAGCTGATATAATTCCAATGGAATCCTGACTTTGCGAAATCGAGTTTATAACAACACTTGTCAATTATAGATGGACAAGTGAAGCGTAGATAGGTGTTCTATTTTATCTCATTCTTTAATTTAATTAAATTCTCCTCGGTAGACTTCTGTCTATGCGGCTTGCTGTCTGCCCCCTGGACCCCCGGTTGCTTTCCGCTTTTAGCCTTCGGCTAAAATGCTAAAACATGGAACATTCTTTCTTCCCGCTAATTCGTAAATGTAAATAAATTTAAAACTACGACATAAATGTTTTACTAATCGAAATTAGAACAGAGTACCTAGGTAGGTAATTTTCTGTTATGGTGCGCGTCTACAATATTACCATAACTAAGATTAACTTCTCAACCAAGTGACAACAAAACAAGCCGCATTGTTTACTATATCCATTTATAACATAAATAAATATAAAACTACGAGATGAATTGAAGAACAAGTACGAAAGAAATGCGTGATAAATCGAGAGCTTTCCAACGAGTGGAGAACGATTTTTGTCCGGTGGATACCAAAGAAGTTTCATTTCCCCAGCAACGGCTTGGTTGTACGTGAAAATCAAAAGAAACAATTTTGTGACACTTTCGTGTAACGTTTTCGGGCAGTTAGCTCAAGGCTAAAGCATGTTCCATGCTAAAAATACATCAGAAAAGAAAAGCAAATAAGTTCAGAAAATCCCGTCATACAGGATGATCATATGAACGAGTTTCATATGAAAAGAGGCCCAAAAACAATTTTAAGGTTTTTTTTGCAAAACTAATACGATACCCATCATATTCCAGGTAAAAAATCTCTAAACTAAATATTTTGGTTTAAAACACGCTCATTTGAGTCTGGAATGGTAATAAATTACTAATTTGCTAATCGACTGTGCCGATCGCCCTCAATAGAACGACCAATTTTACTGGACAATATCTACGATAGTTGAAAAAGTTTATCTTGAAGTGGTTTAGGGACAACAAATTAATGAGCACAGCTTCGTTCTAGATATTAATATCTCATCGCATTGGCTTCACTCTTTAATAAAGACAACAGCCGTGGAAACAACCTAATTTGATACATCAATCTAACTTTTTCTTCCGCAATATGTTTGCCACACAGTTGCTCTAACGTTCCCCATAAAAATCTTGATTAGATCGCGTAAGTGTAGAAACACTCTCATAAAAACGAAGCATGTAGTTGAAAACAGCTGAAATCAACAAGCAATATTTCTTAGGGAAAGACCTTTCGTAAAATTAAAAAGTATCAATTATATTACATATTTGACTAGTTGGGCAGACTCCATGATGAAAACAATTGAAAAAGCGAATATTTTGCAGTACGAAATAGTAATGTGTTTTTGCGCGTGAAGGCGGAAATGTATGTACCACGAGATTACATTTTGGATTGAGACTACTTACCGATGTAGGAGGAGCCCGATGACTGAAATCAGGTTTAAACAGATGATATATATACCTACAAAAGGTTTATTTTAGTAATACTATTTTCAGTGAACTTCGATTTTTTAGTTCTTACCAGGAATGTGAGGCATTTAAACCCCATTGTGCGCCGGCGCCACAGTGTTTACGCACATTAATACGGAAATAATAAACCTTTGTGTAATAATTTGCAGCGGTTTTTAGTGTTGTACCCGTTTTTGAATTGGGGAAGGGAGTTAGATATGGCTTCATTTCCAAATTCATCACTTCATCATATACCCACGTTGTTTATGAACAGCCTTGGCATGCATTTCTCTTCTCAGCGTAGCCCAGTAGACTCTCTCCTGATACTCGCGGTCCCTTCTGGCTTCATCTTCCTCGTCAGCGAATAAGTAAGGGTTCACAGTGGTAACTGTGTTCAGCTTGAAGTCTTCTGGCGGGAGCTCTTCCATGTAACTCTTGTCCTTCGGATCCAAATGCTTCCACCAAGCCTTCTTTGGCTTTTTCTATATTTCGGATAACATTCCATTGTAATGCTGGTAGCTTATAATTTTATACTGCATTCTACAGGTTATGGCAACAAGTTCCAGCCACACAGCATGTCAGTGTGAACGAATTTTCATAAAATATCTTATTGTATTTCCTACGTTAAATTGTTTTGAAATTTGAGGAGCTTGAGCGCAAGGAAATGGTTACCTATCTATCAATAGTATGACAAAAACTTGTTCCAAATAATAACCTGCTATTCAAACAAAGTATCAAGTTAAGTTTTGTGCATACATTTTTAATGTTCTAGCTCATAGTTGGTAAACTTCTTTTGAGTAATATTATGCTGAACATTTTAAATTTAATGATTTTTAGACGGTTTTGCCATTTTAATGATCTTTTTAGTACAATTTTTGAAATGTAACCAATTTATTGTGCTCGAAAAGTGCTGCTCAACGTACTCATCCTTTCTCTTGGAAAGCTTGATTTTTTGGCTTAGAATTGTTATCTCATTCGTAAAGAGAGTTATCGTACTACTGTAGTACTGTTTCGATGATGATGTCTTTACGTCGAAATCGATCGCCCCCGGTTCTCGACTCGCTAGTGACGACGGACTCTTGCGAAAGTTATGTACGAGTAAATGATAATTTGACTATTAATACGAGCGGAAATAACCCTTGAGATTTAATACCATTACATACTAGGGACACGAGGAAGCTATAGCTTGCCACGTCCACTTTTTTTAAACAAATCATTTCCTCTTTGATATGTCAGCAGCTTTACAGGCTGAGAACACATTTAGAAGATGGAAATGAATGAATCGGGCTATGGACGCTTTCAATCAGAAATCCAAACGACAAACCATAAATCACCGCACAATTCGTTGTTGTCACACATTAGGAAGTGGATAAATGCTGAAAAAAAAAAACATGAAAATTAGCTGCTCATATCTGGTGCCGCATAGTCGATTCCGAATATATGGCAAGCATATCATAATTGATGGGCTCAATCAAAGAGGTGTTACAAATGTGAAATGTAGACATTATTCTAATAACGTATACCAAATTTCAACCATATATAACCAAGATCGGGTAACGTATACCATATTCAACCAAAACCCAGATTTCTGGCAAATGTTTAAACTCGATAAATAGTACCCTGAAAATGAGATTTGGCTTTAATGACAGATTTAGGATTCCTTGTTTTATTTATTTATTTATTTATTGTTTAAAAGCAAAGCGAATTTTTGTTTTGTGGCTCAAAGTTTACTTACCCATTGAAATCTAGTTTACACTATCCAATTACTTTCCTCTATGACTTTGGCCAGTAAAAATCTATTAGCTGTTTCTATTTTTGGACCAAGCGCATTTCTATATTGTTCAATCATCTACGTTTTAGAAATCAATTCATCTCATTTTGATTTTCTCGACAAAATGAGTGTACTCATCGAAAGGTTCACAGAGGTTTTCCACGTAAGGGTTTATAATAAAACCAGCGGATTTCCCGGCGCGTTGCAGCCGGAAAATACAAAGTTCCGACTAAAATATTCCACAGTGCACTTGAACATTCAACTGCTATTTACTCTAGTACATACCTACTATAATTCGCCCTCACTTTGTTTGAGATTTGAATGGGTTCACTTCATCCCCAAGTCGTTCTCATATATATTGTTGCTCCAAGTTGGTACCTAGTTGCCACATCAACGAGTACCACATTTTTTGTAGTACCTATGTATTATTTAACGATTTTCGCTTTCTTCTTGTGTATACCCGTTGCGAAGGGCGGCTAATTTGACGATTAGGATTAGGAGTAGGTAGTTTTGGGGGAGATTCCGATAGCCTATCATCGACCCGGTAGTGCAAGGAATTGAATTAGTTTGAAGAAGTTTCATGCAAACCGGACGAACTGTATACGGCCGCGCATGAAATACAAGAAATGTACATTAATTTATAATACATAGATGTTGATGGTTTAAGGTTATTGTTACGTAATACTGTTAGACGTACTTAGTGTCTACCCAGTGGTGACGCTAGTATATGAAGTGTTTTGTGGTAGTACATGTAGGTATTTTCTGAAGAAGTGTAAACTTTGGAATTGAAGTGCTGTTCCTTGCAAAATAGAACGAAAAGGTTTTGAACATTAATTACTCTACCAGTTAAATAGAGAGTTCCTAAAGCAATAGATTGATAGAGATGAGGCGCCTTATCGTGAACGGAAAACACTACTGCGCATGTGCGGGCAGATGAGGCGCCTCATCTCCAATAAGACAAATTTATTTCACCTAAACATAAGACGCTTTATCCCGAACCAACCTATCTCATCTCTTCCTCCCTATCGCAAAGTAACCTTACACACTGATAACAGTGATATTCATTTCTTGTTGGTATTATTGATTAATGAAAATTATATTCATTTTCTTGTTCATAAATTTTCAAAATCTGCCATTGCAAAACCTTTTTGTGAATAAGAAAAGAACTAGGAAACTTAGAAATGCTGGAAACTGAACACACGGGATAGGCGGGAAAATCCCCTTGGTGGTTCAGCGTTACTTGAAGATAAGTAGCGTCACTTTAAGATGAAATGCTAATTCGACCCTCTTGATTTTATCAGGTTACCATCCACTGTGGCTCACCCCAGATGATAAAATCCCCAAGCACCTTATTCCAATTGACTTATTGTTTAGGAACTCTCTAATATCTCACTTTTTCCACCGATTTCGCTTCTGTCATTATGGGTTAATCTTGTAAAAACAGAATTATTTGTGTTCCTTCTTCCGAGTCCAGTTCTTGGTATAACTTTAGTAAATTCCAATTAAAACTCTAAGCAATGAACAATTTTGTTATAGACTACAATAATTACCTACTAAGTTGCAAGCATATCAATTACATAGAGATTTTGTTCTTTATACTGTTGACAATTATTGTGACATAGTTACAAGGCGTGCACATGACTTGTGTTCAGTTAGCGCGACTAAATATATTTTATGTGATCTGATTTGAAGTAATTGGCAATCAATAATTAAAAGCTATGAATAATAAAAATCTAATCGGAGGTCGATATTTCGTACCATAGAGTTTCTACTTGCTTTGGCGGTCACCCTATATGGGTTATATCATGGGTTATAAAAAATTGAAACAATTCGATAACAGGGTTTAAAAGTTGTATTATTACAAAACTAAAATTACAAATTTACAACTAAAAAACTATCGTAAAAAAGTAGATAAGTCTTAAACACACAGTTTCATACAAACTTTCCTTCCTATTCTACCGTACGTAGACAGTTTCCAGATATATTGTTTCCGTTAATTTCAGCATTGGATTTTTTTCAAAGCTTCCCGCTTTTATTACATAGGTAACTGAATGTACTTATGTATTTTTTTTTCTTCAATTGTACACCTCAATGATGAGTATTGCCTTCGGTATAATCTTTTCTGAACTAACTTTCAATACTTTCATCTCCAATTCTTGTATATTACAGCCTTAAAAATGTACAACGATTTCCGTTTTTATGATACAGGCCCGTAGAGATGCGTATGGAGGAAGTTCGTTTATACATGTTCAGATTTACTGTTCTTAAGATAATTGTTTTTATCAACTAGGTACAGCAATTCTATTAGTATAAACTTATATCTAACTAAACCTGGGGGAGGGGATGTTAGTTCGGTGTGGTTTCGTCGCTTGAATTGTATTTCTTAAATATTCACCAATTTGCTTTTTTTCTTTGCAAGGCTCGTAGGTACTAATGTATCTGAAAAGCCCGTTTTGGCTGTTTTGCGTTTTATTTTTCGTTGTTTTGTTGTGTTGCTGAGCCGTTTTATTTAGCAGGCGCAGTCGCAAGCGCATCGGCGAACGCGTTTCTCCCTCTTCAGAAGAGAGCTGACATCACGAATAGATCTTGGTTGAACGTCTGAAATCAAAGACAAGCGGAAATTAGATAGATGGATTGGAACATAACAGTGGTAAGAAAATATCAGCAACTAGAATTTCATAATGCAAACTGTCAGTGGTAACTCCGAAAATCCAAAAACTGGATTCGCAAAATATTTGTTGACGTTTTCATGTCTTTAATTTGATACACGTGGAAATTTCGCTTTTTTTTCGAAACAGAAAAAGCAAGGCAGAAAATCGCCACGAAGCACGAACTGACTTGTTCATGAAGTTATAAATAAAGATGACAAAAAGGGTACCATGTAAGTAAGTATGATTTCAATTTGTTGAGAACTTGGAGAATATTGGCTTGCAATTAAATTATTTTAGATTCAAATCCATTCATTTTGGAGTGCAATAGTTAATATAGGCTCAATCTGAACTTGTCAAACTAAAATCATAATAGTTTCTAATAGTGTTTATTTAATTTCCACCAAAATACCTACGTCTTCTCAAATCAAGAAATATGATCTATTTATCCTTTTGTGGTTTTTCATAGTAAACTATAATCTCTTATCAATTTCGAATGTTCTTTAGACAAATCACTTCTAGTAAAACATTCTAATAATTTTCTCTAAATTCTATTATCTACCTATCAAATTTAGGTAAATTTAATCCTAAAAGGGGGCATAGCCACTCCACCACCTGCCCTTTGCTATAGAGGCAGGAAACTACTCAGTTTAATTATAATTCCAAAGGAAACCATATTTCACCAATTCAGACTCGGTACCACCTGTTCATAATTAAAATTTCTTCATAATAGGTAATGTTTATTTTAAAATGAATTCATGTCCCTGTTAAATTTGAAAGTTTGGACCTGCCACATTCGTCTTAAGTTCATCAAACCATTGAGTTACTCACATGAAACTGTAAGTAGAAAATGTAAGATGTAGATGTATTTTATGATTCCATTTATTTTAATGATTATAATAGAATTACTCTGAAAACCATAACATGTTGTGAAGTGGAATAGGCAAGTCAATATAACTTTCAATGGCCTAGCTAATTCTCATATAAAATATGAAACTTTGTTCTCATTCAAAATCTTGTGTTAGGTACCTTTTGAAATATTCTTTAATTTAATCAATTTTTTTCTTCAAAAATAATAAATTTCTTTAAAATATTGTTTCTAGCAAAACTTAACACCTTACTGGAGAACTCACCTTAAAATGTTTTCTGTGAAAGGAAACTGCTCTGAAAACCCCTAAATTATTCAGCCCTACCAGAATGAAATTTCTAACGTTCACCTACGTAATAACAACAAAATTTGATTAAAGATTAGTGAAACTATTAAGTGCTAGTCATGAGTAAGTGGATAGATGGTCATGGAAATATTGAGAATTGAAGATGTGAAACTGAAAACTATGGTTCAAATTAAATATATTCAGCTTAGTAAATTGAGTATTTGAATAAAAAAGTTCACTTTCCTATTTTCAACAAAAAGATATAAATCAACAATGGGACAAGTTTGAGAATTCAAAATTGGAAATCTACTTAGTGATATAGCTATTGATTTAAAACATAAATTAAGAATCCTATTATCAGTTCCTTTCGACAGAGTTATGGATGCATCCTCCGAAGCCTACCTATTACTTGAGGTGTGAGATAATTCCAATAAAAAACTATTAACCAAATGGCATTCCCCCCACCTGTTTTTTACACGTAATAAAAGTATCGAAAGTATCGATACTTTTGAGCCGATATTGGAGAAGTATCGATACTTTTCTTTCGATAATGAAAGTTTCGACAGCATCCCGTCAGAGAGATACCACTCCAACTAATACTAATGTAGCTATACTAATACTAATGTAGCTTTTAATGAGCCATGTTCGGAGTAGATTGGTTTTCCAGCGATCTGGATCGCCCATCCAACGCCAAACTCAGCTTCTAGAAAACACGAGTATGAGTGGCGCCGCCCGTTGTTCACCAACGGGACGACGACAGCGCTATCTCTGAGACCCTGACGGGACCTCGATGACGGGAACTCTGTTACAAAGTCCTAGAAAAGAGCCTCACAGAGCCTTTGAAGCCCATGAGCCTTTTCTAATGTATTATATTCTACGTTTCTAGGAAGATTTCAATTCAAATTTCAGCAACTTAGAGCCATTGGGAGATAAGTTAGGCAGGGAGCCATTGGGAGAAAAGTTAGGCATGGAGCTCACTCTGTTGACCAGGGTGGTTTTGCATGTTTAAATTTAATATTTTTTCCAGGGAGACTCCGTTTCAAATTTCATCATCTTAGGGCGCTTTGTGGAGAAATTAGCCTCAATCCTAAATCAGCTGACCAGGCTGATCTCACATTCCACTCTACGTGTCCTAAATAGAGTAGCTCTGTTTCAAATTGCAGTATCGTATATGGTGATTAGGAAAGGAACGAGCCTCATAGCTCGCTCAGTTAATCTGAGCGGTTTCTAGGAAATTATATTCTACATATCCTAGGAAGGCTCCATTTTTATGTTTCAGCATGGTAGGACAATTAGAATAGAAATTAGCATCATAGCTCAATCAGCGATCAGGGTGGTTCCGCACATTGTAATCCTATTACACGTGTCCTAGAGAGACTCCGGTTTGAATTTCAACATCTTATGGCGACTAAAAGAGAAAATAGTCTCAAACCTTTCTCAGCTGATCTGTGTGGTTCTGTACGTTGCAGTTCTATTTTACTTGCTTCAGGGAGTCCCCGTTTCAAATTTCAGCATCGTCGGTAGATTAGGAAAATAATAATTATTCTCAAATCTTAGTTACCAGAATACGTAGAATGTTTTTCGTAGGAAAACGCACAAATATTCCTCATTCAGCTTAAGACATAATGTCAAGACAACTCGTTTGGTCAGTTGTTCAGTTATACCTATTTCAATCAAAAGTGATAACCAAGAAATGTTCCTTTTTGCGTTTCAAATAACTTAGTTTACTTATGGGTTCACATGAAAGTGGTCGCACACCTCAAAGTTGATTGAAACGATGCTTAGAAAAAATCTAAAAATGCAGAAGATGGTTTTACGGAGGAGGGGAGGTTTAGAAGGGATGGTTTTGCTGCCGATTATTATATGACAAATTGAGTGTATTCCGAGTAGCTAACATTCATGGTAGGCTTACAGCTGAGGAAATGAAAACGGAATGAAAAACATCTTCGTATCACTATTTCGTTACATTTTGGTGCTGGTAGTTTTAAATAGTGTTCCATGCAAGAATGGCACCTTCGGGAGCCACCTGGCTAGTTCCAAATCATAGAATGGCTTCACCAATAAAAGCCTAATTTTCCAAGTGATGGGGGTAGAAGGAGGCACCAACGCATGAGCTCGACATTAATAGAGCAAGGGGCGATGACATACCTCGCAATGGAAGGCCTATCCAGTAACCTCCGAGCCATATGACCCTGTCTCAGTAACCAAGAACAACTAAGGAACCACTAACTACTAACAAAATGGAAATCTCATAGATGAAAGAAGATTTGCCGGGTTTAAGGGTACCAAGAACTAAATATATGCTGGACAAAGGACCGCTTTGATACGTGATCGTTGATGCTGACAATCTTTCTGCCTTCTTGCACTCTGAGGCATGGAGTGGCCTCATTCACTGTTTGGTTGGTCGACATCCGATACTGGGGGAATATAGCGGTACTAATTTATGATCTACAGAGACGTTTAAGATGCTGTCTTTTCATAGGAATGAACCTCAATTCTTATCAGTGGTCCTTTTCAGAACCATCAACCGAATCTCACGTGCAAGTTAACAACGAGCACCTGACGTTTCCAATTCTACTCAGAAGGTTCCTAGTCGTATGGGAATGGCTTAACACATCCTCAGGATGAGGACCTAAGAGGAAAACAGGATACCACTTCCCCCTGTAATATGAAACAAACTATAATTTGAAAAGAAAAAAAAAAAATTTACTGTCAGTTATTCATTTCCTCGTACATTTTGGGGTGTAAAACTCTGATTACTATGCCCCCCCCCCCCCTTCCCGCACTTTCTTTCCCGCTTCTTGAAAACAGTCGGTAGTGGGTTGTGTACTTGTGACTCACAGTGTGGTCTGTCGGATGCTGGCAGCTGTCTGAAGCTTGGGGGTGGTGGTGGCTTGAAGGTTTCAGAGGGCACTGGGTGCTGCTCGACGGCGTCGATGGCCTGGAGAACGGGGTGGCCTTCCATGGAGCGTCCTTCTGGCCTGGGGTGAGCTTGTGGGTGGAGAATGGGAATGATCTGAAACGAATTTATAAAATTGATCAGGTAAACTTTACTTAACGATGTAATCTGTTACTTGTACTCAACCATGGCCATTTTAAAAATCTATGATAAAACGCTTTTATAAAATGGCTAATATTGTTATAACAATAAATATAATAAAACAAAATGTTAAACACTATTTTTTATTAAATGGTGTTGCATTAAGTTGTGTTTATATTATAAGTTTCTCTTAGCCAAGGCACAAGTTTGTAGCATGGATTTTTCCTTCGTGCGATGATACGATGATCTCACCGAAAATCAAGCTTATGATTGTAAGAAAAAAATAACATGTCATTTTGTGTTTATGTTTCTTATGGTTTACTATTTTCACAACTTTCTAGTTTTATTATGTACCTGTTGCCCTATTAAAACCTTTTATTGTGATTTTGGGATGATTTTAAACTAAATTTACTAATTTGTGGATTGTAAAGCATGTTAAATCACTTTTTGATTAAATAACCCTTTTTTTAAATTTACACAACATCAACTCAACCAATCGTTGACACTCACAATTTTCCGAGCTATACGATATGCTTTTAATTATGTCATTGTAATCCAGAAAATTTTTTTTGAGAACTCAAGAACCTTGTTGGAATGTTTCCTTAGGGATCAATAATGAATGCACTTTTATCATTCACTAATGATTGATTCGACATATCCTAAGACACTAATGATTGACACCACGTTCCACCAACATTTCCGAGGGACACTAAATGCTTTTAATGTCGTCACTTTAATTCAAGAAACTTCTTGAGAGCTTATTAAGAACCTTGTTGAGAAGTTCTTTTATCATTGGCTAACGATTGATTCGACGTTTCGCAAAATCTTTCGAGCGACACGTCATGCTTTTGATTCGTGTGCTGCTCAAAAGACTGCAAAAATGCGACTCCAAAGTAGCGGTCTTACGCTTTCTAAGAGCAATCGCTAAGGAATAATAACTTCGATAGTTCTCGTCCTACGATATTAGTTCTCCTACATAAAGAAGGCACCACATGGTTTGATACTATTAAGTAGTAGGTACTAGCAAATTGTAGCTACATATACTGAGAAGGTGGTTCGCACCGACGCACAGTACTTTGAGTATGTATCAAAAATCGAAAAAACGATCGGTCAAAATTCTTGAACCCGAGTGCAGTTATCTATCCTTGGATAGTCCGTGGGCACGATTCAAAAGGTCTCCACAAGCCACGCACAGAACACTAGAGCGCAAGTTCAGCGGTCCAACTGTCAACAACTCACTTCACCCAAAACACTAACGATGAACTACCTGTTCATTACGAGTGCAGAAATCGTCCGAGCTACTTCTGAGATCGTTGTGCTCTTCATGGCGAGTTACGACACAGGTATGGGCTATATTTATGTGGTTCAATAATTTTTAAAGTGTGAATTTCCCTCAATTACGCCGTTAAATCTTTACCATAATAATCCCAAAAATTTTCGACTAAACCTCTACCTTAGGAACTGAATTTTTCAAAAAGAGGAAAAAAGAGGAGTTAGATCATTTGATTTTTGTTTTTTGACACTATTCCTTCACTCTATCCCGTTGGAATTACCTTCGACTAGCCGCGACTTTTTCCTATGCTTTTTTCAATCTTTTCAGCCAGAGTTCCTACAAATCGGACACTGTTCGGAAAATGGAAGTCCGGGAAGAGCATGGAAGGCAAAAAATGCAACATCCTCTCATTCTTGCTGTCCGATTCGGGTCTTCAACCGGATATGGACGAAGTAAAAACAAAAATTTCTTTCTTCCACACCTACGTTGGAAAATTGCGGAAACAGTGCGGCAGGAAAAATGCGGTTTTTGCGGATTTTTCAAGTGGCTGAATCTGCCGAGTTCGTTTTTTGAACCATTTTTCCCTTCGGGTGCGACGAAAACCCGTTCAGGATCGAATTGTGGAAGACCCATGAAGCCCTTTCACGAATGCAGTTCATTGACGAAAAAGAGGCGTGTACAAAATTTGGTCACTCTTCATATTTCTCTTTATAAACCAAGCCCTTATTAATTATTTGATCATGTACTACCTAGTCATTAAGTTCCAATACCCTTCTGTGTATTGGTACATGTAAATTTATATTTATATAAATTACACGTTGGTTGAAATAATTTATTCAATACATTTTCTATGAAGGTTTCCTAATCGTGCATTTTTTTCCCTCTCTCGTAGGTAAATTACGAATAATGCTTGGTAAAAGAAAAGTCTTCTTCTTTTAGTGGTTCTTGGTAATCTTTTAGTAGGCAGGTAGTTGATATGGTGATTAAAAAAATTTATGATTTTGATAAGATGGAATTTGTAGAATTATTTCGAGAAAAAGGTGAATAGCGCGTTTGGTTGACTTTTTTTCAGTTTTACCTATTAAGGGCTTATTTACGACCCCCACATCCATATATATTCGTGATCAGCATAACATTCCCTACCAGAATCCACCAAAAACAGATTTTTGAACAGCTGATCCTTACAATCAAAGTACTGTGCGACGTTTTCAACCCGGGAAGTTGAAATTCGATAGGGTGACTCTCTGGGACTAAGAAATGATTGAAATAGTGGTATCTAGCCTAATCAGCTGAGAGAGCTAATTTCTCTCTTGCTCACCACAGGAAGTTGAAATGTGATAGGGTAACTCTTTAGAGCATTAAGAGAAGATTGAAATGATGGGCCCTTTCCTGATCAGCTGAGTGAGCTAAATTCTCTCCTGTTCACCATAGAAAGTTGAAAATTTGGTAGGCAGTCTCCCTGGATCACTAGGAGACGATTGAAATAATGGGCTGAGTGAGCTTATTTTCCTCACGTTCACCCAATGAAATTCAAATATGACTGGAAGCATATCTGTGACAACAAGAGTCGAATTAAAGGAAGGGCTTTGTTTTGATCAGCTGAGTGATCTGATCAGAATATTCTGTGAGGACCCGAGTCCTGCTTTACATATTGATTGTTATAAACGCTTCACAAGCACGTTCCATGTTTTTTGAATTAGAGCACTAGGCTCTAAACATAAAGACCTGGGGGGTCCTGGGGGGCTTCCTCCCACGTTGAGGCTCGAAGGGCCTAGTTTTTGTTGGAAGCTGTTACAAATATACATTCATTTATGAAATGTACAAGTGTTTTCAAATGGAGTCTTTCTGTATTGACATATTATACTGTAGATATAACCTATATATAATATTGTAGCTGTTAGTACTGTTCTGATTATTATTACAATTACCTCTTCCTGGATGAAGACTTGTTCGGCGGAGTCTGGAATCATCTGAGCCTGAGGAGGGAACCTTCTGTGCTGCTGTTGTTGCTGAGCAGCCATTTGCTGTGCAGCCATCTGCTGTTCAACTGCCAACTGCTCCTGTACGGCTTGGAGGACTTGGGGAGGGAGCTCAACTGGGCCCTGCACAAATGAAATTCATATTGGTGATTGTTTAATCAATAATATATGGGCACCTATCAGAAATACAGTCCTATCTAGGTAGTTTCTTTCACCGCCTTCTTTCCTACCTACTGTTTACGACAGAGAAACGATAATGTTTTAAAACACGAACCTCTAAGCGTGAAGGATTAATAGCAATATATATATATATATATATATATATATATATATATATATATACAGGGTGATTCCCTCGCAGATGCAAAAAAAATTTTGGGTGAAACTACATCAATAATGGAGTAAAACCGCATATTTTTATCTCAATCCGTACTCGAGATATGATTTTGTAAAGGTTTTTTCGGGAATACCGTGTTTTTTCATTTTAAACTCGGATTTCTCCACTTTGCCTCATTTAATTTTAACTTTCAACCTCATTTTCGGTATCAGCATTAAATATCCTATAAGAATAGTGTACTTGGGTTCTTAAAAAGTACCATCCGAAGACCCTCACATCAGTTCAAACATTGACGATTTCGAAAAAATAATATTTCTGAAAATCTTTAAAACTTTACTACTCTTCCAAAACGAATCCTGGAAACTGGCAAATCTCATGAAAACTGCTTCATCTAATATGCTTTCCAACGGTATTATCAATTTTACTTTTATTTTTTTATTTAGGGGAGAAAATAATGTTTTAATGTTAAAAAATGTGGGTTTTTCAATGAAATTGTTGGTTTTCTCGAAAGATGACCCTCCATGAACCAACGAGTATGGGGTCGGTTTCTATGTATTTTTTCTCGCTGGATCGAATCGAAACTCTTGCAGATCTCTCAACTACGTTATAATCGAGTTTTACACTTCAATTAACTAGTTTTACCCCATAACACACATACATTTAATCGTAACAAACAAACTAAACATTTGCGATTTTAAGTGTAAAACTCGGTTATAACGGAGTTGGAGAGATCTACAAATGTTACCGTTCGATACAGCGAGAAAAAATACATAGAAACCGACCCCATACTCGTAGGTTCATGGAGGGTCATCTTTCGAGAAAACCAACAATTTCATTGAAAAACCTACATTTTTTAACATTAAAACATTATTTTCTCCACTAAATAACAAAATAAAAGTAAACTTGATTATACCGTTGGAAAGCATATTAGATGAAGCAGTTTTCATGAGATTTGCCAGTTTCCAGGATTCGTTTTGGAAGAGTAGTAAAGTTTTAAAGATTTTCAGAAATATTCTTTTTTCAAAATCGTCAATGTTTGAGCTGATGTGAGGGCCTTTGGATGGTACTTTTTAAGAAGTCAAGTACTATTCTTATAGTAAATTTAATGCCAATTTCGAAAATGTGGTCAACAGTTATAATTGAATGAAGTAAAGTGGAGAAATTTGAGTTTAAAAGGAAAAAACACGGTATTCCTGAAAAAACCTTTAAAAAATCATATCTCGAGAACGGATTGAGATAACAATATGCAGTTGGCGGCATTTTACTCCATTTTTGATGTAATTTCACCCAAAATTTTTTTTGCATCTGCGAGGGAATCACCCTGTATATATATATACTTACCTCCACGATAAGCTATAGCGGAGATATCGTTGCACTTATTTGAATTAAGTATTTAATTTAAAAAAGTTACAAACCTAAGTATTTGATTTTCAAACTGATTATTTATAGAACACGCTAGATTTTCTCTTCTAGGGATGTCTAGGTATTTTGGTTGCGTATGATTTTTGGAGTAATTGGTGCTGCCAACAAAGGTTAACGATTTAAGTGAGATGAAAATTCACAGAGCTACCTTAGCTCTGATACTGATTAGTTAGACCTACGTGAAAATCTTCAAAATTCCTAGTAGGTACATACGTATTAGGGTAAGTAGAAAACAAATTCATTCGTCGCTTTTATTTCAAATGACGCGATCAGGTTAGGTATTATTGCTACGGATGTGGGTACTTGGGTCTCATTTGGGTAATCGTTAATAAATAAAAAGAAAATAAAACTAAATAATCTGCACAAAATTTCATATCGGCCGACATTAGTCCATGATCCTAGAAATTTCGTTACATAAGATACTAAACTCTTAGTGTTTAATATTAGCGGTTTATAATTGAAGTTCTGCATTTGTTTTCAGCTTATTAAATCGGCTGAAAGCGCTGTACGATCAACGTTTTGCTCGATCAAACCAATTAATGATATATTTGAAAAAACTCGATCATCATGAAATGATAGAGTTCTATAGAAATTCAAGTTCTCTACCTGTGTTCTATAGAAGGTAGGTATTTCCTAAATTTCAAGAAGTAAGTACCATACGATCCTTTCAGTTCAGAGTCTATTTAAAAATTAAGTAGTGGGGGTTAATAGAGAGGGCGATATTTCCATGGAAGATTGGGGTAGGTGCATCATCTCACAGTTTAGTACCTAATTTGCCTTCCATTTTCGAGATAAACTGCAAAGATTATTAATGTATGGTTAAATCCTAGAAGACATTGCATTTAGACTGATGGTAGCCTCTGCTCATGCGTAAATGTGTAATCGAAGACACACACGTAACGTAAATATTTGGTACCCAGAATTTGAACTTATGCCTTTACCTTCTTCGAGAGAGAAGTTATTTTTAAAGACAAGCACTATAGCAACATATGCCACCGAGGCCATTGAATCAAACCTTTCAGACTGTGGGAGTTATCCTTGAACGTAACATAACCTTAGTCAATATTTGATTTTGGTTAAATTGTTAAGGGTTGTATGAGTTGGTAGCTACCAAGAGGTGATTTAGTTGCTGAGTGTGAAAAAGCAGGCCAGAAGTGTACGCAGATTACTTATCAAATACCGAAATAATAAGTGAATAAATATTGTTAATAAATTAAAATGATAAATGGAAGAGAAATATTATAGACGCACGCGTTTTCAAATCGCCAGTGGCGTATCTGTTATAGACTTATTTACATAGGTACCTGAGCTTGCAATTGGGGGTGGACTTGCTGAGGCTGCTGGACCTGCTGGGCCATGTGAGGTGGAACTTGGGGTCCCATGTGAACGCCGGCTTGGGGACCGTTCATGTGGGGAGCGACCATATGGGGAACAGGCCTGGGCATCTGCTGGAAATTCCAAAATAGAACAGACATTTATTTAACGCTAATCCAACTCTGCGTGAAGAATAAAGAAAGAAAAATAACAACTATTTTCTTCCAAAGCCATCACATTTAGTCGCTATTGAACATTTATTCTACTAGCTGTGCCCACTCGCTTCGCTCGTTCGTCGAGACCTGAATGAAGATCACAGTGTACCATTAAATAAACGTGTAATCATTGTGTCAGTACTGCCTGGAAAACACTATCTACATTTATGTTTATCTATCACATCCAGAAAGACTCCCATCCAAAGTTCGACATTTTAAGTTGAGTAGGAACAAAATTAGCTGCAGAGCTCATTCTGCTGATTATAGTGGCTCCTTAAGTAGTAATTATGCTCAACCCTACCCAGAGAGGTCCCGTTCCAATGTTCGGCATCTTAGGTTGAATAGCAAATTAGCTTCAAAGCTCATTCTCCTATTTGGAATGATTCATCAAGTTGCAATTATACTCTACCACACCAAGTGGGGCCCCGTTCCAAAGTTCAGCATCTTGAGGTGTGCCTCCTTCACCTTTTAAGGGTAAAAAAAAAAAAAAAAACGGTGTGAATGGAGGGGTAATACTGACAAATCGTGAAGTTTAGACTATTCTCGTCAGATTTTCGTGATTCTTCTTTTTTGGTCAATTATGTCTAGTTTTGGAGTTTAAAATTTCATGATGGAAGTTATGAATGGGGGGGAGGGGGGGTGATAGTTACAAATCGAGATATTTTCGCTGAACTCATCTGATTTCTGAGACGGTTTTGATTGATTGTTCGATTCAGATTTTAGTCCAGTTATATATGCAACAAACCTTGGAAGTTTCAAATTTACTGTACTGGGGAGAGATGGAAATGGGGGGGGGGGGGGGGGGAATTCCGATAAATCATGATATTTTAGTTTTTTATATTTTGTTAATCTTTTGGTTTTGTTGTGCTAAAAATCGGGGGTTGATTTCGATATATCGTGGTATTTTCAATCAATTATTTATAAAAGCTATTCATACTTTATTATGGTTGTGAAAGAGGGGAGGGGGGGGGGGGTTGTAACATATTTTTACGTGTTAGGTTATAATGGAGGAACTACATCTAGTAAAATCACGATCTATTTGCCATTCTCACCAAAAAGTTACAATCCATTGATATCCCCCCCCCCCTGAAATTTTGGCATTACCAGTATGTAAATATAGATAATATATAGATTAATCAGAATAATTGCTTTTTCTTGATTTGTCCCCACCAAAAGCTCAGTATTTTTGTAAGGTAAAAATTCGTCATCCTTTAATATGAAGATGCTTTTTGGTCTTAACAGTTTTCAGAATAATTTTCTATCCGTCGATCTATTCCTTGTTTCAGGGTAAATGTGCTGATTACCCAAATTAGGAAATCGAGGGTAGTTCGAGGATGGTTACGAGATGGCTGTTAAATTTCATCGCCAATCATCAATCGAATGAAGAATTTATTGACCAATGTAACAATTGACCAATTTTCATGCGATTTTGGGAAATTAGTTGGGTTAGATCACGTGCCCCCTATCATAGTATTCATCGTTGTCAAATTGAAATGATTTCGTCCCAGATCAATCTAAATTATCACCTGATTTTGACGAAATTCTCAGGTATTGAAAGTTTAATTATCGTCAGACCAATAGAACTATACGCGCATGCGTAAACGTGAATTTAATGTAACATCTATTTTTCACTTTAGAATTCTCCAGACCAGAGCTGATACATATTGATGTTCCATTTCGCCCTTAATTGGAGAGCATTTGAAAGATATCTCATAGTAAATTGTTTTGATCTCATAGTAAATTGTTTTGATTTCCTTTGTGATTGTACCAACAGTGGCCTGTATACATGAGCGAACATTATAGGTATTTGTTGTTGAAGAGACAAAATGTCGGAACTATTAAGTTACAATTTATTTTCAGTTGTGCGTGTTAGGTAGCAGAAGGCCCCCAAGTTGCATGAACCAAGTGCTCGAGCGCATTCCTATATTTGAATTCTAGGAAATAGCTATATCTCACGATTCAATGGCTCTCAAATTCGCGAGTAAGAGGGTGGACTCGGGGCAATTGCTTATTAGAGAACTTTTAAAGGTGAATTTGGTTTTCCTAGGTAAGGTAAGTATCAAGATATTTAACAGTCATAAATAAAGACCCGGATTCTGGCCGCTTTGGTGTCTTCCCACCAGATTAGATTAGAGTAGATTATCTTATCCCTCTCACCCTTTATTTTGAACTACCTAATAATTCTTTATGTCCTAGTCACAATACGTGAGAAAGCCGTACACACCGTAGTTGGTAGTCTCATATATCTATGTTGTATCGTATACCCACGTTTAGGATAGCAGAGAAGATATTCCCTAGTCCCGCCCAATATTTATAGTTTGACCACCAATTCTCGTACAGGTGTTTTTTTATCGAGGGCTATCAATGGACAGAACTATTGTTTTTGATTTTGAAGGCAATAAATAAGAAATATATCAAATTCTATCTACTATCGACTATCAAATCAGTATATTACTCAAGTTGTGGAGTATTTGAAGCGGTTTATTTTAATTTTAGCATGAATGGAGGTCTCTCCAAAGAGTGTTGAACCATTTCCGTTGAATAAAAACTGACGCAGTAACGTTTCCCAAGGATCGGTTCCACTGAATGTGAAAATGATCAGAACTGAATTTTAATAAGTAACGCTGTAAGAACTGTCGATTTTGGTTTATTATCTTCACTAATAAACCTTTGTAATCAACCAAGAAAAGTTAACTTTTAACATCCCACCCCCTCCTCCCAAACTTTATCGGTGTTACGTGTCAAGTTCAATGTGTAGTCGAGATTCAGCATCGAAGTGTTAACACTATTTAGTGCTAATGATTAGTGTTGTTGAAATAGTACGAGTATTAAATTAAAACTTCTGCAAATAAATTTTTTATAAAAAGAGAATAAATGTCGTACTTGGTGGTGGAAATGCATGGGGTGAGGTCCATGAGGGATGGCGTTGGGGTGGAGGGGAATTTGTTGGACCTGAATGGGAACGACGTGCATCTGCATCATTGGTACATTTTGTTCTTGTTCCATGGGCACATGTCTGAAACAAATAAGGGAAAGCAGATGAGCTAAAGCTGACTGAGATAAGTATTCCTTTCATATTAAATGCATTTTTTCTTATCCCAAGAAGATGACGAAAAAGATACTGCAGCTAATAGAAGTAGTACCTATGTATAATGCTAAATGTATTTCTAATTTTCGGTGGACTCCAACTTATGAATAGTAAAATGATTTAGTATTTCTCCAACTTTTTCAAATTCAGTGATATAGGTTAAGTATATCAACTTTTCTTCAACATCACATTTCTTTTTGAGCAGACTCAATATATAGTGAACGAACAGCCTAGGTAGGGTATATTTATGTTGGAAAGGCATCATTTTCTTCATTACTAACTTGTGAAAGAAAGAAATAGGTAGTAAAAGTTCCGGTCATGCAGTATGACCATATGAGCGAATGTTAGTGTTATATTTATGTTAAATTGCTTTTGGAATCACAGTCTTTAGTTACAGAAATGGAGAAATATAAATTTAATGAAGAAAAAACTGTTTTCAATAATATTCTGCTTTAAAAACAAATTTTAAAAGGTTTACCATTTTTTGCATTTTTTAACGATTCCTTAGCTCTTTTTAATAAAATCTAAGTATATTTTTCATCACCTCATTTTGAATGCTGTAGTTTATAGATTAAAACATAAACATCTTTTGAGTAAAACGACAAAATAAATATAAAATAACGATTTTTAGCTGTTTCTGCCATTCTAGTTCTATTCTTTATTCCTTCCCTAACCTTTTTACGAAGAAAATTTGATTTTGAACATTTTTGGAGCCATTATGATAATAATGACGATTCGTGATGATAGTATAATTAATAAATATTGATGATATAGTTTTATTTTCCCATTAATAAATTTCTTATAGCTTCTGACCCTACAATTTATTGGATGTCAAACTACGGATTGATTTCAGGTTTGTTTACTATATCTCTTTAGTACCATGTTGAGAATACTTACCTCACGTAGTTGTTGCTATTATATCTGTACATTCCGTTCATTCCTGGAAACATGTTCATTCTTCCAAACCCATTCATCATCATTGGATAGCCAAAAGTTCTACGGAAGCACAAGTATGCAAGGAGTATTAGTTAGCGCATGCGGTGTAAGTTTCAAACTTTTCTACATGTACATCAAAGTGCACTGGTGTTTACTATCCTACATAGGTTATTTATTAATAACCGTATTCAAAGTGTATTATTGGTGAATGTTGTGTTGAGTGCATTTGAAAACGACCAGGCTCTATTGCAAATAATACTTACGTCGTGATGTTATTATATTACATAACTCATTATTATGCAAACATCTCATGAGAATAGAGATATATAGTTATCAAGATAAAGTTAGAATTGTTTTTACAGGCAATATTATATAAGCGCATGACTGGGCGTAAAAAAAGGACGAAATTTTTGCTTAGTATCTTGTATCTAGTTAGAAATCAATCTACATACATTGTCTTTCAATTGGTTATCCTATTTTCGTAGTTGATTGATTGAATTTCTGAGCTTCCCCTTCATTATAGTATACGGGGGAAAGTTTTTATATGGATTAGTCATGTACAAGAACAAAGAACGTCAACACTGAAGTCAATTTAGTAAAGAAGAATTTAGATTTGGACTTTAAAGTTCGTAAATATCAAAATCGTGTAAAAATCAACAACAATGTAAAATGCAAAGTGCAGTAAATTGCTTAGTTAGTAAATTAGTTCAATATACTGAAACTCCCTGGTCCCGTAAGATATAATCCAGCTTATAATAAGTTCGATCACCTGTTTACAGTCAATGATTTAATTCTTTATAGGTATATTATAATTACCATTCTTATTCTTTATAATTATTATATTATACTTTAATTCTTTGATTGGTATTTCTTAAAAAGAATTATTATTGAGCAACGTTACAGCTGGATTTAAATATTCATTCTCAACGCATCCTCTATAAAATAAATGCTATCACAAATAGTTTTACAACAAAATTAATTTTAGGCGAATTCTGACAGAACAGAGAATTGCCAAAGTTCCATAATTTGATATAAGGTATTCGTGCAGAAACGTGATCTTTATTTAAAAATAAATATTAAAATATATCGGTAATTATATAATTTATAGAACTTTTTATTTTATTTAAGTCTTATTTCATAGTTGAAACTCGTATTTTGTTGTTGTGAAAATGAAAATCAAAGCCAAAGATACATGTCGAGTACCTCAAGTATAACAAATTATTTTATTAATCTAAAAATGGGTCAAATTCTCAACTTATCTTGGGTTGCCATCAAACACAGGGACTAATTTTTTCTAAGACCTCAAATATATTCAAGAATCAAGTATTTAGAATTCTGTTTTTTATTCTCATTGGTCAAAACTATGATGATGGAGTTTTCGTTACCTGAAATTCGGCATAAATTGGTGGAAGTGGGGCACGAACTGATTGCAATACATGGGCATCCAGTTCCAGTTTGGCATCCATCTGCTAGGCTCATCTTTGGGACTCCTTCTGAATAGGTAGGTGGTTAGTGGTTATTGGAGGGAAACATGCTGTGGATACTTTTGTTCCAATTGATATTCCTGTGTTTATTAGCTACCAGAAAAACAAGAAACTGAAAAATAGGGCCTTGGAGGGGTCGAACCTATTGGCTTACAGGATTTGAGAAGTTCATCACCGGGACCAATACAATGACATCGAGTTTTGAACTAAATCAACATCAACATTTCGCTCTATGTTATGAATATACATATGTACACAAGAGTTTTTCGGAATGGAGTTTTCTACATTTCTTTTACTTCTTGACTTTTGTATGTAGGGAAAGTTTTTCATTCGTTGTTGAACAATTTGCTATTCTCTGAAATAGATTTTTTTTTTTTTTTTTGCATTTCAAAACACGATGCACAATTTTAGTTCCCTATCTGTCTGAGATCAATCGTTATCTTGGGCAAAACTATATTAGGTTACGTCCGATTTTGAAGGTTGGTTTGACGTTATAATTATCTATAGAATTAATAGATTTCGAGTGTACATTTTCATCAGACCATTAGTAAGCTACCACTCGATGGCAAACGGTGAACAATTGCATTTTATTCTTTCTGACATGTGCTGTCCAATTCTTTTAGTCTTTCAGACTTCGAATTCCTCGGCGAACCTCGAATGTTGTGTTGCCGTATATCAAGCTGAAAGCCTAATATCGCAGTTTCATGATGTTTATGGTAGGTACTTACTAAGACATTTACACAGTAATGATTTTTTTTGGTTTATTTTCCAGGGCTACCTTTTCTGCAGTTTCCTTTTTTTGGTTTATAATTTTTAATAGTGGACCTTTGTATTCCTGTAATAATATTGAAAAATGTTCATAAAGAAGGGTTTTGTGCAGAGAAATGCAAGTCGGATAATTCACTGTTTCAATATCATATTGATAGAGTTACCTATCGGTTTCGTTAGCAAGTTGGGTAGGTACGTATATCTAAAGCTCTCAATAGCCGAGCATTGGTTTCATAAAACCACATTGCTTTTAGCGTTGAACTAAAAATAACATTACTTGATATCAACGGACGACATTTACCTGACTACTGGTCCCACAGCTGTAGAATCGTTGTTCTGCGTCCAACAGCGGGTTACTCGACTCACCACCCTTACAGGTTTACTTCAATCGTGCGGAAAACAATATGCAAACGGTTAACATGCAAAATAGTGTACATGTTTGGTTATGTGACTGATTAAGTTCTGGAAAGGCATGCATTGTCGTTAAATTTACAAGTGGAAAAAAGAACCCATGCTGTAGGTACAATAATTAATCCATATGCATCAGTTTCTCCATAAATGTTGCTTCGAAAATACGTTTGTTGGTTAAAACTTGAGTTAGAACTATTTACCACTTTGAGGATAACCATATTTTGAAAAATAACGAGATTTCTAAAACTGATCATTTTAGCTTCCATCAAAATTATATTTATTGATAACTAGCCGCTCCGGCTCGCTACGCTCGCCTCCACGTCCAGCCGGGGGGCAAGCCCCCCGGACCCCCCATTAAATTGCTCGCTTCGCTCGCAAAGTGTGGTATGTAGGGAATGTTGCTCGCTTCGCTCGCAAAGTGTGGTATGTAGGGAATGTTGCTCGCTTCGCTCGCAATTGAATCATGTAGGGGATGTTGCTTGCTTCGCTCGCAAACGGTAGATCTCTAAGGGTAGGTTTAACTTCTGTAGGGGATGCTGCTCACTTCGCTCGCTTGAGGAAGTTATACTGCCCACCCAACATGTAGGGAATGATACTCGCTTCGCTCGCAAACGGTAGATCCCTAAGGGTAGGTTTAACTTCTGTAGGGGATGCTGCTCGCTTCGCTCGCTTGAGGAAGTTATACTGCCCACCCAACTTGGCAGACGTTTTTTTCTGTTGGAAATTCTTACAAACAAATTAAATCTTATAAAACTACGTGGAACCACGAAAAGTTTATTAGGGAATGTTGCTCGCTTCGCTCGCAAGGTATTGCTGCATAGGTGTTGGGAAATACCCGTATGAAATTCCGTTGAAATGAGTTAGTGTGTACAACGGCTGGGATGAGGTGATTACTTAAAGAGGTAGCTAAATAGGTGCGGGGGATTGTACAGGTAGGCTTCGGAACGTGATTTCCAGGGAGCTGGAGGTTGTTGAACCAGGAAAAGTTTATTAGGGGATGTATACTTAAAGGTAGGCCATTAGAAGGGCGAATGGGGAAGTTATATTGCCCACCCAACTTGGCAGACGTTTTTTTCTGTTGGGAATTCTTACAAACAAATTAAATCTCTTTTGGAACCACAAAAAAAGTTCATTTGGGGATGTTCCTCGCTTCGCTCGCAAAGTGTGGCTGTATACATGCGATGTATTACAATTGAAACGTGTAGGGGATGTTGCTCGCAAACGGTAGATCTCTAAGGGTAGTTTTAACTTCTGTAGGGGATGTTGCTCGCTCCGCTCGCTTGAGGAAGTTATACTGCCCACCCAACTTGGCAGACGTTTTTTTCAGTTGGGAATTCTTACAAACAAATCAAATCTTATAAAACTACGTGGAACCACGAAAAGTTTATTCGGGGATGTTGCTCGCTTCGCTCGCAAGGTACCTATTGCTGTATATTTGTAGGAAAAAATCCGAATTTATTCCGTTGAAATGGCTCTCGCTTCGCTCGCAAGGTACCTGCTCGCAACACCCAAACACCGAAACCTGTACCTGAGTTATCGAATCCCAAAGACCTCTGTCTTCCCAGAGCCTTCTCGCGAACACGGCAAAATTAATTTCTGATGTTAAACGCTTCTCCTCGCTTCCGCTCGCGATTTGACCAACTTAACGTCACTTTTTTCGATATCTGATTTCGGATTCAGATTCGGCGGACCCAAAGCTGTATTTCGCCCGCGAAAACCGTTCCGAAAAACGTACCTTTATGGGGTATATTTTAATCGGAAAAAACCAAGTTTTTCGGCGGACTTTTCGAGAAAACGGGTCCGTACTCTCGCATTTTTTTGACGCATTTCCCGATACTTTTTTCGCGATCCGATCGCGCCGTCGTCTTCCTCGTAGGAAAACCTACGAAACCCGTATTTTTCCGGAATTGTCAACGGCCGTTTAGAGGGGTAGGGGAAGCGGGGAAGTCCAAAAAGCGCACATTAATTATTACTTCGACCCCCCTCCCGCCCTACGGCCCATGGTTCGGGTGGGATTAGAAAATTTTAAATTCGCTTATACACCCTATCGGAAAATCCCAAAAAGATCCCCCCACTCTTAGACTCCCCCCACTCAGCCGTTTGGCCGTGCATAGACACGACAGACAGACAGACAGACAGACAAACAGACGGAGTTTCATTCTTATTAATAGTATAGATAATGACAATGATGAAATAATAATGTTTATTTTTTCAAACTCATTTTTCGATTCAATACATTTGTGCATGTTTGTTGTATGTAAACAGTTGAATTGAGCTTTCTATAACTTTTCAAAGTAATGTGTTTTAGAAACCGTTTGAGGCAGTAGTTGCTAAGGACGTGTTCAGCTGGGGAAGAAATAGTTGAAAGGGTAGACATTAATCAGTTCTTTATTTGAAGTAACTGAGAATCTTGATTTCCGTGGTCGGCATACTAAAGCCTACGTAAATCCAGGGATCGGTCTACGAGTCCAGGTAGGTACTATGTTTTAGTTTACCCACTAAAACTGGGAATTCTGATGAGAAAGTGTTACGTTCAAAGAAAAATTCCGCAGTCAGAGAGGTTTTATTGAATCGGCCTCATAGCTCACCTCGTTTGAAGAGTGCTATTAATAAATAAGAATTTCTCCCTTGTGATTGGGGACACCATTTCGAAATCTGTTAAGGTATAAAATATTTGTGGACCGTAATAAAAGTTCACGCTTTTGATAATCGAGGGGAACAGATCTCTCTCATAATGAGCTTTTCACATAAAATAGCCAAAATTATGTCAGCACGCCAGGTCCAACTTGAAAAAAGAACCACTTTCATAATGAAAGATACACTTATACAGCCATTAGATGATGTTCCCTATTTGAAATTCGCACTTAATTGTTTTGTTTGTTGGTAAAAGTGGAAGCCACCAGGGATTGTGAAAAGTGGAAGGTACCAATATCAGGGACTCGTTATTGCGATTTAAAATTCTAAATTTCTTTATCTACATGCAATGGGTTGTTCATCTGTTAGGTCTTTAGTATTTACAAACTACTTTGATACTTTCAAATCGACTGCGTGCAGTACAGCATACTAACTATTCAACCACCTTTCCACACCACTTTACACATACTAACCATCACCTCTCATGTCCAATATTGGTCACGACATTTGATTTTGGTTGATTTTCTCCTTTGCTATGAGCTACATGTTCAATGTTACCTTTGGTCGTTGCCAGACTCGCAGAAGATGGCCATCCTCTCTCCAGTGATGTGTTCGTATCTGGGATCAGTCGTGAGGTTGACTCCGAATGGAAGTCTGACAGTCTTGGGCTGGTGGTCCATCACTTCTTCAGCCCTTCTCTTCTCGACAACGCAGTTCATTCTGGACCGCTGATTCTTTTCGATCATCGACTGAAATAAGATTGGTCGAGGAAATCAGTATACTTTAATAGATCGTTAGGTACAAGGTATTACGTATTTACCGTAATGCAAGGGGTGTTACACACAGTACACTTTACATTCAATTTTGTAATTTTAAAAGGTACTAAAAATGAAAAAAGGTCATATTCTGAATGAGGGACTAACGCTGTTTAATTTGAATACAATATTCGTCCAAAAACCTGTTCTATGTGATTAAAATTAGTCATCAAAAATATCGTGTCTGTAACCTCTATAATGAATGCCACACTTTGAGGGCTCTTAAAATATATATCAGATACTGCACCCAATCATTTATAGTATTTTATTTCTATATATTAGCTTCTAGCAAAAATATAAAGTTTTGGGAGGGATCAGTATGTGTACAAAATATGTTCACTCCAAAACTGATTACTTCTACGGTTTTCCACCCGTATAAGTAGGCTAAAAATTTTCAGTTTCTCTAGTAATACACGATTATTTTTCTTGAATTCAGTCCATTCTTAGTTTAGCTACACAAAACCAATAAGTTTATAAAGATTTGCAACACATTCAAAGCTCTTTACAGTGACAACAAAAATAACTAGGTAGTACAATCAGCATTGTATCCAATGAATAGAACGGAACTCGTATAAAGTATCCAAAACCTCGAAAATGAAAATTTTCTATTTGGTATCATTGTATAATAATTTTGTATAATAATCTTTTAGTATCATCTTTATATTAATAAAGTAGTGTCTGTATGTATGCACCTCCATAATTTTTGAACGGATTGATCGCTTTGCACGATTCTTTTTTTAATATGACCAGCTACTTCGGGCGCAAAATATAGGCCAGATCGAAATTGCGCAACCCCTGCTCAGTAAGGGGTGGTTGTGAGGGGTGGGGGGTAGACAAACTGGAAAATCCGTGTGGGGCTCAAACGAAAGTCCACGGCCAGAAAAAACTGGATAATCCGTGTGGGCTCAAACGAAAGTCCACGACTAGGGGGTTTCGATTCCGTACACAAGCAACATCCCCTATACACGTTAAACCTACCCTTATAGATCTACCGTTTGCGAGCGAAGCGAGCAAAATCCTCTACATGTTTCAATTGTAATACACCTTAATGGGGGTAAAAGACCATCGAATGTACACAGCCACACCTTGCGAAGGCGAGCAAAGCGAGCCGGAGCGGATAGTTTTATAATAATTTTAAAATCTATTATTTGTAATTAAAGGTAACCATGGTATTACACAAGCTAGTTGGTCAAACTACTTACTGAAGTTTATTTTTGTTGTGGTATCAAAGTAATAGTTGTGAAAAATAAAATTTCTCACCACCAAAAACTAAACAGCCGACAAACGTACCCGTCAAATACTCAATACAGTCTACCACTGGTTTCAAAGCCAAACGACTCAAAATTGCGTTACCAGTATCGTGGCACACAATTAAAACCAAAGGATACCTAGTAGTTTTAGAGTAAAATATAGGTAGGAACCCTGAAGTATGTTAAATAATGGTTTTCTTTCTAAAATGTGAGAATTCAGTATCCAGCTGAAAACTGATCGGCCAAAACTATGAAAGTGAGTGATTCCTGAGTTACTATAAAACCAAAACCGCCTGAATGTGCTCTAAAATGAAGAGAGGGGGGATGTCAAGTACGTGCATATTGTCCAGCAATGCATATTGGACCTGAACGTGAAAGTAGAATGCATTTAAATTAAAAAACTACACCATCTAAATTGCATTGAAAATCGGAGACGGTGTTTGTAGTTTTTCTCAAAACTGCAATTTCGTACATTCACGGTTTTGGCATGAAAAGGACGTGCTATTGTTCTATGTGAACGTCATTTGTTGCCTCCTTAAAATGTATGTATTTAAAATAATGTTTAATTCAGCGATTTACTTTTTTGAAGGCGTTCTCATTTCCGAGTGATCAATAAATAGCGCTTTGAACAAGAATGCAATAACCCCGTTTTGAGCTTTTAAATTTTAATAAGTAGTGAAATCTAAATAAGAAGGTATGATGTACCTGTTTGTGTTATTAGGAACGTGATGAAGTTCCAGTTGAATTTATGGAAAATCCCGTGATAGGTGGATAATTGGACATCGATTATCTAAATTATGTTTTAAATATCTCATAGTTGATTGGCATCTTCACATCAATTCTGTTATAGATTTCTGCCGCATTGCCACTACATTAGTCACTTACCTATTAGAGATTATGATGGCTTGAGCTATGGGAGAGTTTGGCACTATTCTAATTAGGTACATCCCTGGAATCTCCGAAAGAGAAAACATCTTCCCAAAGTTTAATTCATTAATCTGGTCACTGCGGTGTTTGCTCTGTCGATAGAGTTTATGCTCTCCAAATGGCGTCCTTCACAAATGTGCTGGTTGAGAGACTTGCTGAAAAATGGGGCAAGCCGCAAGGGATGGTGCGTGGGTGGATAAGGGTCCGTTTTGACTTTGCCATTACCCGGTATACCTCAATGTGCATCCGTGGAATCCGGAAGAAGTGGATCCCAGGTGATGATATGTAGGGGTTCCAGGACAGAGCTGCTCTTTCGTTGGGGATGCAGTTGTGAATTGAGAGCATTTAGCTTACAAGAAATGACAAGTCGCAGTATTGGAATTTTTTTAGTTTTGACTTTCATTTTTGGGATGAGCCTTTAATGCCTTCTTTGCTATATTGTTTGCTATCGAATCCATCATTGATCAACAAATGATATTTACTATTATTCATTAATCTGGTCACTTATTTGGAAAATATCTGGTAATCAGTTTTATCTTACCCCGGCAAGTTCGTCAAAGTCCAACTGCAGTGGAAGCTTGACACGGATGGGCTGATCCTCTCCAGAGTCCTCGCCCTGTGCAGCTTCGTGCTGCTGGTGAGATCTGGACGGCGGCTCAGCTGATTCCCTCTTGCTGTGGGAGCTCTCCTCCGTGTCCAAGGGGTCTACCAGGGCCTGGAAAACTGGCCTGTCTTCATTCTGCTCCTAAGAAAAAATAATAAAAAAACAACTGTTGAAAATAAACTTTTTACAAAACAACGAAATGTAATTGGAATTACGTTGCATAGAACAATGAAATTTCGATTTCATCCAAGATTTATTAATGAAAGTAGACATAGTTATTAGTTACAAGTAAAGTAAGAACCATGTGCAATAAAGACGACATCAATTTTGATTGTATGATTTATCAATTTTGATTGTTTCTATATCGAATTATTCCATAGATGGTGAATGATCAACAGTTCTAAGTTTAACACATATACAGGGTGTTCCCAAAAACGTCCGCGCCCCCCTGCTAAAATCGTTAATAATGGGTCAAAAAAATAAATCTTTTGTTTAAATCTTGTGTTTTTTTTTGTAGGGATCTCAAAAATGACAACATTGCGCATTGCGCACGTGCGCAAACGTGCGCAATTGACATCAACTTCGTTATTTTAAACGAGAAACCCCATTTTTTATTGCAGATTTGAATTCTACGTGAAATTTCATGAAGAAATGACCCATCACTCGATTTTTTAGGTATGCACATACGGGCGCAATTTCGCCTCAGATACCTACTCTATTGCCAAATGTAATACATGATTTTGGAGTATATTTTCGCTGAACCTCGTAATGATGTCCATTTATTGATATTTGCAACACCAACTTGCGAAAAAACCGAAAAACATACATTTTAGTACGCTTTATGCTTTGTGGAAATGTGTCAGGAAAGTTAAATTCCGGTCAGTTTTTCGGTATTTTTCCAAGTCGGTGTTGCAAATATCAATAAATGAACATCATTCATAACGAGGTTCAGCACGAAAAAATACTCCAAAATCATGTTACATGTGGCAATTGAGAAGGTATCTTCAAAAACTCGGGTCATTTCTTCATGTAATTTCACGTAGAATTCAAATCTGCAATAAAAAAATGGGGGTTCTCTCATAAAATAACGACGTTGATGTCAATTGTGCACGTGCGCAATGCACAGTGTTGCCATTTTTGAGATCCTTACAAAAAACGGTAAGATTGAAAAAAAAAAAAAAAAAAAAAACAAACATATATATATATATATTTTTTTTGTCCCATTATGAAGGATTTTATCAGGGGGGAGGGGGGGGGGGTACGTTTTTGGGGACACCCTGTACACATAGAAGAACTTTTGAAACATTTCGTTGTTTCAAATAAGTTAATTGGGTTAGGATTTTGATTCGCAATGTTTTCAAGATTTCGTGTTTGAATTTTAAGTCAAATTATTATATTTATTATGTAGTTATTTTAATTTATTATAGTTATTAATTTAATTAATAGTTAAATAGTTAATTAGTTAGTTATTAATTAATTTATCATAGTTATTTATTATAGTTATTATAGTTATTATAATTATATAAGTTAGCACTCCCCTCCCCCTCCACCCCACCTCTAATACCGGCTTGTAGCTACCTGTGACTAATTATTTTTAATGCGGCTGATGTTTTGAAGTTAGGAAGATGGCTCAGCAATCTTCTGGGAATCGAACTAATTTCCGGCATGAATATGCCGTTTCAGGTCGGCTTCGACTAACTTCTTCAGGAATCATGTGACCCAGGCGGAGAAAGTCTGGCGGCGTGGAAAGTTCGAAGGTTCAATAGATAGGGAAGCCTCACGAAGATCGTGCATCTACTTTCCTCAACCGTTTTCATTCACGACAGAATAAAAAAAAGTCGGTCTCCGGCGTACACATGTCACTTCTCTATGCTATAGTTTGAAATTACTTCTTGACAGTTACGCACTAACAAAAAAGTGCCTAATAGTGGACATTTTCTTTTCGATGTGAGTAGAGAGTTCAGCATGATGAGCCGCTCTAGCTATTAAAAGGAAAAAAAAAAGAAAAAAAGTGCACTGGAGACACTTTCTCTCAATGTAGGTAGTCGTTGCTTGAATGCACTATAATTTATAGTAAGAGAACCGTGGGTACAGTTCCTGATGCAGTGTCAACCTCCTTCAAGATATCATAATTTATCACTATGACATAACGCTGTCATCGGGCATTTGATATAAAGGAGTAGATTTTTCTTTTGATTCAGATAGAAAAATGATTGAATGAGACCACCCGAAACATTGCACTACCAACCATTTGCGCTCTAGAAGAGTTCAAGTGTTGTAAGGAGAAAGAAACGTCAACACGAATGTGGATTGTCAAGTCACTCTGTCAGGCAGAAGGTCGCTGTACTTCAGCTTATTCGGCTCGATTCGGTTTTCTAGTAACTTAAAACTGTCTATATACACGTTTGATACCTGGCAGAAGAGCTATCATATATTAACTATTACAAATATAATACACTGTTTAATCATTTTACTGTATTATATCAAACGACTAGTGAAGCAAAGATAGGTGTTTTATTTTTATTTAATTAGTTTTCAGTTGGTGAGTGCCTACGTCTGATGTGTCAAAAATACTTCGATTATGATGTACAATATTGTATTTAGATATCAGCTTTTTTTAGGTACTGGTAAAGAGTAGGTGTTTATTTAATTTTGTTTATTTCTACTCGAAACGTGCCTGCGCATATATGCGGTTATATTTTGACCCCTTTCAAGACAATAAAATAAATTATCTTCAGTAAAACTAAAGCTCAACAGGATTACATACGTTGCGTAATTCGAAAGTAGGTATTCGCGTACTAATTATGTTTAAAGTCAGAGCGAGTGCTCACAATTCAGACACCGTTTTCCTGCCTATCCAACTCGGGTTACATCATCAGTCTAACTGGGTCCCGTCACTCTGGCCTTTGACCACATAATGCGTTAAAGTAGTAGGTAGGTAACCTCAAAAGACGATCGAAATGTCAACAGAACGATTTGAACTCCTGTTTGAGCTGTTCCTTCTGAAGAAGATAAACAGGATGTAGTCATGAGAAAAGATTCGCTCAGCGAACAGCCAAAACGAAATGTCAAGACGTTTCAGTCATGAAACTCACCAACGTTTTCAAGGATTGACCTTATACACTACTACTTGAACTAGCGACAGTATTGATTGAAAAATATTGATTTACAATTTATGCAAAATTGCGAATTGCCAATACTTGTCACTGAATCACGACAAAAATCTCCGTTCAAGATATGCTATTTGAAGGTTGTGCCATTTCCTGAAATTCGCGAGGTTTGGAAACATTGGTGAGTTGAAGAGTTGAAATAGCTGCGGAAATAGTACAGTTAACAATTTCTACGTAATAAATTTCTCGCGACGAAGTTGTGGAAACCCATTTCAATAAAAAACTGAAGTTAAAGAAGATCGTTGTCTAATTCCTTGAACATAAAGACTTACAATGTTAGATTGATTTCTACAGTTTGTTATTGTTTATTAACTAGTTTATTTATTACTGATGATGTCATTCTTTAAATTCCATTTTTTATTAACAATTTCTCCAATGAAGCGATAGTTGAGTTAAACATTCTGTTGAGCACGATGTATTTAACATGAAGATGAATTGCGTATCAGTCTTGATTCTCGACTCTAAGTTGGTTGTAAATTCGGAAATTCTGGGCAATCGAGTTAGGTTCTCTATAGTATGTAACTCCAGAAAAACCAGTCTAATGCAACAGAGGTCCTAATCTATACCTAATTGAACTTAGGCTTGTCTTTGGATGTTGTGAAAAACAGATTCTAATGCAACGAGAAACAATGCCATTCCTTGTGCCCACCGAAGTAAGCGAACTTTCACTGCAACAAGGACGGTGCTATTTCCACAAAGAAGGAAACGCAATGGGGCCCGGTCAGTGCTCCTATCTTTAGATTTGGTCCAAGGCAGTACCTAAGTAACAAACGCAATGAAGAAAACGGAAGTTTATGAAATAGGTAGGTAACTATTTATTTGGTGGAAATAGACAACATTTTCATCAACTTGCATTTTCAGTTGCATACAGTGATTCAGTCTGTACCCAACGCAGTTGACGTCAGTGTTATAACTCCAGAAAATCGTGGTACATATTCAAATTTAAATCTCTTTAGTTAAACATTATTAGCCTGATAATTTATACATTATTCAGTGTAATCCTACGACGCCAATCCTTAATATTCGGAAAAAATCTACAGTTCGATTATACACATCGAAAAACATTTGCTGACTACAACTGCAGTCAATAATCGACAAAATCTCAGGGGTTCCCATGATGTCTCGGTTGACTCAGTCAACTGGAATGTTAATTTTAATAAACTTACAATAAGTATGCAGATGTGCGAAACAATTACTATTCATTTCCCGCCCTTTTACAGCGCCCAATGAGCCATTATCTAAAAAAGAATGGTGTCTGAAGCAACTGCTCCATAATTCACGTACCTATTAAGCACGCATCGAAACATTCATATGTATCGAGTTCCTGAGAGAAAACATGAACTGTTATTTTCTAATTATTTCGCTTCTAGGTAGGGTGGGTCACACGATTATGACGACACAAACTCGATCAAGATTCTTCACCGCCAAGAACTTTTTGACTCTGCATTGGTTTTTGCACACGGTTTCTACGAAGCCCGACTGAGCGAAAGTTCAGTTGTCAAAATTGTAAAATTGCAAGGCGCTCAAGATAGGTACCTGAAATACTATAAATCTATTCCCTTTTCAAGGAAAAGAACTTTGGATGATTGGAAACTGGAGTAAGATTGTAAACAGTATGAAAATAACAACTCGTGCACAGCACCGATGTCAACACATGTATCGCAGCAGTGTGGACAAGCAAAACTAGTTTTCGGATGGTTCATACGGAGCACCGATTTTGTGAATAGAAGATGTTTTGAGAATCGCCCGTGTGACTTGCCACAGGGGGTATGTAACTCCGTTACGGAACAATAATGTTGAATTGCCATTGAATAATTGTTACCAAACATGTTTAGAGCCTATGAATAAATATCTACTAAGGTACAGTCTTCGGGTTCCTCGATTAGGAGGGAAGGTAGCACTGACTCCTAATGAAGAAGCATGTTTGTTTGGATTTAGGAAGAGAATTTAGCCATATTGTGGGGTTGGTGTCAATAAATTGTTGTGTTCTCGATATCGAATTATCTTCAGCATTTCAATATCTTATACTCCTACCAACTCATAAGGATACTGTGTAGTATCAATATTTCGGTAGGTATATATAGGCTCATAGTACCAATACCATGGATATTACGTTACACCAATACTACCAGTATATATATTTTTAAAAAACGCAGAAAAACGTTAATGAGATAATACTAAAATAATGAGAATAAACGTAATGTAAATATATTATAACGTTACATTGTTTTTGAGCACGTTGAGTGTGAAGGAACTGTAAACTACTAATTTTATATTTTAAAAAACTCGTTCTAAATAGTTTTGCGATTCAGAAAAGATTTTGGATTTTTAGCTTTTTTGGCAGTTTTATACATTTTTCAGCAAATATTATTGGAATTTAAGTGTATTTTTCAGCATAATTTTGTGCATAAATTTTCTAATGTTCTAGTTCATTGTTAATAAATTTCTTTTGACTAAAATTCTGCTAAAAACGATAGATTTAACGATTTGGAGCCGTTTTCAGCAATTTTCAGTGATGTTTTTAGTACCTACATTTTTGAAATTTGACTAATTTAATGTGCTCAAAAAGTTCTGAACAACAAACTCCTCCTTGCTTATACATAAATATGAAAAAAATTAGGAAAAAATGAATAAGTATTAGTGATTTCAATTATACAACAATTGGCAGCAAACCTAGAGTGTCTCAGCCTTCGAAAACAGCACCAAATCACAATAAGTAGGTAGTTATTTTGCATGCGTATTCGCGAAGATTCGGAAAAACGGTACCTATATTTTTTGCCAAACTAAGAGAAGATCTGAATTTATTAGGAGGGTGACAGGACTCCGAAGGTGAACTGCCAACTCATAAACAGTTTTTGTAGACAAATCTTTCTTTTTCTTCCTACTACCATGAGCAAGTTCATTTCGATTCCGTCAAAAATCGAAGATTCTTTCTTGCCTCTACTTCTTCAAATTACCGATACTTTTGATATTTTTTTGGAAAAACGATACAGATAAAATTATTGGTATGGATACCAAAAAAGTATCGATATTTCGATATATTGGTAGTATCGTGCTGTCTGTACCAATTCACTGCTCATTGAAAAGAGATTCTGTACCATTGCACTCTCCATCCATCACTTAAATACCCTAGCTATCTACAATCCGGCCTAGAACCCAAGAAAACCTTTCTAGAAACTCGTCTTTTCACAGCGGTTTGTCAACTGAAAAAAACCCTTTTCCAGACCTCGCTGGGTCCTCTAAAAACCCAAAACAACGCGGAAACCCGCCCTAACGGGTTTGCCGAAGTAACGTGTTCTTAACAGTCTTTCCCCAGCAGCCTGTCGCGTCGGTCGCGCGTCGATCGGCAGGCAACGGCCCGTGACAGGCTGCGGAAAAAGGCGGAAATCCTTAGTGCGACCGGCGTCAGGTCCTTGATTTCCCCCAAATCGACGACGCTATCGATCTCGCACCTCCTCACTATCCATGTTGACCACCGCAAAATGGAAAATGCGAGCCATTTAGGTGGACAAAATGAAGCACGTTTTCCCCCTATTTTCTCATGCACGCGCTTACCTCATTGGTATCTAAGTCCATAAACCTTATTTTGATTAGATGCCTGTGTTTTTCGCCGTAACCGAGTATTTGTTCCTGGAAAACCACGTTTTTTCTCCTATGCGAAGAAGCCCATTCCTTTTTATTGCAAGAACGTTCAAAGTCAGCCAACAGTAATTTTGATGTCTCGCATCGTCTTTAGTCACTTTTTGATGGTTACTGGAAACAATAGAATACAGCCAGACCAATAAGTGAACATTTTTAAATGTATTGCATTCATACGAATCGTAAGAATTTTATGTGTTAGGGTTTCGTTCGAAAAAGAAAAGACTTATCGCCAATAGACAGATTGTGATTTTGTTTACGAGATTTCACGCATTTTACGAGATTTTGATGATTTTTCTGGAACCATTTTAAAATGAAATTTCCAAAATAGGATTTGAAAAAACTCGGCGCTCCGCGCCTTCCCTGGGGGTAAGCCCCCTGGACCCCCGATTATATCTATATTTATATACTTCGAATGAAATTATTGAACCACAGAATGTGTTTTAGCTCACGCGTTTCACATAAACCCGTGATCCCGCATATAAGAATGACTCAGATTTTGCGGTGTATCTTGTCACTAGATGTCGAGTTGTTTTATTTATTCATCACCAGCGCCATATTTGAAACTTCCTAGTTATAAGCTTTCATTTGAGCTCTCACTAGAAAAATGCATATTATCTCTCCCCCCTCCTCGTTATAAGCTTTCATTTATTCATATAACACGAATTATAAGAAATTAACAAGCGGTTGCAATCATGTTCACAATATCAAGTATTGAGAAAGATCACACGTGTGGTGTGTCAAAAATTGTTCATATGACCATGCTGATAACTCAGCTTGTTGGCCACGCACTCCGCAGTAGTTAACATAATATGTTTGGATTAATCGAGAGCTTTCGAACGAATGGTCAACGAATTTTGTGGGATGGAAAATGACGAACCAGCAACAACCAGCAACAACTCGGTTGTAAGCGGAAATCATCAGTAAATTTTTGCAACACATTTTCGTTCCACAAAAACGCAACACATTTTCGTTGCACAAAAACGCAACACATTGTCGTTAATACAAAGTGTTTCCTTTTCGGTTGGAGATGCCAAGGCTAAAATTTATTCTGTGTTTAAAAAAAGCGGAAATGGAGCCGAGCTGACATGAATGTGCGTCTCTTGGTTCATGTAGTGGACAGGATGGACAAAAAGCCGGATCGGGAGGTAATACAGTGCCTTTTGGATCAGATTTAATGATATTTTGCAAAACTAAATTAGAATAGAAAATTTGAAAAGTGCAACAGCAAAGAAGGGTATTCATGAAAAATCATTTCTCATACCAAGTGAGTGAAAGTGTTGTGAGCGGAAAGAAGTTGGGAAACGGCAATTTGATTACAGTTTTTTATGGTTTTTCATTACTGGTTTTCGTTAATAGTTTCATAAAAATTTTAATCACTATTAGGTACTGCGCATAGGCGAGCCTGAAATCATTATAACAAATCCCACTTAATTTATCATTTCCCCCAACTATAGGAAGTTGCTACGGAATCTTTCAAGATTGTTTATAACTTGGAAGACTTTCTTAATTTTGTCCCTTAATAGTATTTTATATCATAGTATTTTGTGGAATACTAGTAATTTTAAAGTAATGATTATTATTATAGTAATATTATTTTATAACATAGTACTTGTATACCTAATACCTACACCGTTACAAATTAATATTAGATTGTGGTTGTTGAGTTGTTTTTTGTGGCCAGGCATTCCATCACAGTTATGAATGTTTTGGTTCAAGATCGACCTCATCTTTTTGATATTTACGCTTTTTAGTTTACATTTCAAACGAAACTACCTCCGGAAAATGTTTAAATGTTATCGTTTCGTGTTTTCTCTCCCCTTTCGTGAAAATCGTAAACTCACCGTCGATCCCGTTTTATTAAAATCGCCGTTCACCCACGTCGGGGCGTTTAAAACCGAAACAAAGAAATTGCCCAATCACTTGAAGAAGGAACTGTCAGGGAGCACAAAAGAAGGCTATTCTTTCAAACCGCTACGGGAGGACCGTGATGGGTCGATTTAGCGTTTGGTCTCACGGTTTTATGCTGCTTCGTTGCTGACCAGGAAATGACTTCTTTTTCCTAAACTTACCCAACGAAGCACTTAGGGACTTAAGTAAGTTGACTTTTCAATTAGAACGGTACTTTTTGCTTAATAGTGGAGTAATACATTTTTTGTGAAAAAAAAAAAACATTGCTTTACTCTTACACTTTGTTGCATAGTGAGAAAAGCTAATAAGGAGGCAGGTTCATTAATTACAATTCCTAGATTTCGACGATAAACATTAAATCCACAATTAGTCTTTAAAAAAATCGTCTTCGAAAATCAATTTTTTTACATATGAGTGCATCCTGATTTCTGTAAGTTTGTCAAGGTTCTTAAAAATATCTTTGTCAACATTCTTGTTAAAATAAAATAAAAATCTATAATGTCAATGTTTTCTGTAAGGATTTCAGTGTAGTTAAATTCAAGCCAGCCATCTTATAACAACCTAAGAAGGTGACAAGAAGAAAATAACGATGTAAAATTAGGTTGCAGTTTTCATCTCGTTCATTTGTGGAGCTGTAAGATAATGCTCTCTAGTAGTAATGCTTTTAACTAATAACTGGTAGTTATTTTAACAACCTTGTAAGTTTCTCGTTTACATAATTAATAACTACCGTTTTATCAAAAGTTACGAAACATCCTTTCGGATTCATGTATGTGTGTTGGTCATTCCTACAATCTTCACACTATCAATATTCAGGGATTTTCAAGTTAACAATATCAAGATTTTCTTCACATTTTTGCAATTATCGCCTCTGTATATTCGCGAACGCTATTATACTCCTAAAACCCCATCCCATTTGATGATATTATCGTACTACAATCGATTAAATTATCAGTGATTATTTAATCAATGGAGATCACAGCCTTGGGAGTCCTTTTAACTTTAGTGTAGTAGCAATTGCACAAGCATAAACCATGTGAACCAATCACTTTCATTACTCTCGAATTTCCACTCCATTCCATTCAAGTTTTGATGATTATTTAGAGTTGATCTTTAGTTGGTCTATTTCGGGCGTCTCATTTTAATTAGTGGAACCAAATGCACATGCACGATAGCTACTTGTCTCAATGCCTACCAGCACGCATTGAATAATAAAGTCTTCAAAATAAGGTTATGTGCATGTAGGGAAACACCATTAATTATTTTGTTAATTTCAAAATATTTACATACGAAATGTTTAGTTGTCACACAGAGTTAATAAACAGTATAGTTGCAGAATTTCCAAAAAATAGTTTTTTGTATTTTGCTAATAATAATTTCCTCTTACATTAGCATTACATACATTTTCAGTGTCTAGTCGGTCTCCAAAAGAATCATTTGCACTCAGATTCGTAATTATCACTTCGATTATGTAAACACGAAATACGAAATCTGGTTGTCTGGAACAAACATCTAAATTTCCTCTTTTAATTTTTAAATTAAGAATCACTGTTCCAAGCTCAACTACCCATGTATTTCCTATTCCTATTATCTTGATCTCCTATATTTAGCGAATTTTTGTAAAAAATAAAACTATTGCAATGGCTCCATAAATTTTCAAATAACTATTTTCAAAAATTTCCTCTACTGAAATCTGTTTTGAGGCATTCTAAAACGGATCCTGGAGCCTGGAGCTTAAAAATTTTTCATATACAGGGTGTCCCGCATAAGGTGGTCAGTACTTCCAGAGTCGATTTGAGAGCTCACTTCTAATCGAAAGTTCCTCCTAGAGATTTTTTTTTTATTTTTTATTTTTTATTTTTTTTTTTTTTAAGCGCTTAATTTTTGAATAATTTAATTTCTAAGATTTTTCCGTGTTTTCGACTTATTTTCATTAAAACAATCATAACTCTTTTAATTAACTGCGAAAATTCAAAACTGAGGATACCATTGGAGAGAACATCAAATTTTCTATCGGATAGATGCCTGAGCTTTCTTGAAAATTAAACCGGTAAAAACTGAGCCGAATCTTCAAATTTTCGACGGTGTAGTCAATTTTAGTTTTACTTTGCTAGGTAGGAGAGGAAACTATGACTTAATGTTGAAAAACTTTTTTTTCATTGTAATCGACGGTTTTCTTGAAAAATGACCTTTTATGAAGAAACGAGTTCCGGATCAATTTCCACGTTTTTTTTAAATTTTTTTTATTTTTATTATTATTATTTTTTTTACGCTGAATAAGTAACATAAGTAACACTTGCATATCTCTCCAACCCCGTTATAACCAAGTTTCACACTTAAACTCAAAAATTTGAGTTCATTTGGTATGATAAATTTTGTGTCTTTAGGGGTGAAGCTAGTAAGCTAAAGTGTATAACTCGGTTATAACGAGGTCGGGGAGATATGAATGTGTTTGTTACCTTTCGATTCAGCGTAAAAAAATACGTAGAAACCGTACATAAACTCGTATTTTTATAGGTCATTTTTTCAAGAAAGCACTCGATTTCAGAAAATAAAAGACGTTTTTCTACATTAAAACAGTTTCCTCCCCTAATTATCAAATTACAAATAAAATTTACCACACCGTTGAAAAGGTGAGATTTTGGCGCAGTTTTTACCGTTCTTGTACCTTTAAAAGAATATTGGTTCTCATAGTTCAATTCCCCATTAAAAAAACTCAAGGTTTCCCAAATTAGGCGAAATTTGCTTTTCAGAGGGCTTTCTCATGTCTCAAGGTTTGATTTTTAAGAAAGCTCAGGCATCTATCCAATAGAAAATTTGATGATCTTTCCAATGGTCTCCTCAGTTTTGAATGTACACAGCAAATTAAGCTTTACTTAGCCTAATAGTGTCGTTGTAAGTAAAATAAATGGATTTGTGTGTAGGTAAAGTGAATCGATTCCTGATAATGTGACGTAAGTTGATTTTTTTTTCTCGAAGTGTTTAGTAGACGGTAACCCGCCCTCGAAAACATCGCTTGAGGTAATCGCTTGAGCACCCGTGACCATCCGCTTGATGAAACAAATAGATATATCGATAGCAACTATGTACGAGACGAGAAGTTGTTACCTCAACTAGGATGCTCGCGATTGCTCATCTCGAATCAGATTTTTACGCGTCCGTGGTGCGAGTTAGAAGAAAATATGCGTTTTTTAAGATCCTTCCACAAGGTTACATCCTTGCTTGCAATTACAAGGCGAATAAACCGATGAAAAACGTCCTTGGGATTACGTGGGAAAATATCCAGCTTTGTTCATTCTCACAGAAGGAAGATGAGAAGATTTTTTCGAGTTTTATTCATGCAAACGAGCCTGCAAGGTCGGGGAATCGTTTTCGAGAAATACGCTTCAGTTACTGCTATATGTGTCGTTAATTGCTTTCGGATGTAGGTACCTTTGCACCTGAACTTCTAGTCAAGGAATGGAAACGACGTACAATCCAATTAGGGCTTAATTGTTACCAACCGATAACAGGGAGCATTAGCGTCACTTCAAGACGGGCCGTTTCCTTAAGATTTTTCATCCTTTTGATCCGACAGACTCTTCAAGTGAGAATAGATCGTACCTGATAGAAATGTGATTGTGGGGAAGGAAGTTTTTTTATATTTTAATTCAAATCCAATTAACCATTTTAATGTTCTTAAACTAGTTTTAATTAAATACCAGTGAAAGATTTTTAAGGGGAAATATCTAGGGATAGTTAGGGATTGCCTACCGCTTCGCTCGGATGATTTCAATGATTCATTACCTGTGTACTAAATTCAGTGGATGTACCTTCCCTAGTGGATATACCAATGGATAAGCCTTCAAGCTTTCTTAATTCGTTGATAGATGACTAATAATGATAACTTCGTAGGGTGTACAAAATATTGGAACTACATGAGAGGTTGTAGAAAAGTACTTTTTAAATAAACATCACTTGAATTATTAAATATAAAACAATTGTGATTTTTCGTTAAAATTTGTTGATATGGTTCACACGAACCCATCATCAGGAAGTTGGAGTTCAAGTTTTAATCAGAAACTGCTAATTGACAAGCATTTCAAAACCACTTCAGCAGCAATAAATAGGAAAGCCTGGTATATATTTATATGTTTTATTATATAACATTTCCGAATTGATTTAGACCTTTTCCACTTAGGTTTGTTTGTGTTCCCAGTTAGTTTGTTCCGGGAAAAGGTCTGAATCTATGTGGAAAAAGTCTAAACCTCGGTGGAAAAAGTCTAAACCTTAGTGGAAAAGGCCTAAACAAATTGGGAAATGCTATATTTGACGAACTATGTGAGTCTGATTCGGCTAGCTTTTTACAACGTACCTTTGTGTGCGTGCGTGTATTTCGTGCTACAGGCCGCAATTTTGAAGCTAAAAACTTGAAATTTGGTAGGTAGACTCATTAGACATCCGGTATCAGCTGTACTTATAGTTTTTGGCGACGATCGTCGTTAAGTCAACCGAAAATAGAGTTTGGTATCTTTTCAATAGTTTTTGCCACACAGAATCTACTGAAACCACTATTGAAGTTTTAAGAGTTGTTCTTGACGATAATACGTCATCCTCGTCGTCACTGACGTCAATCATTGTCAAATCATCAAAAATATAGTTTGGTATTGTTTTCAATAGTTTCCGTCTCATTAACTTGATTGAATCCCTTTTAGATGATCTAAAATGAAACAGACGCAATAAAGTGATGATGTCATCAAAGTCGTGGGACGGTACATCTAAACAACGTTTCCGTATTTGGACAATTCAAATATTATAACAAGACTTTTCAACAAAAGGCCTTTCTGTCCTTAAATTTTTTTTTTTTTTTTTTTTTTTTTAATAAGCGCCAACGTTTCCCGGGGAGAACGTTGAAGATTAATTTAAAAAACCAATTTAAGGGCAGAAATGCCTGTTTTTGTAAAGTCTTGGCACCTAAATCCAAAACCGTAATAAATTTCTGGTCGTTTGACTTTGTAGGAAGCTGAATCAAATCGGATTACGGTCACAGCTGAAATTTTCATCCCTGCCTTAAAACCACCAATGGTAGCGAATATTTCTACATAAACTCAAACTTCGTGAGGCACCTGGTCAGCGGAACCACTACCGTATTCTATGTAACGAACTATATCGTACCTTGGTCATATTTGGACCGATACATAGGTGTTATGGACAAACTTTGCAGCTCAAACTACCTCAGAAATCAAAACTGTAAGAAAATTTAGAAGTCCTGCAGGAAACACGGATTTGACGGTTGCAGAAATTTTTTGAGAAAAGGTATATATTGTTTAGAGCACAAACATCAAAAACGTCTTTCGATTCTGGTAGGCTATATGTAGAAAACATAGCTTCCCCACTGGCTGTTATGCTGCCTGCTTTACAACCTACTGATGACGCCTTCGCTATAAGTAAATTGAAAATTAATCTTTTTCGAAAGACGAAAGTGTAAAATATAATAAGCCCTCGTGCCTCCGGACGTAATTATTGGTTATGAATTTCTAGCCCGTCACCGCCAGGCAAGCCGTTCGTGAGGTAGTCAAGTGGCAAAGGTGAAGGAGAAAATAACTGATGGCAGACAGGCAGAAAGCTTCGCTCGGGTTCCTTCGTCTCCATCTGCATCTTTCAGCGTTCACGTTTGACTTGCAACACTCGAGAGACGCTCGTCCCTCGGCACTATGTCCTGCCACGTCATCGTCAGGCTCTCCAAGGATTTTTCCCGAGCTGAGTACCTCGTTAGCCTTCAGAGATTCTGTCTGTAGTCGACTCTCACTTTTGCTTTTCTAAGTTGTTGTCTTGTAGTAGAATTGAGGATTCAAATCACAAAAGTTACCCGTAACATGAACGTCATTTCCTGAATCGATCGGTATCAAGGCTATTCTTTTTTTATTTGAACCATAATATTGTTGTTTCATTGGTTTTGACATGAATATGTCTTTGCTCTGGGGGGTCAACCAAAAATTTCCGTCACGCAAAAGTTGATATCACAATTCCTAATGATGTTCACGTACAACCCAGCCGTTGCTAGGAAAATGGAACTTCCGCAGTTTCATCGCAAAGAAATCGTCCGCCACTCGTTGGAAAGCGCTTGATTTATGTGATAAATGTTCACATCTCAAGCTACCAATTTCCCCCTCCTTACGTACCTGGCTACATTCCTAAATTAAGTTGATTGGGCTATAAACAATAAATTTTCTCCACTTTATTTCATTTACTCCATCATTTACTCCACTCCATAGGAAACATTTTCATCCCCTTGACAACAGTCGACTGTTAACAACAACTCATTATAGTGGCTATCATGAACATAAAAATGATAGCGTCTGTATTGGAGAAATAACTTTAATAGTATGTATAGTATGCTTTTTATGCCTCCAAGAATAATAAAATAAATTCTTTATCCTACATTTCGTCGCCTACAGTCCAAAGTTAAAGGATTTGTTTACAACTCTCGAGGACAACTGTTATGAAATCCCCAATCAAAGACATATCCATGTAAACATGGTATCTGCTTGTAAAGCAGATAGTGGAACTCGTTTACGAGTTTCTGAATCTTTCATTCGAATAGCTCGATGCACGAAAAACGTGGTTTATTTATTAATGTTGAATAGTCTCTGAAAAATGCATAATTTTTTTTATTTCCCTCATTATCGAAAGTAATAAAGCTTTTTATTCGTGCAGGGGATCGGACAAGAATTTTTCCCCCTCCAAAATTAATATGTCCACTTCCGTTCCAAGTTTCACAGCTTTTTGAATAATTTTGGTTCTGTTTGTCTGCCTATTAGTTTGTCAACCGCCAAATTCTTCTCAATTTTCTTTCTGTTTCGATTTCTGAGACAGTTTGAGCAGAAAAGTTTACTAATAAGACCTAAATATCGATAAAAAGATGACATTCCACACGTCCGTTAAGTCCAGCGACCTGGATGGTACAAGACGTAGAATACAGCTGAAATGCTCCCCCCCCCCCCCCCCCCCCCCCCCATCACCACCGATATATTTCAGAGATATAGAAAAAAGTTAAACGAAAACCTCCCCCTTCATTTTGGACATAAAATTCAAACATCGTATTTTTGTGCGCGTGCGCATTGCAAAATTTTGGTCCATTTTTTGTTTTTTCCGGTTTAAGTGTCTATCCTAAATTACACCAGTTTCAGATATAGGCGTTGACTGTTTGGCCTCCTAGAGACCCAGCTTCATCCTGGGATTGGTTTCATGGACGTCGGACCGATTCCAGAGTTAGCTCAATACACTCTTTTTAATAAAAAACGCTGCAAATTATTACACAAAGGTTTATTATTTATGTATTAGACAGCCCTTCTACCTAGATCTCTGGTCCATAATTATTAAACGCCGCTTATAGCATATTTAGAATCGGAACTCGGAGCTTCGGAACTCACAAATGGGTTCAATCCATTACAACAGCGGAATCTCACAATATTACACTTTTTAATATAGTTGATAAACGAAACAATTTATTACCAAGTCATCTTTCCAACACATAAAAGTGTTACCTATACTGTATATTGATATCACCTAATTGGTCAAATTTCAAAAAATGTGCTGACAAAATCACTGAAAATGTCTTAGAACTGTTAAATTGATATTTTTTGGTCAAATAAAGTTTATCAACTATGAAATAGAACATTCAAAAACTTATGTACGAAGTTATGCTAAAAACTTGAACTTCATTAAATTTTGTTTTAAAAAATCTATAAAATTGCAAAAAATAGCCTAAAATCCAAAATCTCTTTTTGAATAGAAGAGTATCATTTAGAATACTTTTTTTTTCCATAAAATTAATAGCTAACATTTTCTTTTCACTCATGAAGCTCCAATTTCTATACAACTTGAAATATACAAAAAATTCACTTTTTCAGCTATTTTTGGCTCATAGCACCCATGAGAGTGGAGCGATCGAACTGGCGAGATGTTAGGACCAACTAGACCCCAAGTGGAGTCTATGTCTGAAAGAACAGATTTTTTAAGTCAATTCTAAGGCCTTTTATGGCCCGGACGGCGGACGGCGGACGGCGGACGGACATTTTAAATTTGGATTCTACGCACCTTGAAACGTAAAGTGACAAAGTTTGAGGGGGGGTTATAAAAATTTTTTGCTATACGATCACATAGGCTTATTATTGGAAATAATAAACCAAAATAAATAAATAAATAATAATAATAATAAAATAAAAACTGAGTAGTTTTCATTATTCCATGTTCCGAATCCCCTTGAAATTAGAAGGTTCTTGGAGGATAGACTCAAAGTAAGCGTTGGGTATAGATTAGTAACAATCATTATTTGGATGGTAGCATCCATCGTGTTGTCCCTAGAATTAGTGTCTTGGCCCTTGAGCAGTTATATATTTAGCTATAGTCCTTCGTGTGTCACTGTAATAAAAGTTACACCGTAGTAATAGACGTGAAGTCACAATGTCTTTATTGAACTGATGATCCAATCATAACAATAAATAGTTATGAATTTTATTGAAATTGACAAAAATTTTAGGGATTGAATGTTTTAGCTCCTGGAAGAAGACCAAAAAAGGAAGATACCTCTCGTCGCTATCCAATTTCACTAAACGCCATTTTCTCTAAGGCTATCGCCCGAAATTCGCTCAAAAGAGAAGAATAGTAAATTGGGAAGGTAGTTGACTACAAAAAATCAAGGGATTGTAAAATTGATTTGGTTGGTTTTGTGGAATTAGACTTGGATTAGCTTGGCCGAAATTGTCAAGATATTTACTAGTTGTTCTCTTTCAGTCTTGTAGAACTCGAGCACCTTCACCTCTCTCTCTACATATACATCAATCTAAAATTCTATAAGAAGAGATAAGTACCTACCATGTTACGAAAAGTTATATTGGCCGTACGAGGTAAACGTTTTCCCTGATGTTGCATAATAAAATACTCTTTCTCAATTTCCGCCTGTTTCAATAAGGTACTCATTCTAGCCTGAGCTGCAATTGTACGTTAATACCACATGCTCGGTGACATCCTGTTACATTCGGTGACTTGGAGCATAGGTGCAATACATATATAACTGACTTTCTTTATCAGTGCTGCTGAAAATGGTTTTGAAATATCCGTAAAAAACCTGGTTCAAGTTACGACCTTCAGCTGAGGGTTATTATAAAATCAGGACACAAACTTCGATTGATCATAAAATAAAACTAATAATTATCTTATGCATGTTCAGTAATAAAAATTCTCAGGATGGTATATAGGTACTTTATTTTGAGTACTACAAACTACAGCTAAGATCTTCTATTTAGCTCCATATTTCATAATAATCAATTACAGGCTGAACCAAACTGACCTGAAACTGAACTGATTAAGAAAACTGAAAGAAACACCTCAGGTTCTAAACATCATATCTTAGCTGTAGAAAAATACCAAATTACAATCATTGAGAAGAACGTAGGATACTCAAGAAATCGCATTCTTTGTATTGGATGAACGGAGTAGTGCCCTACTTGGGAAAACCTATTTCACGGAAACCATTCACATTGACGTTTTCCCCGTTCCGATCGTAAGGTGATTCGCTCGGACCCTACTTTCATATTGCGGTACCGTTTAGTTACTAGAGATAGTGAACCAAAATATATCATAGTCACTTAACTACGAACAGTTAGAATGTTGGAACTACCCCCTAAAAACTACAGAGATGTTAGACAGTTGATTAAGTTAGTTATATTCTTTATCCAACAATCAATATTCAAAAAGCGTTTTTGGATTTTCACCTTTTTTTGCAGTTTTTACCGACTTTTTAGTACATTCTAATGGAATTTAAGTACATTTGAGTACATTTCAAGTACAATCATTTAAGTAAAAAAAATTTCGAATGTTCTATTTCATAGTTAATAAACTTTATTTGAGCAATATTCTGCTCAAAAAAATTCAAATTCAACGATTTTCATCCGTTTTTTTTTTTGGTGTTTTTAGTGATTTTTTTTTCCAGGAATTTTTTGAGTTTTGACCAATTTAATGTGCTCAAAAAATGCTGTCCAACGAACTCGTCCTTGCGTTGGAAAAGCATGATTTTTTGGTGCAAAAACGGAATTTTTATCTCAGTCCTAAGGAGAGTTATCGTCTGGAAGGACATATATATATATATATATATATATATATATATATATATATATATATATATATATATATATATATATATATATATATATATATATATGAAAAAGCGTTTAATTTCAGGCATCGTTTCAGAATGTCTCAAAACGGATTTCAATGGAGAAACTTTTCGAAAATTTAGATTTTAAAATTTTGGAGCTATTGCAGCTGCTTTCTTCTGCGGATATTTGCAAAAATACAAAATAATGTAGGTACTTATTATTGAAAAAATGAACCAAAATTGAAAGAAATTAATAAAGAGAAGAAGTTCTTTATTTAACTGTTTTGAGAACGAATGTTACACTCTTCAATACTAAGAACAACAATCAAATTATGAACATGAAGGAAACAATGACTGATCGCACGAGTTTCGAGGAAATTCATTATATACTGTGGATTGTTTAGATTTGCAAGTTTCTTAAACAAACAGATTGAAACCATATTGTTGTTAGCTCTTTACTCCTCAGAGTCAAACCGGTTTTGCCATGACTAATCAACAATTTCTAAGAAGAAAACAAACAACAGTGGGTTGAGACGCGGTATCATCAGCTCTCCTCGAAAAACAACCATTATTGATTGTTCTTAGGTACCTTCTACTGGCTTGTTATTATGGAAGAAACTGAGGGTTGTTTTAATGATAGAATTTTCGGTCCACTCTTGTAAATAAGTGTATATAAAAACGCTGCAAATTATTACACAAAGGTTTATTATTTCTGTATTAGATAGCCCTTCTATGCAGATCATTGGTCTAGAATTATTATTAAGCCCATATACATCTAATAAATGATCAAATTTGGCGCAACGTGCTTCCCAAAAGGGTTCACACCTTTACAGCTCAGGACCCTGAAATTTTACGGTTTATAGTAGGTGAATGTTGAAAAATTTTCTTAATATGTCAAAACAACAAAACAAAAAACAGTAAAATGGCAGGTTGAAAAAGAGAGAAATTAGCCTCAGAGGCCCCTCAGCTATTCAGTGATCCTCCGAACCTCGTAATTGTTGTTGAGGTGTCCCGAACGAGTTGTTTAATATCTAAATGTCAGCAACGTGAGTCGGATAGGAAAGATATTAGCTTCGGAGGTTCCGAAGCTGATCAGAATAACACGAGAACTGATAATATTACAGCGATATAAAATAACCAGGTGACTCAGAAAGAGTAACGCTTAAACCACCGAGAAATTTCGATGACACTCCGTTTGCGCACAAATTGAAAAGAACCAGAACTTTTTGATTAAACTCTCTCTACACATATCAAAAAGCGTTAAACTCGAGGAATTCCAAAATGAATTTCCATGAAGGAAATTTTGGATTCATTGCAATAGCTTCATTTTCTTAGAAAGTTGGCTAAAACGTTCCGACCCTGGTAGACTCGGAAGTAATTAACCTTCTGTTGTTGGAATAGAAATAATAATTTGAGTAATGAGTAATAACAATAATGAGTAATTCTTAAGTATTTACTAATCAATCTATCTACATCCATAAAAATGTAAGTTGGTTTGTGTATGGATCAAGATCTCAAGGATGGAATGATACCACCTGGATCGTTGTACTTTCGTCCGTCCACTTTCTTTTGGCAGGCAAATAAAAATGCAATATGATTGAGAAGGAAAACACGTGTTGTTAAACAGGATAAACGAGTATTCATAATTCCAATGACAATTTCCTCGTCACGAAATCGAGTTTATGATGTTTTCACCTAGCTAAGCGGAGCGGTGACTGGCATTTTATTAAATTTAATACCATGATTTTGACATGGATATGTCTTTGCTCTGGGGGGTCAACCAAAAATTTCCGTGACGCAAAATTTGTGTCACAATTTCAGTGTTTTTCACGTACAACCCAGCCGTTGCTAGGGGAAAGGAACTTCCGCAGTTTTCATCGCACAGAAATCGTTCGCCACTCGTTGGAAAGCGCTTGATTTATGTGATAAATGTTCACATCTCAAGCTTCCAATTTCTCCCTCCTTACGTACCTGGCTACATTCCTAAACTAAGTTGATTGGGCTATAAACAATTTTAATAAGCCGGTTACAATATTCTTAACGTAAAGCAATAGCATCATTTACTCCACTCCATAGGAAACATTTTCATCTTCTTGACGACAGTCGACTGTTAACAACTCATTGTAGTGGCTTCTCTCCACAGTTATTTTCAACATTTCTATAAGTAAACCGTTGTTTTGTTGGAATTAGTCGGGATGCGGCCCAGGGATTTGTTTAAAGTTAAAGGTTTTGTTTACAACTCTCGAGGACAACCGTTATGAAATCTCCAATCAAAGACATATCCATGTAACATGGTATCTGCTTGTAAAGCAGATAGTGGAACTCGTTTACGAGTTGTTTTTAAAATTTTTTAAAAAAAAAAATGTATTTTGAATAGGTGCGTGTCAATGCAATTATACTTATATAATGATGTGCCACGGGATAATTAGCATAATGTTTTTCAAATTTGTTATTGATAGCTTTTATTTCAAAGAATCAAATAATATCGTTTGGATCATTTAAAGTCATCTTCGCCCTCCCAAACAGGGAGGGAAACAAGACGCCAACAAGATTGTGAATGAGGACTTGCATAGATAAGTATAGGTTAAAAATGGAAGTTTCATTGTAGTTAGGTACCTATTTCAGCTTTTTCACTGTAGAAATTCACAAGCTATTTTGCGATGCATCAATTATCATAATTATTTCTTCATTTACACTCAAGTCGAGTTTTTTTCCAGCAAAAATACGCCTTTACCCTGTTTTGGATGGAGGGCTGAAAACCTGAATTCTCAAGCTCCATGTGCATAATAATTAGCTATCGTGTAGCTTGGAGCGTTTTATGTAAAATTCCGAGTCAAAACACGTAGAACTTCTCTTCTCAAGTCTTCTTCATCTTTTTTGAAATGACATTCGATTACAGGTTCTCCGGGGTCGCATCAATTCAATCCATCGAAATACCATATAAACTAGAAACAAGACTGTGGACTCTAACATTCATTCAAAATCTCTATACCTACTTGATTCACTTTCACTTGGTTTCACTTACTCTTCGTCATGGAGGACATAAGAATATTAAGAGGTTTCCTTTCCAAGTCGTGACTGAATGCAGCAAAATAATTTTCGAAGCGAAATGCGAAATGATTGTTTTGACCGTCGGGATTCTAATCCTTGAAACTCCGGATATGAAAAATTGAATTGAATGTAGATAACGCGTAATACTAATAGGCCCTATCATAGACTCGGAGTCGATTATTCCTCATGGAGAGCAATTATTGAGCGTCACCAACGCGTTATAGCGCGAGGATGGGAAATCAAATAACAAATCAAGATGTTCATCGTAATCGTCATTTTCCTCGAAAATCTCTCAAAAATTTACAATTGAACAAAAATTAAAACTCTGCTCACTTCAAAAAGGTTTTCGAGATAGGGATTGCCGAAAATGTTATGCCTTTGAGTACCTAAAACTGAAGTACTAAAAATGAATACGAAGTAATGCGTGAATATGTTACTAAATTTTGGTTTAGGCGAGTAGTTTGGGAGATATGCTAATGACATTGCACGATTGTGACTGTAAGTTATTGGAATATATACTCCACCAGATCCATCAATAAAATTTGGTGAAATATATCTCTGCTGATACCAGGTAGGTACCTAGTACATACCCAATAACCTAGCAGTAATATCAAAACTGAAGATCGACTTCACTAGCCTTTCTGGACGCTAGATCAAAGTATTTACGTCATTCAACGTTTTCCATCTTCAACATCATCTTGATCTTGAATCCTATGAAAAAATTATTCTTAAGTTGTTTTTGCTAAATAATGATCTCTCTAGCTCAAGATTTCTTCATCCTTTTTCAGTCTTTCTCTAGTCCTGCTACTGAGAAGGAACAAAGGACTCAGCTGAGCTAGTTCCGGCTAATAATTCTTCCTCCGGTACTTCTTGTCTGAGGATCTTCAACGGTTCACCGGGACCTCTCATTTGCGACGACACTGACCTTATTATTGTGTACTCTCCCTTGACGGGCACTCAGCCTTGAATGCACTGGGTCTTCGATGAGTGCAACTGAACCCGAGTTGTATCATCTTTCATTGTCAATCGGGTGATTTAGGATAATTCAAAATTCCATTGAAGGGTTCCAAAAGTGTCTTTTAATTTCTTCATTGGTACCAAGAATAGGAAAACTTAGTATGACTTCGGTCAGGAGGTTTGCCAATAGTTTGGACCAACGTCACAAAATCAAAATTTCTATTTGTTTTTTGTGTTCCGCAGCTTTTTGAAGAATTTTGTTTTCTTGGTGGTCAATTCTTGTCTCAGGACCTTGTAAATTCCATACATATTTTGATGAAATTTTCAGAGAGAGTGCTATTAGCCAGCATAGGTACCCTATAAGTTTCCGCACCGTTCATCGCGTAGGAGTGTGTACAAAAGCAAAAGTGAATTTCATGAACATTTATTTTTCACGGTCTAATTGCTCTAATTCTCTCAAAGCTGGAGGGTGCTTGAAAGATGGTATCAAGATGATTACTTATGAGTTTCAATGTGAGTGGATCAGTGAATGCTGCTGCTCACGTGAAATTCGCTATCTGAGGGATAATATTGAAGCTATTCTGCCAGTATTAATGAAATATTCTTTAGTTAAGCGGGACAGTTCCTAAAACTTGATTGCATGGATCACCGATTATAATATCTCACGATATTAAGATCTGCATTTGTTCGAAATTAAGGATTCGTTTAAGGGTCACTTGCCCATGGTTATTTCTTATTGTGGGATTAGATTTCATGGTTCAAATCATAGTTTAACTAAACAAGTTTAAGCCAAAAGTTGCGCTAAGTTTGAAAAAATTGCAAGACAAGAATGAAATGGCAACGTCGGGATGCATGGGCGGCTACACTCCTCATCCCTAACACTTAAGCCCGTTACTACCACCACTTTTTCGCCTCCTTTACAAACCAAACCAATGTTTTTGAATGAATACACTTCCCACCCGACTTGTCACACGTTTATTGGCTCTAATTAGAAATCCCAGAGGGTGTAGAGAATCGGCACCCGCCTCCCAAACCAACTAATCAAGACCATTAGGCAACATTCTCAATTCAAATAGTAGTATCTCAATATCTCAAAGCTACTTTTATTGTTTCAAGAATAGTATAGTGTATGTATGTATGTGTAATGTAATGTATGTATGTATACTTTATTGTACAGTTGTAGGTTGTGATTTGTTTTTCAAATTTACTCTTTGAAAGTTTTCTACTAGGTCTTAAACAATTTATTTTCCGTCCGAGAATTAGTTGCATACATTTAGAGTGTGTGCGCGTGTGTTTAGGTGTGTGTGCTGCAGGAGAGCACAGTGAGGGCAAATATATTTCCCTCAAACTTTAACAGCGTTGGAAAAGTAAAAAAAAAAAAAAAACTGTTAACTAGGAAGGCTTTTCTTGGGGTACCACTGGTATAAATAATGAAGGGCGAAGACAACTTCATATGCATTTCAGTGAGTTCCTTCTCGAAGTTTTAGCGAGTATCTATCGTATACATATATGAATGTATAATGGTAGGCTGCTAACGAAGTAGCTTGTCTGCTACCGTGACGCCTTGGAAAATAAAAAATCTCCAGTTCGAGTGCAGAAAATACCTGATCTGCATCAAAGAGTCTCATTATAGCTCGCCGAGTACAGTAGTTCTGACTCCCGGTATACCTAAGTGGAGCAACTACCTTGGGAATTCACGACCCGTTCAGCTACCATAAATACTGTTTACAATATTTATATGCGTAATACGTAAGGCTAACATCATGGAATCAGCTTCCGAGTTACATCTTGAATGTTTTGGTTAATGGTGGTTTCACAGTGCATGATTTCATGGTTTCTATCTTGTTTACTTTTCCCAATTTAATCATTCATTCGTTAGTAACCTTGAATTAGTGTTATTCATATACCCTGAATGATCCAGACAGAGAAGATCCTGATGACCCCGACCTTTTTTTAGGAATCTGTGCCTGCTGTGACGCCATTTTATGAAAAACTTCAGAAGACCAAAATCCAGGAACAAGCACTGGTGCATATAAGGGATCAGAGGACAGTCAGTTATTAGGAAAATCATTAGGGCCAATGAAAAAACATTTGGCATTGAATTACCGAAAGGGAGCCTCGATTGACCTAGCAGCGAGTTAAGGGAAAGAAGAATTCTGGAGCGGTTTCTAGGTGCTATAGCAAATTAATAACGAAGTTCGTTTCAGCTGTATGGTAAATAAACTCTGTCCCAAAAGTGTTGGACAACAAGCGAGAAGCTAGCAGTCAGAGCATTCACTAATGATCTTTAGAGAAACTTATCATCAAGCTTCCTAAGAAGTTCTTTAGAAGTTTTCGAATTAAAGTGACATTATTAAAAGGATGTGTCGCTCGCAGAATATCGACTGTTGATATTTTTGAATAAACATTTTTGTTCTAAAGATATAGACAATATAGTGTTTGGTTTCATTTATCCAATTGAATCATTGAATAGTATATTCTTGTGAGGAAATAGACAACTACAACACGACATTAGACAAATCTTGTAATGATTAATGAACATACAGAGATTCATAAAAGCGACATCTTTTTTAGGAATATCGAAATGATTTAAGTGTCAGTTAAAATCATTGTGGTTAAAATTTCCCAGAAAAATGTAAAATTTTGTCAATAAAAATCAGAATCACGTTTTGAATCTCCTTGAAGCAGAATTTTGCGCTGGGTCGGTGGTTATGAGGCATAATTTTCATCAATATCAACCGCAAATTTTGAACGAACCAGACACTAGGTACACAACATGTCCCGCTGTGCGCCCCTGCCGACCTGAATTCGAACTAGCGTCAACTGGCAATGGAAATAAGCTCCCTTATGGGTAGCTAAGTTCTGTGAGTATTCATTGGTTGCTAAAGTCTTCCATGGTGTATTGGATAGCGTGTCAGATTTCTAAATAGAGGGACCCAACCTCGGGACAACTTTTTTTTTTACATTCGAATTCAACCTCCTAAACAAATTTTTAAACTTCATTATTATAAATATTTGAAATCATACTTTAAAACGTCATTTTGATCTATTTGTCCAGCTAATCTGAATTTTTACTAAGGGATCGACTATTTGATGTTATGTATTTTTGAGATGCGAGCTTGCGAGCATCCAGATCACCAAACTACACAAATCATTCAGAGCTATTTGCCCAACTAATCTATATTTTAGCAGCGGTCATAGTTTAATATAAATTGAGGTGCCATTTCATTCAACGGAACGTATTCGTGCGGAAAGACAATGGGGGAACGTAGCTACAATTCAAATCGGTAGGGGCACGCACAGCGGGACATGTTATGTACCCAACGTCAAGTTAAAACAATATCATAATAGCTTATTAAATGTTATTTATTGTCTGTAGTGGGTAAATATTTTGTGTTATTTCTAATCCTGAAGTATAACTATAATCTGAGGTTTGCTTTTCAATGTTTAGTCGATTGGCTGTAAAGGAGGATTTTTCTGAGTTCTACTAAAAATAACCGTATGTAGACATCAGCGTCCTTGTAAGTATGATTTTTTAAGGTTAAAAGTAGTTTCCTAATGTATACCATATACTTATTTATAATCACATACGATAATAATCATGTTGTTATAGTGAAGGTACCCTCGCCCAAATTTCCAATGTGACGTAATGTGGGATAATTCTTTGGGGATGGACTGCATGAAAGGTCTCACCTACGATACAAAACAAATTATTACGTACGCGCTGGTCTTTTGAGTGGACTCTTCGGATTTATCCCTACTTTCACTTCCCAAGGCCCTTTTGAAAAAGCAGAGAGCCCGATCAAAGGATTCGAGAAGATCGAATGTTCCTATACAAATAAGATGGCTACTGGAATCGTTCCTTTCTCCGCTAACCTTGAATAACATCGTGAAATCCGTTTCATGAGCTCAGTCGTAGCTAATTGCGACATCAACTTGTTTATATTCGCCACTTCCACCAAGAAAGGAAGAAACTCAGCGTAAAAGTAAACAGCAATGGTCTCTTCCACTCTTATATACACTTATTAGTAACTAATATCCTGCCCTGGTCGTAGTCGAGGGATATTTGACTCTAGATCAAAAATAAAAATTGATCAGAATCTCATATTTGTGAATTTTAGCAGAAAATGATGCTGTATTTATTCGGCGGAAGGGTGATATACGTATCTAGAATCACATCCAGCATTCTATATAATCCTTTTATTACCTCGTCAGCCTAAACCGTTCATTCCCTGAAAATTTCATCGAATGAAAACTGTAGGAACCAACCTTGCTATAAGGATTCGAGATTCGCTCATGATCATCAGATAATAATACGATCGTGAAGAAACTCATATGAGACTCCTAATCAAATCTTCCCTACAATCTTCCGGATCTGAGCGAGACTGGACGACTAGGCCATGAGAGAATGATCTCCAATTGATTTTACGTTTCCGTATGCGCACAATAAAGAGTAAGTTTGTGAGCAGTGAATGAAACTGATAGGGGACCGTTAACAGTATAACACGCACGTTCCCTGAAAATCGCATCAGCATCTGACGTAAGCTATAGAAATATGCTTCTTTCAATGATTTGCGGAAATTTAAATTTTTTAATTTTAGATAACTGAGGCGTTATTGAATCATAAAAGAAAAATTGAATAAACAAGCGGGGAGGATGCACAGGCTTATTCCAGAGGACGGCCCTAAAGGGGTCAAGGAAGGTGCAGAAGGAGGGAGAGAGGGATGAAAGGAAGTCTCCCTATAAAATGACAACCAGTTGTGGTAAGAATTCCTATGGACGCGGTTGGTGATACCTCGAAACACTCCTGCTGAGATGCCCAACTCCGGAGAACTTTTCCCATCATGACCTTTCATGTTATTAGTTGCCACTCCCTTTAGCTCAGATATCGCTTGGTTTGGTAATTTCTATCATACTTACTTATTTTGGCCCGCCAGGTCAGGTCATTATCCAGCCTGCCACTGACAACCTGGACATCCTTGATTATAGCAGACTCAACAATATAGCTTGGCGCCAACGATATTCGGCTCCTTACCCTGGTCACCTGGCATGTGATAAAGTCTCTCTCTGAGCACATCCCAACCGCTTGACGACAGGGCATCTACTATCGTCTTGACAACCACATCATGAACTAGGATGCTGCCACTATGAGTCCACGGGAAATGCTGCATCACATAACAGAGATTCTCATTCACGGGAATCTACAGACACGCAAACACCCACACCCACTGACACGACACGAAGCCGAAGTTGAAAACCCCATAAGTCTCTCGCGACTGTGAAAACAATGCTTCCGCTACCTTGGAAGACTCGAAGCAATTTAAATAGATAATAAATAGATAAATGACAAACATGAATATCAAGCAACAAAGGATACGTTTGGAGGACTTTTGGGCATAAACTTCAAAATATGTCCCAAGAACTGCTAAAATGCCACAACAAATTGAAAAAGTATATATATACAAATTGGGTGAAACTACATCAAAAATGGAGTAAAATGCCGCCAACTGCATATTTTTATCTCAATCCGTTCTCGAGATATGATTTTTTAAAGTTTTTTTTTTAAGGAATACCGTGTTTTTTCATTTTAGACTCGGATTTCTCCACTTTGCGTAATTTAATTTTAACTTTCAACTTTCAACCTCATTTTCGGTATCAGCATTAAATTTCCTATAAGAATAGTGTACTTGGGTTCTTAAAAAGTACCATCCGAAGACCCTCACATCAGCTCAAACATTGACGATTTTGAAAAAACAATATTTCTGAAAATCTTTAAAACTTTACTACTCTTTTAAAAAGAATCCTGGAAACTGGAAAATCTCATGAAAACTGCTTCATCTAATATGCTTTCCAACGGTATTATCAATTTTACTTTTATTTTGTTATTTAGGGGAGAAAATAATATTTTAATGTTAAAAAATGTGGGTTTTTCAATGAAATTGTTGGTTTTCTCGAAAGATGACCCTCCATGAACCTACGAGTATGGGGTCGATTTCTATGTATTTTTTCACGCTGTATCGAATGGTAACATTTGTAGATCTCTCCAACTCCGTTATAACCGAGTTTTACACTTAAAATCGCAAATGTTTAGTTTGTTTGTTACGATTAAATGTATGTGTGTTATGGGGTAAAACTAGTTAATTAAAGTGTAAAACTCGATTATAACGTAGTTGAGAGATCTGCAAGAGTTTCCTTTTGATCCAGCGAGAAAAAATACATAGAAACCGACCCCATACTCGTTGGTTCATGGAGGGTCATCTTTCGAGAAAACCAACAATTTCATTGAGATACCCACATTTTTTAACATTAAAATATTATTTTCTCCCCTAAATAACAAAATAAAAGTAAAATTGATAATACCGTTGGAAAGCATATTAGATGAAGCAGTTTTCATGAGATTTTCCAGTTTCCAGGATTCTTTTTAAAAGAGTAGTAAAGTTTTAAAGATTTTCAGAAATATTTGTATATATATATATATATATATATATATATATATATATATACATATATATGTATATATATATATGGGTACCATAAATAGAACGTTAACTGTAAATTACCGTGCACCAATCTTTTCTCATATTTGAAAAAAAGAAAACTATGTAATCACAAAACATTTAAAATTCTTTCAAAAATCGCCAAGGGACACTTTTTGGATTAATTGTTTTTAAAGTTGGAAAAAAAGTTCCTGTGTTAATTTTGTTATACTAAAATTTTCTATAACCCTTTCAAGTTTTGCTTCTGAATTGTAAATTTTTCCAATCATGTCTACAAAAATATATTTGGTAGAGGTCTATTAGCGTGCTTAATTAGGAAAATATCTTTAGAGTTTAGAATGTTATGTAAACTCTGTTTATTAGATCTACCTACCAAATCGAATGAAAAAATAGAGTAGTGTGATTACGAAGGTATGATTACCTACCTAATATAATGAGCTTGTAAAGCCAGCTATCAAGAGTTGGTAATATTTTGAACTAGGGCTTATAGGCCAACGAGCCTATTACCACAAAGCCGTATTGAGAACTGTTACGACAACCACGATTACGACTTGGGCCTTTATTAGATGGAAATGCGCGATATCGTAACAGATGGTTTTTCAAAGAACAAAAAAACTGAGTCGCCCGAATAATTAGTGGAGGGTAATTAGAGTGTAAAGCTGAGCTTGGAAACGTGTGAAATGATTATCACACCGATCGCACTAGAGAAATCCCTGGTGTGAGCAAAACTTCCGCGAGCCTCAAAAGACGGCTGTGACGTAACAACATTGTTATGCAGAAATTAGCAGCCGTCAAAATAGAATAACTATCGATAATGATTTAAAGTGTGGATAATGAAATTTGTTAGTAGGTACCTATCCTTGTAACTTGAAATGTTCAATGCACAGGTATACCTGTATTCATAGTACAAATGGACTTCTCCGTTCTTATGTATGAATGTACTAAATTAAATTTTACAAGAATTAATGTTTCGGAAAGTTTTGGTTTATTAGATTTTAATAAGAACCTTTCTAATCAAACAAGAAGAAACAATTTAACCCGTTCGGAGCTTTTGTCCCAAACTACCGCCCGCCAAAGTTATAAAACTTGGGAATCCACGTTAACTTAACATTGATTAACGTATCATGAAACGTAAACCTAGAAATTTTTAGGGTAAGAGCAACATTTTTGTTTGCCCCTGTCAATTAAAGATTCATTACTGAAAATAATAAAACGAAAATTAACGGTTTTTCATGGATACCATGAATCGTGTCCATATCTTGACTTGTTCCTGGCCTAGTATACTTATCCTCTGCTTGGTCATCTGGACGAAATAATGAGAGCAATCATGATAACTGGATGAACGAGATTAAATTCAGACTCCACTCCTAAAGTTAAAAAAAATTCAGCCATGCAGGATGATCGTATAATAGAATTTTTGTTAATGATCGTATTGTGTAATGTTAAATTGTTTTGAAATTTTAGCTTTTAGAGGGCAAAGAAATTGTTAACTACTAATTTTTGCAGTAATAATCTGCTACTCAAGAAGAGATTTAGGATTTTCAGCTTTTGTTGTCAGTTTTTAACGATTTTTTAAGCTAATTTAAATGAAATTTATGCACATTTTTTACCTTAATTTTATACATAAAATTTTTAATGTTATATTTTCTAGTTAATACATTTTATGTGAGCAGTATTCTGCAAAACAATATAAATTAAATTATTTTTTACCGTTATTAGCCATGTTTAGTGATTTTTTGAACCCATTTTTTAAAAGTTGACCAATTTGATGTGCTCAAAAACTGCTGGCCAACGATCTCATCCCTTCTTTTGGAAAGCTTGATTTGTTGGCAGAAGAACGGAATTGTTCAAGGACGGAACGCAATAATCGTTCAACACCGAACCCACCCTTTTCGAAAGCCTCATAGAAGGAATGATGGAGTGAGGTGTGGGGAGGGGGAAGGGGTGACTTAAAAGATTCATCGTCAAATAATTATAATTATCGAGTAGGTATGAGTACAATATTCGTTCATGAAGAGTAAACGAAGCGTGAGCCGATCCTCAAAAATTCCTTCGATCCTTTTCCCATTCCTTGTCCAACGCTCTAATACTTGCATTGCAGTTTTGAATTGCATCGTCAATTCTTCTAGTGATCAGCCCAAATGCAACACAATCGTGATTGTTTCCAACATCTGGAATTACTAGGTCAGGAGGTGGTTTGTGCAAACCAGGACGCCCATTTCCCGACTGCCCCGGACTTGGGAACATAGTATCTTCCTCCGCTCTGCTCTTAATGGCTTCCTCTATGGAAATGAAGGAGCCGAGATTCAGCTAATTGATCGAGGGCGATGAAAGTGGTTCTTCCAACCGTGATATACGGGAATGAACGATCTCGAAAGAGCAGTTCTCACATTAAACAGCTAGAATGATGAAAGATCCATAAATCGAATTGCTCTACTTTTTGAGACGGCGGAATTGTGCGCGTAGCTACACATGAGGTCTATGTATACTTGCACTAATGAGGCGTTGATGCCATCGCGTTGCGGTGAGCTTTCACCGTTTACTGAATACTGCAATAAAAATTAATTGCATGACATTTGGTTGTCACATTTCCGGGTATATTGCTGCTAGGTCGGCCGGTACTTTCACAATACCCAGAATGTATAGCTTTATAATATGGCTCTCAGATACTTGAAGGCCTATTCAATTTATTTAAAATACGTTTAAGAAGTAGGAGTATGCAGAAATTGTATTTAATCTAAATTAACCAGAAGTATCGCTATTCGATGCAATTGGGGCCGTTGCTACCTGCAATATGCTACCCAACTCATACCCAAACACACAAGATGTACCAAGACATTTTGAAAAACTCGTTTTTCCGATCAAACTCGATTTTCTCCAAACTAATAAAACTAAATAAATAAAAATAAAATAAACTAAATAAGAATAAATACAAAAGAATTAGATAAACACCTAAATGAAATAAACAAATTTCCAAACTCCTAAAGTACTGAGCGTTTACAAAGTGCCAAAAGCAACATTTTGTTGGAAATCTGTTGATGGATTTGGTTAACTGAGTTTTAACAGTCTGCTCACTAAATATTGTGTCTGCGCAGGCTGTGGGAGGTTTGTGCACTGGTAATTTTCCAGTTTTTAGCTGAAGAAGAAAATTCATTGAGGACCATAAGATATGAATCCGCTGGATATCTACTCAAAACATTTTAGTGAAATCGAAGATTCGTTTGCGAAATAACGGTTTAGGAGGCATAGTTAAACTTTCTATTTGTAGTGAGCCATACAAACCCTTAAATGATCTGTGAAAATAGGGTATGCAAAATTTCCGTGAAATATTGGTATTGTATATAAGTTGGAGGTTAATACAATAACAGAAGCAGCTGGCCTTCCGTGAGTAAGTGAATGTATACAGACCCATCATGGTCATGTAGACACGCTCTACTCCATTAAAGCATAAAGCAATTCTAAATTTCCTACTTGTTGAGTACCAATCAAAATAATGTGCGATTTTCGACAAAATCGATGTTCATCCGTTTTTATGTCATCTGACTTTCATGGCTTTGCCTTCAGATTGAACACTGATTGACAGCCGTGAAACCTACATCCCATCCCACCTGAATACTTCAGAATAAGTAATAAAAAAGGGAGATCTAGATGTTGAAGTGATGTTTTAGGTTTCAATTTGCCTCCAAGATGTTCTTTTTCATAATTGGAACACTACATCACTCGCTGTTTCGTTTCGGACACAATGAAGAATTACTCGTATTTGGTTGGAATGTTTATAAATATATTTTTTCCGGCCTTGGCTCACAGATACAAAAACCTTGAATCATACTTCCTACATCTCGGCATCATAGACAGCAATAACATTTTGTTTTGAAGTAGATATTGGACTCAAGTGACATCTATACGTTAAAATATAGTGTAATACAAATCACCTACTGAGGTTTGAAAGAAACAGAACGGGACGTCATTGGGGTTGCCGCAGGTGTCCGATTTAAGTCTGGTTAGTCCAAACAGTTCTCGCGAAAATTGAAAAACTTCTTTCAACGACAAAGACCCAAAATGTCTGGTTTTCATATAAAGGACGGCAAATTACCAGTTTTTTCTTTTCAAAATTCGCTTCTCTTCAGGGGCTAGGCTACCCTTTCAAAACAAGATCGTTATTTGCGTTCGGCATCACAATTTTTAGGGAAGTTATTTACTTCAATTTTGACTGTAACGTGTTATATCATATTTTTGGTCCCTTGAATTTAACTTTGAGCATTCATTTGTTCTTGTCGTCGAAGTTCATTGGGTAGCTTCCTTACTTCAATTTTTGTACCAATTATTGAACACAAAATACCTTTTGATATTTCTCGAACGAAAAATGCTATCCAATGAGATCATTTTTGAATTTTAATACTACATGAAGGTCGATCAACATTTTGGTAATTGAGCCATGTAAATGTTCAAAACCATGTAAACATTTGTATTCTTCTGTCATTATTTCATAAGAAGAAACCGATCTATTCTGTTTTTTATTATTTAAGCATTCTCTTTTTAGTTTTACACGGAGTTGAATAATTTTGAAATTTTGGAGATAATGTTAAACACCTATTTCTTCGCTTAATAATGCTGATTATGGGTGCAAAAAGTTCTTTGTTCATGGGAATTTACTGATCCTAATGTTGTCTGCCTAAATAGTGTGATACCTACCAAATTACATGCTACTATATCGACTGTACTGTACTGGGCTGTACTGTAAGTAGAATCGTTTTATTGACACATTTATGTCTTCTCGATGGGGGTTGTTCTAAAAATTCTGATACCCGATCCGTCACTCAAAGTGTAACCACGCTTTTCGATGATTTTCACTTTCAACTAACGTGTTTCTAGGGAAATGTAACTCCTGTAATTTTGATCGCACAAGAATATTTCTCTATTCGTTGGAAAGCTCCCCATTTACCTAACCGTATTTACCTAACTGCGCAGTGCGTGGCCAACAAACTAAGGTGTGAGTGTGGTTGTGTGAATAATTGTTTACATACAGGTGACCCTTCTCAATTTATTTTGTAAACACGATTTCAACCACTATTGGAAAATTGAATTTAATTTAAATTGAAATTAACGGGCGAAAAAAAGAAACATTCATGTCACAATGTATCTGCGTGAAGCGATGATTTTTTACTGAAATGATGACTGTGTTTACTCTTACTCAAGTCCTCATGGCTGTGTATCGTAAAGTATCAATAAATCCAAATAGTAATTTATTTTGAGCTGTAAATCGTTTATTATTTAAGTTCCTATCTACATTATAAATTGCCGAGTTGAAATGGAGATGAGAAGAACATGAGCAGCCTAGTCTTGACACCGATTCAATGTCGAACCCTACCTCTGCACGCTTTTTATGCAAATGGTCTATAGGAAGTTAATAATTCGGTAAAATAAGATGCTTACCTGAGGAGCGGGGTAGTCCTGGTAGCATGTTGCTGTCGCTGTGATGTAAGCAGATGCGACCATGAAGAAACCGAGGATGAAAGAAACTGCGACGAGCGTGACAGCCGCAATGCGAGCGATCTGTACTGCCGTGTGCCTCGGCCTCTGGTACGCCTGCGCAACAAAAGTTTAGTAGGTTAGCCATTGATAAGTTAGAACTTCTTGTTTCGAGTTGAAATAAGTAGTATTTCAACACCAGTAATCATTCCACAGTTGAAGCGTGGAAGTGCAAAAAGGTCTAACCGACTTCTGCCAAATTTTCAGCAAGTCAATTCAAATGTTTAGACGTGAATAGTATATAAAAGAAACATGACTGGATTAGAGAAAAACATTTTTCCCTGATTACCTATGATTAGATGAACACAGCCCAAGTTTATAGTGTAATGTAGTTTGCACTGCAGCAGTCATAGACATTCAAAACATTAGAAAGCAGAAATTTTGTAAGTCCAGCACACGTGTTACTCCAAAGGGGTGTATGAGCCATGGGCCGATTAGCTGTAACGGTATATAACGGTTTCGATGGCACTTGTACATGTTGCATATCACTGGCAAATAGACCTGTAAACTGCCAAAACACTAGTTTCCTATTTGTTGACACTTACACCCTTTGGCACTTCCATGATTCAATTATTTCGGACAATAAATCCAGTAATAATTCAACAACAACGTTATCTGATAACTAAATCATCTTATAGATTGTCTGTAGAAAATACTCATAAAAAGAAATATGGCAATTGTATTGCTAACAAAACTCATTAGCATTCAATCGGGAATTTCGGTGTATTGAATCTCTGCGGTTCCCAAAGAGATGTAGAATTGATGCTATACTGTGATGTTGGCAGTAACTACGATAAATCAATCATCATTCGAGAAAAAGGGTTTTGGAGTTAATCATTCTTTAAGAACATGATGCCTCATGACAGAACAACCAATTTCCAAGGTGAAAGAGGGAGATTTAGGTTCACTCAACAAATCAGGATGGAGCCAGTCATTTCATTCGTCTCTTGATGACTCAGAGAGGCTCCCTTTCAATTTCAACTTCCTAAGAGAGATTTTAGCTTCCTCAGCTAATCAGGATTGAGCAGGTCAATTGATTTGTCTCGTGATACCTCCGAAAGGCTCCATATCAAATTTTAACTTCCAAGGGTGAAGAGGAGAGAATTAAGCTCACTCAACAGATCAGGATGGAGCCCATCATTTCAATCGTCCCTTGATGTCCTGGAGGCTCGTAATCAAAGTTCATCTACCTAGGGAGAACATAAGGAAAATTTAGCTCAATCACTTGATTAGGATGAATCACATATTTAATTTGATTCTTCCTTGACTAAAATATCTATGTAAAAATATCGAGACGTGCGGCATCACTTAATGAACTAATTTCCGTGTTATCACGTGACAAAGTTATTCATATATCATCAGCACATTTGAATTAGTAGAGTGAACATCAATTTATCGTGGCCTAATGATCCAATTCCGCTCAAAATTGGAGAACATTTGATGACTAAATGGCAGATTTTCATTTCTAGATGTTAGCCACTCCAATACTCGCTCTTAATATGCGTGGAAAGGGTACAATCCTTGCCATAAGCAATTTTCATCCGATTTTGATCAACATTTCAGGGATTACCCAAGTTGATTTTGAAAAGGAATCATCTCAAGAAATTATCTTGTCGACCGTCAATATTAGCTTCAGTCCATGCGCAATAAAAAACACTTGTCAAACACATCAAATCTTTAAAATACAGGGTTTCTACTTGCAAGGTATAATTACTATTCACTCCCTTATATGGTTTCTTTATTCAATTCTTATGCTCCTGCACAACTAAATCAATGTTTCTAAATGGCCTCCATCAGCACATTTTAATGGTCAATACATCATCATGTTATGGGTAAGAAGATGATATGAGATATACAGCCCACTTCGCCAGCGTTGTTTTTTACATTACATTTGATGTACAGTAAACGAAGGTAGGTAATTGATTTTGGAATTTATTCTCTTTCAGCTGTCGTCATTCTAACCAAAAAAAGGATAGGAAAAATAATTTATCTTTGAGCCGAGAGACTCTCTGGAAAAAAGAATCATAAGCATCGGTCGTTACATAATATCTCCTCCACGAGAGGTGCCCATTAAAAATCTCAGCTGCAAGCCAAGAGCCATAAAATGGCCCGTTGCCTCCAGACATGACCCGCATTTCGAGGGACTAACAATACGGGTCATCTTCCTTTTGTTCCACCGGCCCATTGACTGAGTCAGAATGGCACGACAAAAGGGTTTTTCAGTCTCAGGAAAGCGTCTAAACTGAGAGTCCGATCTTAGTGCTTTTGGCAAAAGTGACAGTTTCGAGAAAAGTCGAGCGGATGAGGGGGTCTGCGGCGAAATGGATTATGTTAATTTGTACGGAGCCCCATTGCTCCGTAAGCCGCAAAAGGGAGTTATATGGGTCGAGCGCGGCTTTCGCCCACCCACACAAGAAGTGAAGATGCTGGCAAGTTTTAGGGAAAGTTGTTGTTGGTGGCTTTTGAAATTCGAAAGGTCTCCAGCCTGCTTCAGTCCAATCGAAAATCTCAAGAATACTGCTCTCTTGTTAATCGATATCGATGTTCACTTTCAACACAGTATCGACCACAAGTTATATATTTATTGCGTATTACTTAGTTTGAAATAACATCTCCACAAATTTAGTTACCATTCGTCAATACTTGAAATAGCTTGGATGATACAAATTGCCACATTAAATCAAGGTGAACAATATACACGTTCTATACTATCTAACATAAATAGGTTCAGGGAGATATTTTAGTTGTCTTTGATTCGCTGGTTATCTACTACAGTATAACTCTATTACGGTCTTACTGAACTTGAAATCACAGCAGCATTTTCTATTCAATATTTTTATGTGTAAACATTTATTGATATAATATTGACATTTTTTCATAATTTAATTATGTATATATGAGGTTTTTTGATATTTATTAAGTTCAGTTGATCGACGGGATGATATTCAAGGAGCTCTTGGATGATTTAGGTGCATAATTATTGCAACAGGAAAAGTAGGAAGGTGTTTCTAGAAAATGGTTGCCATCTCGGAACACGTTACAATGAGCAAGGGGTTCGTTCATTTTCCTATCACATTCGTGTGCAGCTGTGCGGGCCATAGATAAGTGATTATAGGTCCGTACTGAAACTTCCGCATGCCAACAACGGAGCAGAGCGCATCGGAACATTAATTCCCATGATAAGAAAGGAGTTGAACTGTTAAGAACGAACATGGGCATAACGTGTGGCGATCGCACCGTAACTTTCCCCGAAGGGTGACGGGTTGCTCGCTCAGGCGAGAGAATATAATTTCTGCTTGCTATGGAAGGCGGCGCTGCTCCTGCAGGGAAATCGCGTTTGAAATGTGAAATGCAACAAAATTAGTCCAGCTATTAACTGAAACGAATAAAGATCGTTTGAAATGTTTCTCCTCGGTCGACATTTGATACGCGCAAACCTTCCCCGGTTCATGAAAGTTGCACAAACCGCTTTCTATAGAGCTCGGGGGGCGAACGAAGTGAACGACTGAGGCTCAACATTTCAAAAAGTTCGATTAATCTACACAATGCTGTAGCCTAACCTTTGAAGATATACTTATGATGTAATCATGATGATAATTATTATTAATATATTAATATAAGGCTTGTTGAATACTTAGGTAGATATATATGCCTAATTCTTCATCAATAACGAAAACTTAAAGGCGAACAGAAGTTGTGAATATTTACTGACTGAATAATTTACTAACGTTTGTTATCCCACTGCTGTCCAATAATGACCGGGATTTGTGCTTCTTCTATTCATCAAAATGTGTTTGCAAGGCTGTCACCTCTGAATCAGAATTTTGAAATATTTTCCCAAGTAGGTATCTAAGTTACTGAGCCTATTAACAAATGGTTTCAATCGTCAAGATATTGAAACGTTACCGAATGATTGTCTGTGAAAATGGCATATAGGTATTTGTTGGAACATTTAGAATAGAAACTATTGTGGAATCGAAGTTATTCACCCAAAACGATAGTTAAATTCTGCAAATGGAACGTCTTGGAGCTAAACCGCACAATCCTTGAACTTTAATAAAAATCGGTCCATTAGTCTTGGAGTTTCGTCTGTCTCGATCAATATTAGTTCTTCGCATGCGCTACAGTTATTACTCCACCAATCGCATTATTATTCTAACGGATTTTTTTTGGAACATATACCTACCCATCCGCTCCCCGTGTTAGAACGAAATCGGACCAATAGACTATAAGAAATCGACGTGATGATAAATTCACGTTTGCGCATGCACTCAGACTACTATTTATGTGACTGCAATGAAAGTTGTTGGGGCCCGTCTAGACGCTTTCCGCACAATCTCTGAAAATTTCGTCGAAATCGGTCCGTTACAATCGAAGTTATACCTGTCTCAATCGACATTAGTTTCGAGCATGTGCAACGGTTATTAGTCTACCAATCGCATTATAATTTACAGAGTATATTTCTGGAGCATATACCTAATTACCTATCAAGTTTAAACAAAATCGGACCAACAGATGATGAGAAATCGACATTATGATAAAGTCACGTTTGCGCATGCGCACAGGCTACTGTTCATTCCACAACATTAAAAATTATAGGAGATCGTCTGAGCGTTAATCCGCACAATCCCTGAAAATTTCATCGGAATCGGACTGAAACGTGGTATAGTTTTGGGCGTGACAAGTATTTACCATAGACAGACAGACAAATACGGAACCAAAATTGATCAGTAAGCTCTGAAACGCCAAAAGCAAGTAGAAATTTTGATTTTGGAGGACAAAAATTCTTTCGACTTCAATCAGGAACACAAAGCTTCCCCACCTTCGGTACTGAGAAAGCAAAAACTCAGAAAGATTTTATATAATAATTTTTAATTAATTTGTATCCAATCACTTGTTGATGTTAGGTTTAGTTTCTATGAAAAACATTCAGCCCCTCAGTTGGTCCAAAGGTCGCATTTGATTCATTCAGTAGAAATTAGTTCAAACCTACCTATCAATGAAACTGCAACAACAAAGCTATTGTTGATAGGATTGGATGTCTGAAGATGGCACTCTTTATGTTTCATACTTTGCAATAAATGTATGCACCTATTTATACCAAACTAAAAGAAGATAGAATAACCATAGATGAATAATACGTTATTGCAAGTGTGATATGTACCGCAATATAGATCTCGTTTATGAAATTACATCAATCAGTTAGAGATTATAGGTAACTAACTTTCAAGGAAAACCCCAAAATCGATATTGAGAAATTCCTGTGACACCTTTGAATACCTGGGGGAGGTGGGGGGAGATTCCTTTCTTCACATGACCCAGCGTGATATGTAATGCCAAATTTATCTGTCTTATGTTTATGTGTCTTTCATTGACATACCCAACTATTACAGAGTTGATATAAATATCTGCAACGCCTTGTATCTTCATAATACTTATTATTTTGCTACCACATGTCTTCCTATAATTGTCTAGAGATCAGGTACCTACACTAGAAGAATCATTTACGACTCTGGTACAGGATTTGTTACAAGTTTGTTACGGCATTCTATTCCTGGTAGGTACAATTCCTTTCCAAGAAATGCCAAACTAATTTACCAGCTATAAAAAAGCTTCGCTCTAAACCGTAAAAGGTGATCAGGGACGACTGAGACGCCTCAAAACGTATTCAACCGCATTTCCAACATCCGAAGTTGGAACGAGGAGGTCGGCGAACCGACGACCTGAAGGGGGGAAAGGATGACCCAGTTCTGGGAGTACCTACTCGATCCAGAGTTGCGGCTGTTGCGTCACTAGTCAACACGACGTGAGGGGCAACTAAGAAGGGATGATCCTTTCTTGAATTCCTCCCCTATGCTTCAGAGAGGTTGGTAGCACATGCTTGATTACGGTCATCAACCCAGGGACCAGGAGTGCTGGCTCCTAGTGGCGCGTGCAAAAAACGAACCTCTTCTCATCGCCCCAGGTCCTGGGACGGGAAGGCAGTCCGATAAAGGTCTCCTTGCGGATTTCGTAAGGAACGCTACACGGCACCTAATGGGTTTCTGGGACTCTTCAGTTCACTGTCCTTTCACCTTTTGCAACGAATCTTTACGCGGTGACGAAAACTTTTTGACGACGTAGGCATATATTTGTAGTTTCTCTTCGCAGGTTATGGACCCAACTGAGGGGTTGCGTACTGACATACCTCCTTCCCTGTAAAACATCACTCATAAAACATCACCTTATTCCCAAGACTAACCAGACTTCAATGTTTCTCTATGGAATAGAAAAACTGGTACAATATCCACTTAATAGATTATTGAACTATCGCGTAAGTACCCATACTTCATTGTTATTCTTTTAAAGGAAAAGAAGTCAGTATAAAATGTTAGTAATTTTTTTTTTTTTTTTTTTTTTTTTCCTTCTCAAAATCTACTTCATTAATAGGGGTTTTTTGGACTTGGAACATTAGTTATGTACGTTCACAAAAAGTGTTGGTTTTTATTATGCCCATTTTTTAAACTGTGATGACTCTACTGACTGTTTGTAATTCAAATTGACTGTAATAAAAACTGTATGCAATTGAGCAAAATGAATATCCTTTAAAACAATCTTTTGATCCCCAGTCTCTAGCAAAAAACCCTATACACACGTTAAATTACCTTTCTTCATAAGTTAATTAATAAATAAATTAATCTTCTTTGCAAAATGCTGATTAAAGCTAGTTTGAATGCTAGAAATGTGAACATTTAAACTGTTCAAGGTAAAAGAGTATTCTAATTTACACCTAAATTTCCAAAGCCGTTGAAGAGCCATTGGAAACCATTGTTTACTACGAAAATACGTTTACAAGGTCCTATTATACGACTGGACTGTAGTGGAGATTGTGTATTGCACTGATTCAGCACGTTTCCCTGCGGTTTGTTGGCGTTAGATAACTAAAACAGCAAACTCATTACCCAATAGAGCTGGCCAAAAGTCCCGCAATAGGAAACTCAGTGCCCTGAGAGGACCGCTTGACCCGAAACGGGATTTTTTTTTGTGTGATTATTATCAGCGCTAGGTTTGTCGGCCAATGATCGGCTGATTACCAAAATTATGAACTGAAGACAAAATAAATGGAGCACTGATTCTTACTCAACACTTTCTCCTACAGTTGCATACCTGATTGAGATGAAATATGTATGGTTGCTTATAATCCCAGTCATTGTACTCACGATAATATGAATATTTTCAATACAATTCTGTATTTGAAGTAGTGTAAACGCCTACAATCCGAATAATTGTGAATGATTTTATGGATCAATCATTTTCTAGACGATTTCTCAATGAATTTATTATGAAGTCGCAGTCATGAGATGTAATGATTTTTATTATTTTCAATATCCTTTCTAATATACCTAGAAATGTTTCTTAACCCCCTTCCTCAAAATTCATTTGCTCACGTTTCAAGATATGTAAATGTTGCAAAAACCTAATTGGAAAAAAATCTGCTCTTCAACCACTTTTTAGAACGTAGGTCGGCCATTAAAACCCAAACATGAGAAAAAATAAAAAGAAAAAAATCAAGATGGGACAAATGGAGGTGGTAATACTGATAAATTGTGATGTTTTCACTATTCTTAGCTGATTTTTGAGACTGTTTTTTTTTTTTAAAGTTCATTCCAGATTTTAGTCCTGTTACGCAACCGTTGGAAGTTTTGAATTTATGATAGGTAAAAAAACGGAGGGGGTGATTAAGTTATGACATTATAATTCAATTTTTCTCGTCCGTTTTATTTTATTTCATTAATTTATTTTATTTTGTTGGTTGGAGGGGGGGGGGGGGGGGGGAGTTTTCTAGGCAACACTTTCATGTTAGGTTTATTAAAATGTTCTAGCCTGTAGACGAGCTAATGAAGCATACAAAGGTAGATGCTATATTTTATTTAATCGATTAAATGTTATATTTTGGCGAGTGATTACGTCCATTTAGTTACCACATGAATAATGGTATACCTCGGACACCAGTGAACTGCGAAGAAGGGCTATGCAATACAGGAATGGCAAATATTGTTTACCTAATAATTCTCATTGATTTAAAACTACATTAATTAGGAAACATTCACACTTAAATATAAATTTAGGAGTCCACACCAACTCTTTCGGGGCTGAATTTTCGCCGTGTAGTACAATTATCCACATACCTAATAATTTTGTTGATTTTATCCACATAATATAATAATCTCCATCTTTTTACATTATAATAATACCCATGATATTGCTTTAATTTTATGATTATTCTTAAGGTTTGTATTTCGAGCTTTGTGTCTGTCACGTGCGAGGACACACCCGTTAGAAAGTCGGTTCCCAGAGGCCTATTGTGACTTGCACAACGTATGTACCTACTCGTACCTACCTATTTCTTTTTGGCTGTGCGTGTCTTGAATTTTATCGCTTGCAACGGTTTCTTAGCGTGTCGTTGCAGCGAATCTGGCCGTATTTTTCCTCAACGAAACAAGAAAACTTTTCAATCAATCCACAGCTCAAAAGGTCCACTCACTCACGCCCTGTTCGTCGTATTTTGATATTAATTTCAAATACAAGGCGCAAATAGTCAAAATCTTCAATTTGATCTGATTTTAAAATGCTGCAAATAATTACAAAACCGGTTTATTAAGTATTGTTCTATGTGTTTCTCCTAGTTAATTATAACAACCCTAATCTTTTTCGGTATAGGTAAGCTCATAATGAGATAATTTATCATTTAAAATAATTTTTATTTTCTTTTAGCAAAATAGTCAGGATATTCAATAGATTGAAAAAATCAATTTTTCCGGACAAGAGCATTTATGGTTCAAAATTTCCTACTAATCTTAGATCCATTACTATTAGTGTTATAGGGCTGTCGTTGGTCGCATTCGACGCAGAAGAGTCTTCAAAACAACCCAAATTTTTTTCTGCTACCTCAAATTTTGTAAAATCTCACAAAAACCCAAAAAATAGACGAAAACCCCTTTGTTTGGCTTTGAAATACATTAGCTCTGTAACCAAGCATGGTAGCGACCTGCTGGTGATTGCATTCGATTCATGAAATTTGAAAAGAAGAAAAAAATAAATAAAATAAAAACAAGAAATATGTAATGCCTCAATCTCCTGGAATTAAACTGCTGGAAAATTTGGACCAATTGGGCAAAAATAGGACAAATCGAACATTATTTCAAAATTCAGATGAGATCGAAAAAATGGGCTTCGGATTCGTCTTCAGCAAACTCGTAAACTTCACGATTTTGTATTGAGATCTCGGTCATGAAACATGGTTTTACAAGTACATATAGTGAATATACGAAGTAGGTATAACTATAATTTAGCGTTTACTTTTTTCTATTACAAAGGACGGTCTCACATCTTTCTGAATTATGATGATGCCCAAGACCAACGTTCTTGATTAGGTCCGGAGAGAAATTTTCATAACGATTACATAATTCATTCTCAGCCCTTCGGTCACTAAAACAGTTGGGGTAGTGAAGCCAGGCAAATCGAAATCATCGATATTTTGTCCACGTCACTTTTCCACGTCTTAGCGAGATTTTCTTTCTAGCTGGTTTGTGATCAGAGACTGTGAAGAATCGAGAAGTTATCGGGTTTTATTATCTCGTGAGGGGTCCGTGGCGTTTCGTCGGCCAGTTGCACCATCCGAACCTACCACCACATTGCCCCAGGCCGCGCGTTACATGGCCGCTAGTCAGCTCCCTCCCATCACATTTTATTTTCTTCCCATCATATACTTCAACCCTCTAAATATTTACGATACATTAGGATAGGTAATGGCAGGGGTGTGGCTAAGAGTAAACTGCAGGTTTTGGAATCTCTCAAGTGCGCAGTTTGCGATTTCCTAAACGTTTCAGGGCATGACCTCAGGGAATCTACGATACATTATAATATTTGTGCGCATATTATTATTTCCCTAGTTCTGTATCAGTTCTAGGCCTCATAAGGAATCTGCGATACATTATGTATAATAATATGTGCTGGTAGGGTATATATATATGTGTGTGTAGTGGGGTTCGTGAGGTACAAGGACACACAACTTACGGATGCGTAAGTCACTTACATATGGGTATCTTATTGTTTCCCAAGTACTTGCCAAGCTACCTATGCTAGACCTCGGGGAATCTACAATACCTACATTATTAAATGTGCGGTTATGGGTCATGTAAAAGTAAACTATAGTGTATTCCCTAATGTGCAAATATTATTGTTTCCTTGGTACAAGCCGCACTAGGCCACAGTATAGATAGTGATCTGTGATACACATTATATGTGATAATATGTGCTGGGATGGCTATTTGTGTGTGGTGAAAGTATATACTGTTGGTTTCGGAATCCCGTATGTGTTCATTATTCTATTTCTCTAGTTCTTTAACCATGCTAGACCTCATCAGGGGATGTCAGGGAAAAATCAGTTGTAATGAAATATAATTTCTTTGTTTTTTGGTAGGTCACGAATTGAATGGGGGATCACCTCGGATTACTCAAAACAGGAGACTTAGTTATGCATGCCGCAACACACCCTGTATCTATTTACCGCAAATGTTATGTATCTATGGGTGAATATGGATAGCAAATCATCCTATATAGAACCGTCTATTTTCTCATCCAGATAGCTCCTCGATCTCCTCATCCTATTATCTGGCCCCACAACTTTCAGCCTCATTGCTGGCATTAGTTAGCTTTGAATTATTAGAAAGGTCACAACCACCATCACCATTTTAGATAATAGGTAACTTCGATTAAAGAATTGGTCTTATTTGAATCATGGCGTAAATTTCTTTCTAGCAAGCCAATATTGCTCAGATTGGACAAGAACTTGTTAACCATTCACAATGAATTTGATTGTATTTTCTTTATTACAAAGTTTTTCAGTTGATCAATGTAGTGAAGAATAAAATTTTCTGAAGAAAAAGGAAAATTAGGACTGTTGATACTTTTGTCATGCCTAATAGGTAAAAATAAACAAAAGATTGATTAATAAGAGTCAAGTACTACCTAATTCTTGTTCACTGGATTCGGTTCCGGATAGACAGACAGACAAAGAGGTTTATAAATATTGGTATATTTATATGTTCACATCCCTACACGATATTGGAGAAATATTGCATGGAGATTCGAAAAACGTTTTCAAGGTTCCCAGTTCGGTTCTGGGCATAAGGTCAGGGATCAATGCCAACCATATCATCACAAAACTCGATCTAGGTATGACTAATAATTTGCAAATCATTTCTAATTCATTTTGAACTACAGTCAACATCAAACCTTGTGTTGCCAATAACACGATTGAAAAGTGGTCCCTGGTCAGAGTAAGGATTGACGCAATTAAGATCGTGGCGTCCTCTGCTTTAAAGTTTTGTATTCATAAATACAATTTATTGGATACTGGTTTCGGCCATTAGTGTCTTCGTCAGTCTAGAAAGATTGACGTGTCAGCTTCAACAGCACAATACTTTGCAGTCAAGTACAGTTTCGGCTATTGAAGCCGATATTCCAATCGTCCTGGACTGACGATGGCTGATGGTCGAAACCGAACTGCAATCTTTATTGCGTCAATCCTTACTCTGATTAGCCACTTCTTCACCATTGGTAAATTTTACATTGTGCCCCTGATCAGTATCGTATAGCCTATCAAACGAGACTTGCATTACTACTTGTTGCTCTTCATATTTTGACAAAGTACAAATAGTAGGTATTAGAGATCTTATAATATTACCAACAAATCTACTGAGAAATCTGTATCTGTATCTGTAACTGACCCATATCAATATATTAGCATTCGCCAAGTCTTGCACGGTTCCTTCTTACGAACTAGTTATCTTGCTGATGAGACTGACAGGAGGGCAGGTACAAGGATGGGTTCAAGTCCTGATATGTAGGGGTGCGAGCTCACCGGAAGGTATGAGGTATTTGAATACCAAATTCAAACCCTAAACCGAATTTAAATGGTCCGTTTTTAGGACTAAAAAGGTAAGCATTACGGTTTTTTTTTTTCAGAATTGGTTTTTTGAGAAATATTATATGGTGGCAGTAACATCAGGATATAAATAAAATATACAACTTATTATTTGGAAAATCAGAGTTACCGAACATAGCACAGTGCGTTACTATTTTAGGTGTAGGATCATTTTTATTACAGAAAATATTTTAATTTATCTGTAAAAAAATTATCATCTCAAGCATCTGGGAGTGCGGTGCATCCTCTTGCACCCTCATAAATCCGCCACGGGCAGGTATATGCACATCTATATCTAAACGATCTGGCTTCATCCGCTTCAACAAGTAAATACATATTGCAGTGGTTTACCTAGAGATATCTTCCTGAGATCCGTCAATTAAAAGAACATTTATAACGAGTGAGGACGAATATCTCATTCGTCACGTACTCAGAGTTATTTTTTCACCAGGTTTCATGGCAAACTACTTGGACCTTCAGTACAAGCTCTGTTTCCTTCTGCCCACGTTAATTGGAGCGTCGGAAAGGTAGGTACATACATATTTTTCGTCCTTTACGCTCGGCGAACCCCATAACGCCTGCGATTTTCAAACCGATTGTTGCGTAACTTGATGACTATAGGGACTGCTCCATCCGGTCACTTTGCGAACCAAGTGTTGTTAGGTGAGCGAGATACCGACTTCTGATTTATGGGTTTATCCTTCAACGATAACAATGCAGAGGTTTTGTTTGTGTTGTTAATATGAAGGACAATTGATATTGTTCTTCCTTGGTTTCCTTGCACGATTTTGTATGATTGCTGCGAGTTGAGAATAAGTATAGCAGCTAAGTGATGGATCGTTTTCTTAAATTGATCAATATTGATATCAATATATAGCACTATTGCACGATTTCAGCTAAATTTGAATATTCCTTCAACTTTGGATTATCATTTTCCATTATGAACCTTTGTAATCGACCAAGAAAAAAATTACCCTCCCTCTTCACCCTCAAACTTACTTTGGTTTACGTTCTACGATACGAAGATTCCAAAATTGGTTAACAACAAAACTGCTGGACCAAAGACAACGAAATCTGGCTCGAAAATCATAATCTCGGCATCATTTTAAATCAACCCCAAGGGGTGACACTTAAGAGTTGAAAAAAAAATTGATACCTAATAAAAATGAAATTAAAAAATTGGTAAATCGAAACGTTTGGAGATAAATGGTGATTTTTTGGATGATTCGAATGACTATTATTTCTATGAATATGAGACCAACCGGGTTGGCTGTACGTTTATCCTTTTGCACCCCTTAAGGGGATTTTAACTGGACCTGGAGTGTGAAACGACCTGTTTGAAGACCTGCCAAGCAAATATTTCGACCCTCATTCGCAGTGGCAAGCATCTCAACCAATCCCATGAAGGACTGGGGTTCGATTCATGACGGGTTAGAGAATGAATTTTTACGTCACCACAACTAATCATAATTTATTTATAATTTTTGACAAATAACATTATGGACATGTCTTACAGCTAGAGGTCAGAAAAATTTTCCGTAACTGTGTTCCTATTTACGTAAGCAAACTTCATGTTCAATCGCTCCGTTGCTAGGGAGTGTAAGTTTTCCATCTCAAGAAAATCGTTCACCACTCGTTAAAAAGCTCTCAATTTACCTCAAAACATCACGCTATCAAATTTCCCCTCCTCTTACTTTTTGGCATGGATATGGATATTTGGCAGCGTGAGATGTAGTTACAAATCAAGAGCTTTCAAGTGGTGAACGGTTTTCTTGCGAGGAAAAATGTCGAAGATGAAGTTAAACGTACTTCTCTCATGCATTTCGCGTATCACCAATCGTTGCTAGGGAGTTGTAACTTGATCATTTCCAGAAATTTGAAATTTAACTTAGAGACTCTCTGGAACATCAAGAAACGACTGAAATGACGAGCTCCTGCCTAATCAGCAGTATTAACTAAATTCTCTCCTGTTCACCCTAGAAAGTTGAAATTTAATATGGAGCCTAATCAGCTAAGTGATCTAGACTCTGTTCTGTTCAACCTAGAAAGTTGCCATTTAATAGCGAATCTCTCTGAAACATCAAGAGGCTAAGGAAATGATAGACTCCGTCCTGATCAGCTGTTCGAACCAAATTTTCTCCTCTCCACCCTAGAAACTTGGAAATTTAATTTGAAAGCTTCTCTGGGATATCTAGGGACGAATAAAATCACTGATTCCATCCCGATCAGCTGAATGAAATATATTTTCTCTTGTTCACCTAGAAAGTTGAAATTTAATCGGGATTCTCTGGAAAATCAAGTGACGAATGAAATAACGGGCCTAATCAGGTTGAATAAGCAAAATTCTGTCCTGTTCACCCTAGAATGTTGAAATTGAATATTGAACCTCCCTAGGATATCTAGGAACGAAGGAAATTACTGACTCCGTTCTAATCAGATGACTGAGCTAAATTCTATCCTGTTCACCGTAGAAAGAAATCATTCGCGATGAGATTAGACCTATCCATGTCACAATGTATCAACGTGTAACGTTGATACTTCACTATGGTTTCTTTTAATTGTATTTTCTCTCCTACGAGTTCATTTTTCTTTGTATTTTATGTTTCCAAAGGTGATAGAACAACTTAACTGCTCTGATCTTTATGTTGGTGAGCACAGCCCGATAGTTGAACTTCAAAATTTTTTAATTTTCAGACCATTCTGAACAATTCATTGGTTTCGTGTATGTCTGTCTATGTGTCAGCTAATTATTACTATGGGCAAAACGATAGGAACGAGTTTATCAATGCGAATACAAGTTTGTATCAAGTTCAAATAATTCAATTTAAACTCATGTTCATCCATGACAGTAGATAGAATGAAATTTCAAATTGCTTATAGATTACATCAAGATTTAGAGTATAATACCTGAGGAAAACATTCGTAGTTTGCATGTATCGTGACCACAATCAAGGTGGGCTAGAATAACTTATAGACAACCTTGAATGCGACAAGATGGAAGAACCTTGCAGCTTTGAACCGTCATGTTCCCAAGTTAATTTATTCTCTCTATTTTCTCCTGACATGAAATGCATAGGATGATATTGATTGCTTTTGACTATGGAAGAACGATACTACTAATTTATGATTGCAGGAAGTATTCCGTTTTCTTTAAGACGTAAAATCACGAGAGAAGCATCATTTGGCTGATTTATCATTTTCCAACCAAAACAACTTTAAGTAAACACCACAGACACAAATCTAATACAAATAGTGTTTGGCTATCTTGAGTACCTATTGGCTTCAATGATTTCATTATTGTTGTTGCTGGCCAGTCAGCTGTTTATTACTAATTCGCAGTAAATGCTGACACTGTGTTGTAATGGGACGAAGGTGATTTCAAGAATTACAGTGAATGCGCTTTGGAAGTAGAGCAAATTCACAGTATAATGAAAATACTTCATGAACTCGTCTCAGCGGTTTTGGCAAACGCAAGCGTCGGTACTCAAGGTTTTTTCCCTTTCTAATTCACTTCAGACTCCTGGGATTATGAAAATGGAGTTAGCGCTAGAACCCATTGTTAGCAGAAACCAGACCTTGAGCAGAAAGACTAATAGCGCGGTTCATGCGAGGTGATTCTTTGGCCGTATATATGCATTATTTGTCAACATCACAACTCACAAATAAACCTCACAAGAGGTTTGAGAAAAGGTGCATCCTTCTGAAGTAGGTGTAACTGATGGACTGTTGGAATAGTAAAAACCGCCAGCCAAGTTGAAAAAAAGTAATGTTCTGCAAAAAGGGTTCTGTCAATTTTTAAAACTCTTGAATAACTTTAGTTCAAGAAAACATAGGATATGAATTAATATTTATGTTGGGTAGGTATTTGAATATATGAACTGAATCACTGTATTCCGTCATATATTATACCTATACCTATAATACTGTTTCTATGCATTTTGTTGGTACCTATACGATTGAATCATTTCATTAGTTCTTTCTTCCATTCATTTCAACGCGAAGTAAGAAGAAAAGCCAAATTACGATAAGGATTTCTTTCTGTATTCTCAAATTCAGTTTATTATGAAATTTTGTGCCTCAATGAACAATTTTAAGTCTCCACGCCAGTAGTTGATGATGATGATTTCGTTAAACTGAAGAAATAAGGCATTTGTATCAGAAAAAATTCATCCTACGAAGAAATGGATATTAATATTGGAGCATACTGGAACACATCTTCTACTTCAGTGCTTTTCAAAATAGTTATGAATTTGGTGGTGAAACAATATATCCTAGGAAGTGGGAAATGTGAACATGTTCATCAAACGGATATTGATTATAGCAATAGAGTACCTGAGCGTCATCATAGAAACATATTATTTCTATTATTTATGAGATTAATCCAGCCGATCACAACAAGAGATGTCTTTATTCCCAGGGACAAGGGTTTCCTTCCTCGAATTTAGAATCATTCATCCAATCACTGCCTTTAAAATAATCAATTAGTCAAGTACGTAGTAATTAGTACCTCAGTATCACTTCCGAATTGAGTTTCAGGTTACATTATGATTTTGCTTTTTAAACAGCGGAGAGCTCTACTGCTTAAGGAACTTTCTTCTTTTGCATACTTCCTTCCTTGGGATACACCCTCTCATTATCACCTTTTTTTCACACGGTCGGACGCGCTTTTTCGCTTAGCACAAACAAAAAGTACACGAAAACGCTTTTGTAACCGTCATCTTTGACAAACGAAAGTTGTTCGTTCTGATAGCGCTAATTAGGTAACTTATACTTTCAAAAAGTTAGTACAACTTCGACCAAATGACGAAGAAATAATTTCAAAAGTCGATGAGTAACGCGCAAACCGGTACAGCGCGCGCTAAAGCGGTACAATTCGATCATCCCACGTCATTTTCAACATGATTTTGTAATCGCGCATATTTGCAAATGCATTTTGAATTTGGTATTTGGTATTTTGAATTGCTTTTCACATTTTTCACTGTTTTTCCGACTTATTTCAGCCAAATATTACAAATTTGAATTTGCATATTATGTTCGCATATATAGTATTTCCAAACCAAATACAACCTTTTCCGAACCAAATTAAAGCTTTTTTTTTTCAATCACTAAAAACTCTCAAAATCACCAGCATGAATATAAACTGACTTAATATGTTGTGTTATTGAAAATTTTGTGTATGGTGACTTAAAATGTTGTGGACGTATGTAGACTTGAAAAAAAAAAAAAAAAAAAAAAAAAAAAAAAAAAAAAAAAAACCCTCGAACGACGAGATTGCATACTAATAAGGTAGCTTTTTCCAACTGTGAATTAAGGGTACCCCGAAAGTGCACCGTTTTCGGGATAGTTTAACGTTGATTTCCCCATCTCGAACCGAGATAATTTGACAAACTTTCCGGGTTACGACAAACTGTTGGAAAAAAGTTACCTTATTATGCAAGCTAGTTATTCGAGGGTCATAGCACAACATTTTAAGTCACCATACACAACATTTTCAATAACACAAAATTTTAAGTCAGTCATGCTGGTTATTTTGAGAGTTTTTAGTGGTTGAAAAAAGGTTTAATTTGGTTTGGAAAAAGTTTAATTTGGTTTGGAAAAGGTTTAATTTGGTTTGGATAAAGTTTAATTTGGTCTGGAAATCCTATATTTCCGTTTTTGGGAACATTTGCACACATGGTGATAACGTACAGACTCCACGCATATTTTCCCAATTCAATAAAAATATCAAAAATGGAAAGAACAAAGAAAAAACTGAAATCGTTCGAGTTTCCCTGAATTTAGGCACTCAGTGACTAATCCCGTGGAGTTCGAGTATGCTGAAAGGGGAGGGGAATTATGAGAGCAGTAGCCATTCCAGCGCGAATTGGATTACTCACAGGTGCGTTGCCCATCGCTTTGATTTCTATAGGAATGTCTTTCTTCTTGCTAATTGGAGAATATTATCGGTTCACTCTCTGATACCTAGCCTTTCTACTATTTTTTCCCCCACCATAAGCTTTGTTCGTATAAATACAAGTGGCTCTTAACGTAGTTCACTTTTATTTTACTTTTTAATCAAAGTGATACAGTGCAACCCCCCTCCCCCTCCTAACCATCAACCCAACCACAACATCTCAGAAGGATTTATGGAAGCGGATCGGGAATGACTCTGCCTTCCGTTTTGAATGCTTTGTCGTGACGTTGAAAGTTTAACGGGGCGTCGATCAACTCCCACCCGAGCTTTCGGGGTGATCGAAAGTGACTCAACTCCTGCCCAGGGACGGTGTCGAAGTCGCATCAACTGCCACCCGTTTCAGAGTCCAAACAATATCAATTCCCACCCATCGGCCTCAGAGCGAACGTGATAATTTGGTCATAGCAAAAACTAGGCCTTGCTGTGAACTGCTGGATGAGACAGATGAGATTGGAATTTGGCTACACGAAATGTCGGGAATCTCTGGATGAGCACGCAAAGAGTGACAATACTCCCCTGTAGGTTTATTTATTATGTAATGTTATTATGTTCCTAACGACTGACGATTCGATATTTCATATAACCATTCATATAGTTCATAATTCATAGACTGACTAGGTATATCCTTATACATTTATTGATATTGACTTTGGTGCTACTGGTTGTGATATTTCTTAGAAACTTCACCCGGCTTAGAGTATCTTACTTTTTCTTTAACTGACTTCTTTCTCTTGGGTAGGAGTTGGAAAAAATTAGCGATAGGAAACGATACCTGGGCGGGACCTGATCGTTCAAGACCGGTAGGAGTTTGATGCTTTTTTGGAGCTCTGGGCGGGAGTTGATGAATCCCAGTTTAACGACGGAACATCTTGGACATCACATAATAATTATTCAATTCGACAATGTCTATGTAAATGCAAATTATGGTGACACGAATTGGTACTTTTGATTTCTCCCTTCTACTTACACGAATCCCATCCATTTCCATAATTTATTTAAGCTTCTAATGGTGTTTTGCATATATTTACGGTTTTTCAGGCCTTTACGTATACATGGACCGTTTTATTTGCATACGATTCAAGTCTCAAGGCATAAGTTGCGGATGCGCATGCTCGAATCTGAAACCCTTGTTACAAGCCTAATTTCCACAGTTTTTACCTGATTTTGATGAAATTTTCAAGGAAGGCTTAGATCATTTAAAACATTTCAGTGATTGTACATTTATGTTACGGATACAAAGAAGCTATGTGCCTCAACCATGGCAGACATTTTATTTTGTAATGAATTAATTTTGAAGAGGGTGGGAGAAAAAATTCGGGCTACCGTGTACTTATTGAGAAAGTAAAAATGACTAATATTTCTCCGAGAAAATAATATTATTGGATTTCTCTCTGAAGGATGGTGTATTATTTTATCTATGCAAGTAATAAAGCTTTTACTTCTTCTTTCACCGTCCTTTTCCCTGGCAGGGAAAGCAGGTGCGACTACCGGTTGGAAAAGGGTAAATAAACCATCTTATTATTTCCGGGAGCCGGCTGGAAGGTGTCTCGAGTCGAAGAGGAGAAAGCGGGCGTGGGTGGCGCGGCGAGGCGGAGGGAGACCACATTGTATTAACCCCCCTGGGCTGAGAGAACACGATGAAGTGATAGTGTATCAGGTTCGTGAGGAAGACGTGTCGTAATATCTTCGTCATGCGCAATCGGTCGAGGAGGGAATGAGGAGGCTACACGGTGGCATGGTCTACTTCAATATTTAAAATATTAGCGTGAATCTTAGCTTCGGCGTTCGCAGTGTTTTGCGAACCCTGTTCCGAGCGGTTCTAACAGTCCCCGATTTTTTCGGAACTGTCAAAACTCGAACGCAAGGACGTAGTTAACGCATGCGCATCTCACAATGTTTGGGAGCTCGTGATATAAACGATCAGCTCTTTTCGGCTTTGGTTGCCGCGTATGGTAGTAGATATAGTGAAGATAGTAGATCAGTGGAACAAAACATTTACGTTTGTAGTTTTCACAACTACTTATTTGAATTATTGGAACTGTTTCTATTGTTATTTTCCCAATGGGCCAAAAAGCAAAAGGAGTTATGTAATTGTCCTGAAAAATATGTTGAAATTTCCTTGCATAGGTAACTAAAAGTATATTATTACGAATGTGATATCACATGTGTATCTATATATATATATATATATATATATATATATATATATATATATATATATATCTGACCATTCCTAAATAGTCATGAGTAATACAACCACGAAGAACGTTAGAGAAAATTCTGTTTAGGGGTTTCTATGTTTCTATACTTCAGAGTGAAGCATGGAATGGATACTTAGAATTCATTCTTAAGGAATGGAAAACCTTAAAATAGGGTCTCCCTACTTTTCTTCGAGGCGACTTCATCGGTTTGAAGGAACGTAGGCGGGTTCCTATATGTATGTGAGTATAAATTACACCCAGTTGCCAATCCCCTTTCCTCGTTTTTCACGTACCTTCTTATATGAACGGCGGGAACATATATTATAGAGTAGGTATTTGTGTTGCTTGGGAACTTGCAATTTATCTTGAAAGTTTCAAGCCCAATCGAAGTTTCTAATCGTTCTGACGGTCCGAATCGAGTGCTAGAGGCAAGTACACCAAATGCTGGGCTTTCAAACCTTCCACGCATTGTTAGTGTTCGAATTTTGTGATTTATGTTTACCTAAAATTATAGCCACTTTCAAATATTATTGCGATGTATCTAAACACGCTTTTTAATTTCTATCAACGATAGGTTAAAGCCTAAGCTTACTCAAGTCAATAAACCCAATCATTTGAGAAAGGCACGCTATATGAAAACATACTGCTGCCTACCGAAATGAAAATTATCAAGTAACATGTCCATGATCAACGTTTCTCAAAAATGAATCTTTCAAATCGACCAACTTTACAGACAAATTGCAACAGCGGCAATAAGACGTTGATGCATGAGTATCAGGTTTTAGTATTCGCAAAACGGAAATGACGGGTGCAATCTATTTCCTCTGCAAGCCTGCCTACGACGTTGCCTGGATTGGCTTGGTTGTTTGATATAGTCACATCCTTGGACTCCGCTCACTCAGGATGCCAGCTCCAAGGACCCGCCTTTCGAAAAGGCAGCGGGTCTTGTCTGTAAGCGTTTAGCGGAAACGGGTCGCTCCCTTGCAATCTCATTGTCCAGACTAAACGAAGAAGAACCTGTTTGAAAATCGTTCCTGCAGACGGCAGGAACTAGAGGGAATTTGAACGGCTGTCTTAAGAAACTGGATATGGTTTTTCCAAGACCAGTGTTTATACGGTTTGATTAGGCGAAGAACAACTTCTTTTGACAAGTGCTTTGTCATTGCCCGCACTTCGATCGTTCAAAAAGTGGTTTTGGTGGGAGACTTGGCTATTTTTAATAGAACTATATAGGACCCAGTGCGAAAAAACACAGATTGATGTTCAGTTATGTTACTTATCAGGCAAGACCCGCGATGGACACTGTACCATGCATTTCGTGAGGAGTGTATAAAAAAAGTATTAATATTGAATCAAACATTTATCCGATCAGCGAGATCGGAATGTGGTGCAAGAGAGGATAGTATTTAAGATGACACTCTAAACAAGAATAATTTCTTAGTAATCGTATCTTCAGATGGGTAAACTACTAGATGGTCAGTAAAAATGGTTGTTTTTTCCATTTAGATATTTAATAAAACTCTGCAATTTTATACACAACGGTCTATTATTTCTGCATTAGGTAGCTCGTCTGCGTTGATGACTGGTCTGTATACACCTAAGTCAGGCGTCACACGTGTATAGGAGATTTTAGCTTACTTACTAGAAATTCGAATAAAATCGAGCCAAATCAGCCGAAGTTCGCCCTAGTTTTGAAAGCCTAAGTCACTCTGCGATTAAAATTCGTGCCAACGATTTTTTCGTGTGATCTAATGTATCAAATGTCGGTACATTGAACTTTTGAATTGATTAAATTACACCTTAATCCAACAAGAAAAAACAAAAAACTACGTTTTTATACAAAAGTTTAGACATTTTGGCTTTTCAATATTTCAACCCTTGAAAGTTCCCTTGGGATTGATTGAAAGTACCTAATGCCGAAGTTAGTGGCACATCCCGGCCGAATATGGTTTTTGAGCCACACTTCATAAACTTCGATTCAATAATTTTGGAGAAAAATTTAGGTCGGAGGACAGACAGATTTTTTAATTTTTTTCTTGATAGATTTCAAAATAGTAAATCAAAGTTATAGTCCATATTCTTGAGTGCAAATACAATTCATAAAAGTTGAAATCTATTGATTGCATTCTCCGCAGAAATTATTGCTTAGTTTTAACAACGCAAAGTAGAAGTGATATCCCACTATGTGGGAATTGGGGTCGAGTCGGCAGATTGGATCTTTACCCGAGCAGGGGGAGGAGCAACCCCTCCTTCAAGACATTGCGGTCTTGATGGTTTAGCATTCTTAAAAGCTAGGGACCCAATTTATGCATGTACTGGTATATTATGTACCTACGTGAATGTTGACGTCCAATTTGACCATAGCAGTGAACTGTGGGTACAATTGGTGGCTTTAATTATTAATGACCAGAAAACGAGATTCGGTAGTACCAACCAAGAGCTAAACCAAAATCTGATTACTTGATGATTATTATTAAATCCGATATCAAATGGTAGAACACCTCCGTTAGCTAGATTGGCGATTATTAGTGGATCTATTTTTTCACTGGAATAGAATGGCATACGAGTCACTAAAAGGGATAGGCTCTGAAATCACCGAAAAACACATAGAGGAACCACTGCATGAGAAATGATATTAAACCCAGTAACTGTAACACAATAATTGAAGACAGTCTTACAATTCTATCCATCGAGGCGGAAATTTGACGAAAGGTAGATACAAATACCGTGGTATGGCTGGGTACATACATCAGGAACGTTTGGTTGTTCAATTAATATTGTTCAAATCACGAATTGTAAATTATGCAATCTAATCTCGGCCAGGACTTGAGGTTATTGTCTGCTATGTAACCCTCAGTACTAGTCTTATAGAGAACAGTAGGTATTTGCTTCAACATAAATTCTGCTGTGTGTAAGCAGCTGAACTAAAAGGTAGAGGAGAAGATGGAAGTTGCTGCTGTGTCCTTCTAGCTTAAAACGGTAGATTCCAACCAAAAACGACCGCACTAATATCAGTTCACCCTTCAACATCTGACACAGAATGCATTTATATGTAACGAGCTCTATCCACGTAGAGAGAGAGAGAGAGAGAGAGTGGCTGTCAATAATCAGGATGATTCGGGGATCTTCAAGTTTGTAAATTAAATTTAACGATTCAGAGTACATACCTCATAATTTATTTTCTGCAATAATAACAGCATAGAACTGATACATGACCCCGCATTCTTAAATTTCTCTATTCTCATTACACGTACTCAAGCTACTGTAGCTCGTATTATATCACACTAGAGGCATGTTAGGGCTTGGAAAGCCCTAATCTAGTCCGTATAACAGTAGTACCTAACAGGAACTCAGCACATTATAGTATCGATATCAGTCCTACCTATTTGCGGCGTTAAGCCTAATAAACAGAGAGTCTCCCTATCAAATTTAAACTTCCTAAAATGAACAGGAAAGAATTTAGCTCACTCAGTTGATCAGAAAAAACCTCATCACTACGTTTCTTACTTATCGACACTTTTGCGACAAACTTGGTGCCGTGCAGATATAAAGATTCGGAATTATATATAAAGTCCACTAAGTTCTTCAGTTTCAATTTCTTCTCTCCTAGATGTTAGTAACTACACTACGTTTCTTACTTACCGTGAATTGATGGCAACTGTTGTTACCGCCACAGCCTAATAAACAACTCTCGTTGATGAGGACAGCCTAGAACACGATCAAGGCGGGTATAGAGACGAACGGCGACACTTTTGCAACAAACTTGGGGCCGTGCTGATTCGAATGAGCAGCCTAACACTAAAATCGGACCGCGAAGTTCTTCACAATTTCAAAGACCGTTCGGAATTATATATAAAGATACCTGATATGAAACATTTTATTAATATTGCATACTCCTAGTATGAATCTGCTTTTGGCGAACAGTGAGAATTACCCACGTACATATTCATTTTATATTTTTAAATAAAAATATATTCCATTCCAAGAAATCTGACTCCATCCGTTGAGTAGTTTTCTTTCCATGACTTTTCCTTTACGTTTCCCGCACAGGCGGAAGGAGTGTTTTGACGTATCCAGTGCTCGAAACTTTGTAAACGCTTGTAGGAGAGTGCTTTTGAATGGAATCTTATTACATAAAAAAAACTTGAGAAGCCATTCGCACCCACGGGAAAGGCTCATTGCAGGAGATGCATTAGGTACGTATTTAATTGAGCCCCTGTGGGAATACATGGTACAGTGAAAGAAAAAGAAAAAACACAGGAAACCTGTAATAAACCCATCATCCTGTCATCTGCCGCATTTCCTCAGACTTCCTAGTTCACCACTCAAAAGAGTCGGCGACAAAGGACACGTTTTTCCGCCGCTCGCCCGAAGTCGTCCGCCCCGGACTCGCCATCCCATTGAAGATCTGATTACGACCGGACCTCCCTTTTACGGACTTTCTCCGGGGGACAATTTTCTCTTTGATTCGGCTTTTCACGGTCGCCGACATTATGCCGACCGGCAGGTCCTGACCTCGGCAACATCCGGGGTCGGGAAATCCTCTCGAGGCGCTAGGAAATTGAACCCAGAGGAAATAATAATACAGGAGAAGTATAGGTGAACATCAAAGCACACCAGAACTCCAAAGGCATTAACATAACGAGCACCTCCAACAAAAGTAGGATAGCGAAACTCACGACGTCTGCATAAGTGAAGCTAGAAATAATTATTTTCACAATGAATATGAATGCGGGAGTTTATTCTGAGGACGATTTTCGTGTGTAGACGAATGCTGATGGGATACCGCGAATCACACCTGAATGCAATTTCAAAAAGAAAAACACTGCAAGTTATTTCGCAAGCGTACATTAGTTTTTCAGGTTAGATCTTGAATATAACCTCCACAAATGTTCTCGTAAATCAGTGCTCAGCATATTCATGTGACTGAAAAAGACGCTGCGAGATTCACTATTGTGACGTTTATCTTGGGTTCTAACGGTTGGGGGAACACACGAAAAATATAGTATTTTGGAGAAATATATAGTATATCATTCGGATATTTAATTTTGTCACTTGATAATATACGTCACGTTTCATGCACATCTTAAATATAATATAGATATAAAAATATATACTAAGACCGATTTTTATAAATATCAGGTTGAAAGCTGTGCGCTTTCATAGTTTAATCACAACTTAGACTACCAGTTTTGTCATCATTCTTCGTTTGCAACTTTCAAGTGCGATGACGGTGGGCTCATCAAACACATTCTTTGTGTCTGGAACTGAAAGAAAACTTTCCACACACGGAGGAAGTTGGTCACCAGTGAGAATTTAAAATTTAAAATTGGAAAATAGGACCGGATGCGCGGGAGCTAACATTATGCCGCGTTTCGCCGATAGAGCGCTCTCGTTTCCGGCCTATGCACGAGGCCTCCTTTATTTGAAAAATACTTTGTTTGCTATTTATTGCCACGAACAGAACGAGAAGTGTGTGAGACCACGTAGAAGAGATATGTAGGTACATGGTGGGGCCAAGGCAAGGCTGCTGTGCTCACGATGGCTTCCAAGGCGAAGAGTGGTCCCCCTTGATGGAAAAGGCATCACGACTCTCCAACACCGCCTGTAACCTTATCCGAGGAAGAAGGCTCACAAACCCCGATTACAATAATCGTGCTCTCCCGTCCCGCGCACAGAATGCATCCTGCTTTCCTGGTAGGTACAACTATCGCTAGAAGGCATTCGGGTAAATTTAATGCAACAAGCGTTATAAAATCAGCCAAATTTGGAATACAGGTTCTGAACGGAACCATTGAAAACAATTATTTCGTCATCTGAGGTTTTTGCAATCTGGAGAAGAGTCTTTGAGGAATTATGGCTACTGGTAAGAGGTAAGATTGCTCACGAGGATTTATGAACATGAATATCTTGACATTACCTTCGCTTTACATTTTGAAAGGCCCATGTTACATCAACATCACATGCTATTAAAGAATACAACAGATTGAGTTTCGTTAAATAGAAACTGACTCAAGACATGATTCAAAGACGAAGAACTATTGAGACTTTCAATCCTCTTATGGGTTCATAGCATGTTGCATGAGATGAACGTTATGTTATGAGTTAGACGAGATTGCAACGAAAATTCGATTGCAAAAGACGCGGCAACGAAGTTGAATGAGCTAAATTATCTCCTGTTCAACGTAGGAAGTTGGAGTTTGGTAGGGTGCCTCTCTGGGACATCAAGAAACGAATGAAATGACGGGCTTCATCCTGATCAGCTGAGTGAGCTAACTTCTTTCCTGTTCACTCAAGTAAGTTGAAATTTGATAAATAGCATCTATGGGACAACCAAAAAGGAATGAAATGTCAGGCTCCATTTTGATCAGCTGAGTCAGGTAAAATCAGATAACTAGAGCCAAGGAAACAGCCAAAGCGTGGTCCATGTTTGTGAATTTTTGCTCTCATGCAAGAAATTGTTGCAATGGGTACCTATTTTCAAACGTGGCAACAAAAAATTTCAAACTACAGTGAAAACATTTGTCATCAGCTGAAACTTTAATGAAATTAATGCATTTGTAATTTATTTTCAACAAAATTAGTCATTAAATAACGTTCAATACATTTATAACTAGTTTTTTTTAATAAGCGAAATATAGCAAAGTACTTTTGTTAACTAGGAGGTATATTAGATAATAATTTTATGTTAACTAAAAGAATTATTTCCCATGTAGCATAGCATGGCTTATTTCTGTTGAAAAGAATGTTTTATGAGTTTGTCAAGCAGTAATTTAAGATTTCTTTGTGTTCATTGCACATTGATAACGTTTCATGTACGTTGGGTTCACCGGCTTTATTCATTCCTGGGAATAAAAAGAATCTGTATTATGTCAAGAAACTCATAAAAGTATTGAGCAAGTTAATGAATACCTTGACGAGGTTGTTTGTCGGCTGCAACAATTTTTCTGCTGTAGACATATTTACTCAAAATTATTTGAGTGTTTAAGAAGCCCGTTATTTATGTGATGTAAATTCTGAATTGCCTAATAAACTGAATTAGGCGAGGGGAAGGAAAAGAGGAAATAGAATGGCATAAAACTGCAAAATGTTGGGAGTAAAATATCATGCCAAGTCAACGTAGCAGTTCTCAGATTTCTTCGTGTTGACAAACAGAGCTCGCTCACACAACATACAACACCAAACATTGAAACTCGAAATAGTAAACGCTAAAAATAGAGTACTTGTGAATGTAGCTGACATTTTTATGAGGTGTGTACCTAGTTATTACGATATTTCCATAGTTCCCATAATGAAATTTGACACTCCTGATATACGTTCCAAAACTAGACCAAATTCATAGTTGAACAAAGAAGAATCAAGAAAATCGGACGAGAATAGTTAAAACATCTTAATTTATCCGTATTTTACTCAATCCATTCACCCTTTCCATGACTAAAATTGAATTTCCTGACATACTTTCCAAAACTATGTCGAATTCGTAATGAACCAATATCAGAATTAGAAAAATTATTCGAGATTTGAGACTTGTAGATTGTTGAAAGAATCGGTATTTATCCTCTCCACCCTCCACGACAACAAATCCGCAATTACAAAATTCCCAACGTTTGTTGCACAACTAGACTAAAATTGGAATCGAACAAAATAAGAATCTCGAAAATCGGTTGAGAATTGTGGTCTGGGCAGCGTCGACCAAATTTGTCACACGCACATACACAAACACACACTAACATACACAGACTCTTTCAGTCGTGGAATGGTCTAAAATTGATTTTTAAGCCGTTATTTTTTCTCTCATGCTTATGTTGTCCCACACCTCCTGGATCAATTCCAATAGGTCGTCCCTGTATTGACGAAGACTAGCTTCAGAGGAACATCCTAAAAAGGGATAGGTAGGTAAATTCAATAATTTCTATGTAATTCATATTAGTTACTTACTCTAAGAGGTGGAAATTTCGCAAAAAATTACAGAGGTTTATTACTTCCTTATTAAATAGTGCTTCTGCTCTAATTTTTCAAAAACTAGGCGTTGCGCACGTCGTAAACTTCCCTCATAGCTTTAATAGCAACGAACTTTGCCTCTGATCTCAACCAGCTGATCTGGGGGGCTCTAAACTTCATGATTCGTTTTTAGACGTCCCTAGGGTTCTCCAATTCAAATTTCAGCCTAATAGGTTGAATAGAAAAGAAACTAGATCCGCCGCTAATTTAGTATCGTTTTTTCGTGACATTTTTCACTTTTAGGTCCCGGTAAAAGCGTATTCCACGCTAGATATTTTAGCCATCCGTGAATATTTTAAAATTAAGCCCACGGTACTTCAATGTCTAACTATAATAGATAGGCACCTACCGGAAGAAAAAAAATAAAAAATAAATAAATCACCTACCTGTTGCCTCCATTTCACTCATCCATCTATAGGTTCCAAAAGTTATGATAAACTCTATTTCTTGAGTAGTAAATTCCATTGAAATTATATCAGCTGATTAAATCGAGTAAAACCTGTTCGTACGTCGAAATTTCGAAAGATTCTGAGATTCTGAATTTTCGATACTCAATTTCATCAATTTCACCCTTTAGGGTTAAACGAAAGTGATGCGGAGAATTCAGGACCATTATCGGCCTAGTTGTGATTTTCGATCCGAGTTTCAAAAACATTGGTAGGTACAGTAGTTTAATTGAAAAGCGCGGGCGACGGGCGGGTAGATTTTTCCTCTACATTTTAGCCGATTGCAAATATTCCATACTGAAAATAAAAGTAATATCCAATATCGCTTTGTTCACTTGTAAGCACAAGTTTTTAGCGATTTTTGTAGAAAATTAGCTATTGCAATGGCAAAAAATCTGTTCGTTCGTCTAAAATCAAGCATTTAATAAAAAAAAGGTTGATTTCGTTAAGCAGCACTTTTTGAGCACACTAAATTGTCAAAATTCAAAAATTCGCTTTAAAAAAAAAAAAAAAAAATTGTTCGATTTATATTTTTTTAGCGGAATATTATTCAAGTAAATCTTATAAGCTATAAACTAGAACAGTTGAAAATGTATGCACAAAAGTATACTGAAAAATCTACCAACATTTCATTAATATGTGATTAAAAGAAATCGATAAAACTGCACAAAAGAAAGCCAAGAATCTTTAATAACTTCTTTAATAGCAGATTATTATTTATAAAAAGTTTTTTTTGCTATAAAATGATAATTAACAATTTCATAGCACTCAGTGCTCAAATTTGAAAACAATTCAACATTATATAATGTTATACAATATAATAGGATAATTTACGAACATTTACTCATACTAATATGATGTTTGATTGGAAATTTTAAGATAAGGATGAAAATACCCTTAGCGTTCATGTAAAAATCGAATACACGTGAGAGAAGAGTGTGAACCCTCCCCATCAGATATGTTATTCCTACATCTCTCCAAGAAGATTCCCAATCTAGTATGATTAATACATGACAGTATTAATTTAACTTCATGGTCACATCAGGCAACTAGAAACCAATTAAGGCAATAATTATCATTCACTAACTGATAATCTCGCAATATGAAATGGTTTTATTAATGTAATTAGCACCCCGTTTTGCAGATTGTGGAAATGCTATTCATGTTGTTTGCGTCCTTATCATAAATATACCTGGCATATGTCCTTGGCTGCGAACAACAGGAAGCACTTAATCGCTCCACGTACAGTTCGTGGAAAACTTATAGTGGAAGTCTATGTAATAGCGAATGATTAAGAACTAGATTTCCTGTTACAAAATATTTTTGGAAAGTCCATTAGGCCTATACCTACTGAGTGGAAAACACTCATAAACTTTTCACATAAAATATTAAAACTTTTACAGCACTAGTAGATCATTTTTGTGTGAACAATGGTTTAATAACATGAAATCTGATAATTCCCCCCAAAGTTTTAAAAATCACTTCTTTTCTGTCATAATCCTAAGTTTGAGCACTAAAATGATTTGCAACAGTGATATTTTACGCATTTTATATGGGAATTTTTGCTTTAGCAGTGACCCAACGAGAAATGAAATTGTGTCAAGAAAGTGTTGCATTGATTGCATTGATTTTCGCTTACAATCAGCTCATTTCTAAAGAAATCCAACTCACTTAATTTTCAATCCCACGAGATCTGTTCTCCATTGATCAGAAAGCTCTCAGTGTATCACCAAATTGTTTGCTCCCTAAACAGTTGCATTGATTGGCGATGACTTAATTATAAGTCATTATTATTACGTCTTAATATGCCTAATTATTTAATTTGTTATTTATTATTATCATCATTATTTATTAAATGTATTATTATTATTAATTATCAAATAACTTAATTTATTTATTGCTCTATGAACGGATCACGGCGGAGAACCTTAAACATAGTTGAGGTAAAATTAGGATCTTTGTTGTAATAATTTGAGCCGTAGGAGGTCTCCCCACGTGGAAAAAATGATCGATTTTTCTGAAAAATTCTGTGCAAGGCTAATTTTTAAGATTATAAGGCCGTTTTCAATTACTCCAAAAACATCTTGTGCAAAAAAATTGTTACGATTGCGGCATGCAAATTTTTCCTGAATAATTTCAAATCTTGGTCGTTTGTCGGTGTCTTTACTGCTTTGTTTGACATTTGACTACATTCCTGTAACCAATCCACAAAACCGATTTCGAAAAAAAAAAGCCGCATTCAATCTTTCGGATTTATTGAAATGACCAATCCTATCGCCAGATAAATAGTCTCAATTGTAAGTTTGGTTTTCGAACGCGGTACCTTCTTTATGCGGCAATTTTACGTCACTACGTATCCATTAGGGTGCCTGTTATTTTGAGAAAGGGGGAATTTCGATGACCTTCACCCGAAATTTGGTTTGAAATGTCAAAAAAAATAACCCCTGAATTTTTTCAGATCTTTTGCAAAACAAAACCTCCGCTGGTAGCTCGATTTTGATTTTTGAAATACGCTTTTTTTTGCCAATTTAACTTTTGCCAATTTGAAATTTAATTTTTTACTTTTGAATACAACAAACACAATTGAATTTTACAAACTTCTTCGTAAAATTGTGAAACATCGTAAACTTATATTATTGGGGTCGATGAACTACAATATTCAGTCAAAACAAGTTGACAGCAACAACTTTTGACAGTTTGGAATATCAAAATCGTCAAAATCATGTCAAAAAATGGCAATTTTTCAAAATTCATTGTAAAATTATGAAAATTTGTATTCTTATGTTTTTTGAGTCGCTGAACTCGAATTTGCTGTGAAAAAATATGTATAGACTGCATTTATTATTATAGTCAATTATCATAGTAGAATTATAATTTTTTTCTGTCCAAAATGAATTTTCAACATCAAATTTGAATTTAGCGTCCTAAATAAATACCAATGAAATAAAAACAAAAATTGAATATTGAAATTTTTTGTTGAATTTAATGAAAATTCTTACAGAAATTCGTATAAATACGAATTTTTATAATTTCACAATGAATTTTGAAAAATTTGTCATTTTTTTACATGATTTTGCCGATTTTGAGATTCCAAACCGTCAAAAGTTGTTGCTGTCGACTTGTTTTGACTGCATATTCGAGTTCAGCTACCCCAAAAATATATACGAAGTTTCACCATTTAGTCTGATTTTGGCAAAAAAAGCGTATTACAAAAACCAAAATCGAGCTACCGGCGTAGGTTTTTTTGTTGCAAACAATCTGAAAAAATTCAGGGGTCATTTTTTTGACATGTTAAACCGAATTTCGGGTGGAGGTCATTAAAATTTCACCTTTCTCAAATTAGCGGGCACCCTAGTATCGACGAATCTGATCAGTCGTTGGAGGCGGTAAATGGTAGTCGTCGTTCGGTAAACAACTGCCCCCAGGCAGGCAAAGGTGCTGCTGAGTAGCGGCGGGTGTGTACGGAAAATCAAGTGATCAGTTACATTTAAAATACCACCTACTCTTAAAATGTTGAGCTTCAAATTCGACTCTTTGAAAGGAATATGCCGCTCTGATATTCTAGGATATTTTATGGTATCTTTTTTGTATTGATCCCAAAGATTGATCAATACAGGGAAACCATCGGTTTTCTGTCTTTAAGATTTTCGTCACTGTATGGTTGGGAGTAAGGAAAAGCGGGCATGATAGTTACTGACAGCACCTCTTCACTAATATCAGCCAGAAATATAATTTTAGAAACAATTTCGACTTTGTTCTAGCTGTATTAAACGGTTAGTGTAAATATATGTGGTAACTTGCGCTGAATTCCATACTGCTGTGAACTGAAAATGGGCTTTTTAACACCAAATACAAATATACACTCGTATAAATTAGGCCAGGATAATATATTTTCCGACTATTTTTCGAAATCACAAAATACGTGCACAATCTTTTTATTTTATTCTCGCTTAGAGTTTTTTTGGGAAGAGTTGATTACAGGGATCATATAACCGAGAGTACCGAGAGTTTTCAACAGAGCGATCTGAAATCTACTTACTGACTTTTTGCATTAATATTAATACCTGAATAGATTATTATGTGTGATAAAGGGTATTATATGACCTTCAAGCTGTTTTTTCAACTGTGTCCTTCCCCCCTATTAACAGTAGTAAAAAGTGTTTTAGTGAAGGATCATTTCAAACTATATGAGACGTTGTCGTTTATCGTCTTGTGTATGTAATGACCCGTATCAAGGTAAGTGGTGAAAGTGTAGGTACCCATCTTGCCTCGCATTTGGGAGAGATTTCATGGAGCCTATGAAGGCATTCGAAAGAAGAAATAATCTATCCATCCCCGCTTCTTCTCCAATCGATATAAAAGTTTTATCATTCGATCGTTTATTTGTTTACTTCTTTAAAGTCGTACACTTTAGGTACCCAACGAGAAAAAAGTAATGGTATTTCTATTAGTTCCTACAATCAGGAATATGACCTCGAATGGCATAAAATGAACGAAAGACGTAAGAAGCGAGGAGAGAGGAAGCTATCTAACGATTTACGAAACAGTGAAAAGCCGTATTAAAGGCTATCTCTCTATTTCGATTTCTAAATACTTGTTAATATCGATCTAGAATTTTGAAATCTAAGATTAACCTATATAATAAATGGATGGCCTATTGTATAATCATAATTGGGTACTGAGTATGTACTCATCTATATAAATGTAATAATTTTCAAGGATTGATGGCTGCCTATAAGACTTGCTTTGTATCTTTATCAAGAATTATTCATAGTTTCGAAAAATATCTATTTAGTTTCTTTAAGTGATCTGTTTTTCTTGTAGTGTTGTAGATTTTATGGGCCGATGTGATAATTGCATTGCCCAGCCGATCTTAACTTGTCTATCGCCTATCAATTCATCATTCGTCTACTGATAGTATAGGAGAATGCAATCTATAAGTGGTGAAGTGTTAACCGTGACTAAAACCGCCATGAAAGAAAGGTTTAGCAAAGTACAGCGAGTAACAGTCAAATAGATTCAGCGCTTGGTAACCAACCCACATTCAGTCCTCACCTGGACATATTAAATGTGAGAATCCTTTACTAGTCATTACCGCATTATTCAGAGGAAGCGTTTTGGAACATAACAAGTTGCCAGAGTAGGACAATAGACCGTTGTGAGGTCTATTGTTAAGACCTAGAGTCATGAAGAAGTTTTCCAAGATTGAGGAAGGAGGCTGGTAACGGAAGTACTCGTAATGTAAAATTTTGATTATATTATTCAAAGAACCAACTAGGGAAGGGGTTATTCTGTTAGTGAGACAATTGACCATAGTAAACTATGCGTAACCATTGTTAGGAGCGGAATCATATATTAGGTTCTTTTTACCGTGTTTTGTTCGACACTGATGTTGTCCGGGGCCGAAAACTGGAGTGTCTCGAGGGAGTTCGTTGACTTCATTGTTCAGTTCACTCAGAGGACCAGAAAAACCAATTGTTATCGGTTGAAGTGGACCAAAAAAAATGAAGAAAAGAGAAGTTGAGATAGGAAGGCAAATGGTTAGAACGGGCAGGGGAAGGCGGTCGGGAAGGCTGATGGACCAAGAGAACCTGATGGACTAGGGACTGTTGGGACGGACTGAACACGGACGAAACTGCAGATGGAAAGGTTCGCCCTATCGGTGGGTCCCTGAATGAAAGTTCGTCTTCCTGAGAAAGTGAGCTCTGCTGCGAGGGTGGGGAATCCGGGAGTACGGGGGGATAGGAGGGGGGGGAGTACTCACCGATCCCGAGGAAATACGGGTTTTCACGGGAGACGAGGAGAGATAAGTTGACAGATAGGACTTGAACGATGCTTCAAGCTACTTTGGAAAACAGCTAGTCCAAAGACATCTGAATTATAATGAAGTGGAATTAATATATTTTTCTCGATGTAGTTCCAGATATAAATTGTCAAAAATCATAAGTATCTTCGAGAATCGCATTTCCCGTAAACGCCTCTTGACCCTCGGGTCTGAGATTCGTACAGTTCACGAAGAAAACTTTGAGCCTTTGGCTAAAATGCTAAAACATGAAACATGCTTTCTTCCCGCCAATTAATGAAATCGTTCTATTAATGGGAACTGTTTTTCGAAAACAGAAATATTGCATGTTTCGAAAATTGACAACGACGGAATCGCGCTTAAACTTGGAAATGTAGGTACCTAAATTCTACTTGCTGGTGGCAGAACGAACTTTTAGCGAATTTTTGGAGAAAATTAAGCTATTGCTCTCGCCTCAAAATTTGTAGAATGTGAATTTTTGAAAAAATTTTATGCAGAAATCCGTTTCAGGCTATTCTGAATCATATTCTGAAGTTTAACGCATTTTTTTATGTATGTATATATGTATATATGTATATATGTATGTATATATGTATGTATGTATATATGTATGTATGTATGTGTCATTCCAGACGATAACTGTCCGTAGAATTGTGCTAGAAACTTCAAACAAATTTTAAAATGTTAAGGGCACAAAACGAAAGTTCAAGTTCGTTGGCCAGCATGATCGGATTACATCTTCGGGTTGAAATTTTCAAAAATGTAGTCAAAAATTTCAAAATAGCCTGTTTTTTGCGATTTGTTGTGCGAAATAATTTTTTCAGCATACTAATATGTGGTATATTCGGAATCAGCGTAAAATTTCCTATAAGAATATGTATCAAGTTTTCAAAAATGTCAAAGTTGAAAAATCAGTCAAAAATCGCAATAATGCCGTTCGCTAGTTGTAAAAATCGGTAATATTTGCATGAAACATTGTCCAAATTCAGATTGAACTACTCTTATGGAAGTATCCCTGTATAACCAATCCTAGAACCATGCTGTTTAAAACGTAGGTAGTAGGTGCTTTAAAAAAAAAAAAAAAAAAAAAAAAAAAAAAAAAAATGTAATCACAACTGATGAGTTTACTCTGTGCATGTGTTAATAATTTGATTCCATGCTTGTCTATCAAAATCATAAACTAAAATTTCGCAACACGATCAATAGCGACTGAAATGTCGAAGATTTCTTCAAAAATTCGCTCATGGGGTCATGCTGCATGACTGGATTTTTTTCTGAACTTCAGCTTTCCAATATATAGTCAATTTTACTTTCCTTTGCTAATCAGGGGAGAATATATACTTGTTTTTACATGTTAAAACGTGTAAGTAATGTAGGAAATATTGATACGTTCTGCTGCTCTGAAGTAAACATTTTCTGCAGTTTATAATAACTAAAATTACGAAATATTAATCGTCACTGTCAGCTGTTATTTGATTGCTTTCAGGGAAAGTAATCCCAAGCTGGAATAAAAAAAGTAAAAACAAAGAGGTGATGGAAGTTCTCGTGAAATCAAAATTGATGTAGAACCACGCACAGCAGTTCATCAAGGAAATGAATCAACAACATTTGGACGGAATTCGAGAAAAAGGCGAAAGTTCAATCAAGTCTTATCGATTGATGAAGCCCAAAAGGAAAGTGAGGAATTGACGGCTATTGAATATTTCCCATGACAAGCATAACTTTTTTGATTGACCTCAGGTAGAAATCTCGGTTGTTATTCAACATACCATCAACATTAGCTACTTTCGAGGGTACCTGTACGGGGTATAAGTTTGATATCAAAATTGTAGTGTGGGTCGGAATTTATTTCTATTGATTCAGAACTGTTTAGCATTTTGGGAAACGTTTCTTTGTGAATTTTTATCGTTAAATCTGATAAGTACCTTTAAAAAGTCATGCAAAAAACTACAAATTATTTCGCAAAGGTTTTATTATTTTTCTGAATCGCCACGACCTTCCCTATGGATCCATACCTCCCGCATGTGTTCTGCCATGTTTAGATATTCTGCGTAACAAAACGTTAACGTGACTTTTTTCAAGTTTATGTACCAAAGCCAAGACTTAAATTCACAAACCAACCTATAAGTTAGAAGTTCCTTGCGGGGAGACCTTTCAGATCATAGATAAGTCGCCAAGAAGGCAATTGGTTTTCACGAGAAAAGGTTACATGACAAATTACAGCTTCGTATGACAAATAGCCTAGAAATTATATTTCGAGCCACTCAGCTGATTCCGGCCCTGTTCTGCGTGTAGAAGAAGTAAGTCCTAAGGAGGCTTATAGTTTCGTACAATAAATAGCATAGTGACAAACATGTGATAACATTTTGTGACAGGATTCGCAAAATTCTAACAGACACCCTGCCAAATGACATATCCATGTCAACAATACTTTTTCGGTTGGTAATTCAACTTCAAAGATGCTGTCACTCACAATCAAGTTTACCTTTTTTAGCTAAAGTAGGCAGGGGCCGAGTTTTTATCAGCATATACAATGAGGTAGTTGCATCCATCTAAAATTCAGCCTGAAACCTTTTTTACGACCTCTTTAAAACGACCGAGTGCCAAAAACGACTGAATTATATAATTTACCTATTTTGTAGACTATGTTTTGAAAAAGATGCCGCCTGTGTTTAATTAACTAGATTATTTCAATTGTGCAATACTATGAGGGTCGGCTACGACCTATGTTGTAACCTGCCATGTAGGTATATCAATAAGTAAGTAATGAGGGTAGGACTAGATCACTAGATAACGATTGGCGGTCGTATGCTACCTGAAGGCAGCGCTGGAGGAGCGCTGGTGGTTTGATTACTGGAAAGGTCCGATTTGGACTTATTTACTTGATTTTAACAATTTTTAACGTGATTTTCGTATTCTTAACGGTACCTACTCAATTATGTAGCAGAAAAATTCATCATTTGCTATTGTCAGTTCAAATTGGAATCACATCGTAGTCTGACAGTCAGTAGCTTCCTTGTTTCTGGAGTGTACCTACTAAATAATACTGAAAAACACATCTTCTTTTTTCCTGTTGCCTACCCACGATTGACCCATCAGAGCCGCCACTGTTGAGTACGAGTACATAATAGTACGAGGATGGAATTAATTCGGAAATGATGGGAAATACTAGCAGATTCCCATACAATAGGTGCATATAAGTGCTGGTCTCATAACAAATTTTGCGTGTTCTTTTGTCCCCGAATTTTGGAATTTACTTGGTTAATCAAGTACGAATTGGCCAGTTAAGGCACAGATTACTTATGTAGCTATAACCTAGGTACCTAAGTAGTTATGGTTTATTTATATTGTTATCTTCACTCCTTTCATTTCCAAACTCGTGAGTTATATTGGCATGAACTGACAGTCCAAATGAAGTTAGAGGAGGCTAACTAACTGAGGAGGCTAAACGAACTCGTCTTTATTTTCCATATCAATGTCGTGGGTAGGTATTGTTATTTATGTACTTAATAATAAATATTATATTGACACACGAAGCGACAACAAAACAAAAATAAGCCACTAAAAAAACGAACGTTGACTGGGATAGTGATCAGATCGCGTTGATCAAATAGCTTATCACAAACCATGACGTATGACTAGAATGTGGGCGGAGTCAGCTGCGTTTTCACGGGCTCTCAGAAAGTTCAAAATTTAATTATTTTTATAAAACCAATGAGACATCTGATTAAAATAAATACCTCACCATTTACCTTTAAATCACTTTTAATTTCTGCTATTGAAAAAATGTGTGCAAGTTCCTCATTTAATGAAGAAAATAAATTAGGTTTGAACCGAATCAGTTTATTTTCAGCTACTTATTCCTTGCAAAAGAATAAAGTCCGAAAACCACTTTGATATTCACACGCAACAATCAATCACAATCAATTATTGAAGTTGTCAGGTGGAAATTATTTAACTGGAATTATTATTGGAAGCAGGTGCTCCGTTGGTCTCTTGTCATTATTCGAACGGCTATGTAGCTACTCTTCCTAAGTTTTACCAAGCCTAAATATGTTACAAAAAATAAAATAAAATAAATGAATAAATGAAAAAATAAATAAATAAAATAAATTGCGCATGAAAAGCGCGGTTTTTCTCATATTTTTGCAACAGTGATTTGAAGTTCAGTGAGTTAGGATCAATTATCAAAGAGATCATATTTGGATTCAGCGTAAAGTTTCCTATAAAAGTAGCTTCTTATGAAATCATTTTAGGGTGTTACTGTTATGGTTAGAAAAATGTGAAGTCAGAATACACATCTTTTTGAAAAACTGTGTTTTTTGTTGTTTTTTTTAACTTGTGTTATTGCTTTTATTATATTTGCCATAATAACAAGATCAGAATTCCATCCTCTTACCTATTTGTTATCCGCTTTTTTGTACGAGATTTATAGTTTACAGGGGATTTCTATGTTTAACGTGATTCACACACCTCCTCGACTTACTGACAACCATTATCCGAAGCATGAAGTGAAGCGGGTCGGTCTAGCCGAAAGCAATTGCTGAGTTGCTTATTGCTACATCGAATCAATCAACATGGGCTCTATTGAGAAAAAAACCACTCCCTCGTTCTATTTGTAGGATTTGCAACCCAACATTCTCCGTTAGAAATGACTATGCAATTCTTTCTTTAAGGTTTTCACGAGGTTACTACTCACGCATCTTCCATATACCTGTACTCCATATAAAACCTTTTATCATCTACTGCCGACGCATCGACAGAAAAATTCGAGATATTTTTAGTTTGTTACTAATAATAACTATTTTACACTAATGGTATCAATCTTTTCATTGCTATTTAAACCCTTATCACTGTGCAACGCTACCTAGATCCTCAAATATTCCTAAAAAATGAAAAAAAGATAGCCGTTTATTCGCTATTACTCGCAGAATTATTCATTGTAAAAGATTTAAATTCTATTTTTTATAATACTTATCGAATTTTTTATGGTTGTTTTTTCGTGTTTGTTAGGGTTTATCCAACCTTACCACGAAACCATTTTCTCGTCCTGCTCTTGTAGCGTCTGTTTACTTCCATAATTTTACGGTTCTGCTTCTCTTTTGTGCAGGTCAGTGGACAATGCGAGCCCCAACGCAGTGCTGCGATTATACGGGTGGCTTGGATACATAAGTAATAGGCGAGAGTGACCTTCAAGGAACGTCTTATTTTCACCTGTCACGTGACTGCTGTAGATATTTTTGTACCTTAAAGGAAACTGCTAAAGACATGTACAATTCATGTACAATCAAGAAAGTTCTCGAAAATGTATACTTAGGAATAACATACATCATACAATGTGTGTTCTGATTTGGACATGCCCCGTTTAGTAAAAATTCCAGAAAATATTCTTCAGTCCGATAACACATCTTGCCTAATCTAGCTTGAGAGCCAAAACCACTTGTTACAAACAAAGTTATTTGATTTCGAAAGAATTGAGGTTAATTTGCAATACACTTTCAGTCAAAAACTCATGGTCAATTGCGGATTTTACTTTCTCAACCCCCAAAATTGTAAGGAACTCTCCAATAATTGGATTTGGATTAAAATTGAAAAAAATGTCTTCAAGAATCAGAGAAAGACAATTATTCGCAACTGTCATTCACTAAGTATCTAGTAAGAGAATTGCGGCTAAATGGAACAACATAAGTTAAAACTTTAACTAAGTTGAGACCAAGTTGTGCACGTAACCTTTAGTAGGTACTCCGTTTTAATCTTTTTACGGAATTTTGACCCCAATTCTGAACTTTTTTTCAGGTTTCTATCATGACGCTGTCTAACTCTCCAAAGGGATGTTATTTGGAAAAACTCAACATAACGAAATCATGTGTGAATTAGACGATATTCGTTCCACAGTTTCACGCTCTGTTCGTCACACACGTCATCATTAGCTAGTATAATATACTTGCAGGGTAATAGTCATCAAAACCTCGTCTTGGACCCTCGTCTATGTTTGAATGGCTCCCTTCACTGTGTAAAAAAGCGAGTTTTCTATTATATTTATGTATTAGAAAAAAAAAAAGTATAAAAAACCTTTCACAATGAGATCGAGGTCTTACGCTCTACTATAGCTACCCGTAAGAAGGCTGCAATCTCTTACTTCGCATCATAGACCAGTTACACAATTTTATTTCGCTATGGAAGGACCTCTATCCACCTAAGTAAACTCATGATGATGAAGCGAGCAAAATCGATGCTACCAAATATATTGCTAATTGCCTAAACTGAAAATGAAGAACCACTTTAGCGGACGATAAAAGCATTTTTATGTTTTACATTGATTACCTAATGTAGAAAGTTTGTATGGTGTATTATAATATATAAAGCGCTCGTTAGAGTTTGAACTTCGCAGAGTTGAGAACACCAGAACCGTTTCACGGCCAATAGTATATCGAAAAATAGTCTCGTATAAAATGAATTTTAAGGAAGGATCTTGTATCTTCATTAAAGTTTCAGGTACATAATTTCTAATTATTAATTCATATTCACAATAACATAATGTGCCCATATCAAAATGAAATAAAATAGGTAATAAGAGTTTCAGTTGTTTTAGACTGGAAATTATACAATTTTGAGACTGGTGATTTTTTTCTATTCTTTTATCTTAGATATCTGTTATGCAGCTGCATAAATTTATACATCTACCTATTCTCTATACCTAATTGTATTTTCCCCCACTATACCTTCCAATGGTGCATACAGAGTTTAATATACACGTATCCTTCGTGAAAGGGAAAAAAAAACTTGTACATATCCCAGGGCCGCCACATCTCCAAGTAGGGCCCGGGACCAGATTCTGGCCACGGGCCTCCCCCCCCCCCTTTTTTTTTTTGTCATGCCACTTTTACTAGAGATGGCTATGATAATTGTTTTAAAAAAAATACTATTAAACCTTCTCTAACCAAACGGAAAATCATTTATACTTCCTACCAAGGTTCAGTGTTTGAATAAGAACATTTGAGGGGCTGAACTCTTACTAGGTACTTCACTACGTTTTATTCAACATTTAATCAAAAGTAAAGTGTAACTTAGGAATTGAAAATTCAAGTATTCATACTCTAGTAATTACCAACCAATTACAAAACCATAAAAATGCCATAAATTACCTTGAAACAAAAATTCTATATCCAATCAGTCATAGGATTTTTATTTTAACTACTTTAAATACAATTGTTTGTGAATAGAGGGCGTATTCAGAGGTTCCAATTTACTCATTCCTCAATTGGACGATAGTAGCAGAAATTATGATTGACTAAATTTCATATAATCATTAATCAACACATACAATTAGGTAACTTTATTTTAATGTTATGGACGGATTAAAAAGGAAAGTCTCTGTATACAAGTGGCTGAAGGAATTAATTGAAACAATAATTATGTTTGAAAGAATACATTTATTATTTTTGGAAAAAAAATCTACAAAAATATAATTGTTTTATTACAGTTTATCTACTTGTAATGAAGCTATGCAGTAAAGAATTAGATTTATAACAACAAAAGATACAAGAATTATTTAGTGAAAAACTATCAAAAATATGAATTAGTAAAATGAGAAATTTGGTTTGTTGAGTTATAATAGCATTCTGTAATTGTAATTATAATTGTGGAAAACTTTTTAAATATAGAAAACTGTAATAGGCTATAATTTCATGTTTTATAAAATGAAACATTTTAAAACTAATAAAGTGAAGTGAGGAAAAGTGTATTTGCATTTGAAAAATACAAGACAAAACACTTAAAACTTTCGTGCCTTTTTAAGTGAAAATTCTTTAATAACCTTAGAAAAGTCAAGTTTGGATGCTAACTTTTGCTTAATGCTGAGAATGGCAAGGGAATTCAACCTTTCTTGGCCCATGGATGCTCTCTCCCAAGTCTTCAGCCCCCCAACCCTACAAGATCGGCTGTGAGCAATAAGATCAGATAAGGTAGACAGAGAAAATATGGCGTTGATGAGAGTGGAAAAATCAGGAACAGCAGGCTCGTATTCAAGTTAAACAAAACCCCGTTGAAGCAGTAAAAACATCACAATACCAGCAGGGCTGGAAGCAGAGTCGGGAGCTGTCGTGCGGGACCTCTCTGAAATACCAACAATTCTCTAGGGGCATTTCAAGCTTTAGCAAACTTTTAATGGAACCGTACCTTCCTCTTCAATATTGTCACCGCAGGAAGATTGTACTCTACTCTTTGGAAACCTCATCAAATAAGCCATAACCTTTTGATGTTTTCTAGCTATGAAACGGTAAAGCCGAATTATTATGACACGAATCGCTTTCACTTTCGCTGTTTCCACTTAAATAATGGAACACCCTCCCACCTTTCATTATTTGGCTACGGGTTATGATGCCATTTTTCATTAATTTTCTTGTAGAAGTCAAAAATTTCCTTATTAGACCTCATTTTAACAAATTTTTATCACAAACAAGCACTTTTAGAGTAATACTTTAAGAGAATCCATTGGTAAGCTAGGCCTGTGCTATCGGGTATGAGTTGCTGTCATTGAGACCCAAGGTCCCAAGCGAAGGGTAATGCGATTAACCATTTTAGGAAACCATAATTTCGAGAAAAAAAAATACCACAAATAATCAAGTTTTTGCTCGATAATTGACTTTTTGGGTTGACAATTTGTTAGAATGAGGAAATGGCTATCATCACTTGATGTAGTGATGAAAAATAGTTCAAAAACCCAAATATGCTCACCGACATCTCAAATTCGGCGCAAGTCTGGGATTGTGCATCCTTTCGCACTCAGCTAACAGGTTGTGCGCGGCCAATAAAATCAGTTAAGGACCCCGTATTTTACGTTGCCAAATACAAATCGTGAGAGGAAGGTTCACTATTCAAGGGACCACCCACACTCGTGCAGAATACAGAATGGGAACCAAAGTGAAGCCATAACAATAAAGATGAGTATGTATCTGCTGCACACTCTAAAGAAAATGGAGCACTTGCGAATGGACATAAAAGATAACTCACCACTTTCCAAATTCAGAGTATCTCAATTTAGGGTTGGTATTTTTAAAAACTTGATTGAAGTGTCTAGTTTTTTTGTGTGCAGAATTATTATATATCAGCTCAAAATATCCATCAAATCTGTCTGTCAAAACAGCTTACATAATATTAAAATTGAACCTACCTACAATATTCCAAATTCAATTTTAATTTACATTTCGATTTTGGATAGGCAATTCATTTCGGATTTTCCTTGGGACACATTTTTTTCAGTGTGGGGGAGTTGGTACGTAGATATTATAGGTAGGTACTCACCTGACTCAAATTCTTCAGTTTTCTTTAGATTTTGATGGAACTTTACTGTAGCCTTATCGATTTGTAGCCTCTGCGCATGTATGGAGCATGGAGTTATAGCCGTTTACAGATCATCCTCCATAGATATTTGATCTTTATAAGTTTCTGATTCAAAACTAATGACCACTAAGCATATATTGTAAGTGAGATTCTCTCGATATGAACCTATTAGTCACTCAATTGTCACCAAAATTGGTCGATGTACTCAGATATTGACAACTGATACAAGCAAGGTAGCCCAGTGGTCAGCGCAGAAATAGTGGTCAACGTTGAAATAGTAAACCATTGTGTAATAATTTGCTGCGTTGTTAACATGAAACCCACATGATAGCTATTGCTTTAGATGACAGAATAATTTTTAGGGCAAAACAAAACTTTCTTGCATCGATTCTGTGGTCGATGAGGTTTTTTTCGTCGGGAAGGTAAAACCTCTCAAGAGAAGAAAGTAGAAAATTACGGTCGACAGCCTTCCACGAGTGCCCGTCGCAAGCTCTTGCCTATTTCGTACCACCACCATCCAATAGTTTTTCTTTCTGAAAAAGGCATTGTAGGTATCTACTCAATGTTACAAGGGTTGAAGGCGAGATAGAGGTGAGCGCCGGTTGCGTTGGGAAACCCAAAATTACGTAACAAACTGAGCCGTTGACCCGATATCGCTTTTGAAATGAAGAAAACCGGCTTTATAAACGTTGACGATAACGCCTAGTTACCCCCCTGCTGTACCTACTCTATGGTAACTAAAAGCCTTCATTGATGGTGTTTCGTCATGTTCAATGCTACTCATCCCGTATCATCAACACAATTATAGGACGCGATGCAACATCGAGGACGATCTCTGTACCTACAGCTACCTACTTACTAGGTATATTTTGAATATCAACCGCCTGAGTAGTAGTACAAACGATAATGACTCCGAATACCTAGATACTCTTAGCCTTTTTTTTAAATATCAACACTATTTCAATTACTTCAAGTAAGCAAAAGCTGTAGGTAAAGAAAGATTTGCCCTCAGAGCCCCGAGAATAGAAAAATAGGTACGTACTTGTTTAGGCCTTGAGTCCATCGTGGTATGATTAACAAATAATATGATAAACGCATAGGTACCTATAACGTCAAATATTTGTGTAAATACCATTATTTATTTAGGACTTTTGGATTTAATCATTTAAATTTCATTTTACACTATAGTAGAAAGCTGAAGATGATTCGAAAACAAAAATTTATCGCCAACGCCAAACTTTTCGTTCATGACTTTCTGTTTACATTTCATTATCATGGGTTCATGTATGACACAGATAAGATTAAAAAAAAAACTGTATATAAATAACTTCCTTTGTTGAAGCAGTGAAAATATCATGAAGTTTAACCTTCTAACTTCATGGAAGCAAAGCCGGACTCAAGTAGGTATCTAAATAGTAGAGTATTGGATACTATAAATAGCTAGGTAGTGGAATATACCGACCTATTGATTCAGCGCTAACAAAGTTTAGAATCAGTTCCGAAAAATGTACATGAGCGCAAGAATATCTTCTTAATAAGAACAGATGATCCGAGGGCCACATTGGCTTTCATTGCCCAGGGAAGAAGCTGCCGGTGGGTCATTTTGACCCTCTTTTGTAGGCAAAGTGTTAAAGTTGAAGGTTATTGATGAAAATAACCGTCTGCAACTGTTACCGCGTTGGTGCTCCAAACAGTTAGAAAGTTTTTTTCTTTCTAGTGCAATATGAGGTCCTTACGCATTAGAAAGCTGTCCCCCATCAGCTTCATAATTTCTGTGGGTATTATCTAGAGGTGATAACCATGTTCTGATTTTTCTGTGACAATACTGGTTTACAGAAAATCACCATTTTTAGTGTAACGGCTAAATATTAATCATACTGGTTAGGTACGTAAAAATCAATGATGGAATTTCAACCCCCCCCCCCCCCCCCCCCCCCCACACACACACACATCCACCACACTTTGTCGTTTTCCATTTCTTTGGGAAACTTGGGTCATTTGAACCAACCCACAGTTTTTTTTCGGCTGTGCAACTTATGAATGGTTCTTTAAAATTAAGAACATTCTGGCGAGGTGAAAACATTACTAACACACAAGTTCCGTTTTAGCAAATTTTCGTAGAGAATGAAGCATTGTAATGGCTCGGAAAATTTTAAAATGAAATTTTTCGAAAATTTTCTGCACTGAAATCCGTTTTGAGACATTCTGACACGAATCCTAGAGTTTACCGCTTTTTCATATGTATATATATATTTAAACGCACATTGCTTTCGCGCAAACGCATAATCTTCAAAACATCAATGGTCACCAATAAAATACCTTAGTTTTACACAGATTCCTGATGTTATATTTCTGCTTCGCAGCTAGTGAACCGATAAATTCTAATTCCCTCCAATTAACTCATTTCAATGATTTGTGTGATTATGAATCGGTGTGTGTGAGTACGCGCGCGCGCTTTTGAATAAGCTACCCCATATACCCCTTTCACCGTTAAATTCAACAAATTAATGTGTAAATATGTTTCATTCTTGAGTAATTCGACTCAATTGGTCGATTTTATACACTTAACCAGGCTATTTATAAGTTCGTAGGTATGATCTATCTTCGTGATAAAAGCTGAGGTTGGTACGTGTTTTCGATGTTTACGAGACTTCCCAATTGGTATAAACATGTGAAACGATTATTTCAATATTACGACCTTCCATTTTTCAAGGACCCTCCTGTATGTTCTTGTGAAATAATGATTTCCCCCGTGGAAAACGCCAGGATGATTTTCCCGGATAATCAAACCGCCATTAGCTTCACTGTCAAGGGCAATGCAGCGGATGCAATAAGCGCATCCTGAATGCAATTACTTCCTGTATCTCTACAAATGGAAGTAGATCCGCTTTTCATACCAAAGGGATAATTGTGAGGACATAATCCTATTTATTAGGATTACGTACCTTAATCGGTGTTTTAAATGGATTGAATAATGAAGAATTTTAATCAGTTCATGTTTTGTTTCTAACAACAACAAAAAAAAGTTTGGATTCAAGTTCCGATCAAAATATTTTATTATTATTATTATTACCATTGTTATAATCATTATTTTTAGCGAATTTTCGTTGAAAATTGAGCTTTTGAAATGGCTCCAAAACGTTTACAATCAATTTTATGTTTGTATACTTATTTATTGATTATACCTCTAGTTCCGTGTGGTCTCATTACATTCCAACATCATTAGATTAAAACTGTTTTTTGACAACAGTATTAATAAGAATTATTTTATTAAAATCAATTCTTCTCTCTCTGGTTTTTACGGTTGAGCATATATTTCAGATCGGTCCGTCTAAATAGCTTTAATTTCTTTCCATTAGTCTCGACTGGCAGCATTATAGAGGAAATAAATTTAGGTTGTACTGCTTTAATTTTAACCCGAAACGGATTTTTGGAATCCAATTAATATGGAATGATAGGAAAAATGTGAGGACATTGGGTAATATGTTTTTTGATCATGATGATCTAAATATAAGGTTTTTTTTTTTTTTTTCGCTAGAATTATGTATGGGTTAATTTAACTTTAAATATTTAAACTTTGATCTATTTTAATTTACTTTTTCTGAACCGTAGAAAAAGTTTAGAGAGAAGAGGTTGAGGTGGTTTTAAAATTTTGGCCATTGTGATCTCAAAGGCAAAGTCATTGTTGAAATATATTTTGGTTGGATCAACTGTAGTACTAAGCTGCTTGGGCGTTGTCAAACTCGAGCCAGAGAGAATGTTTTGGCATAGAGTTGAGAAGAAATGTAGTAAAATTAAAAAATTTTGGCTTTGTTAATTTGATTTTCGGCATTAGCCTCCATGATTTTGTGAGCCTTGAATCCATTGGTTTATACGATCCCCCTTTCCTTCAATAAATATATTTGACAATTGTTTGTATGTCTTAATATCAACTCTGACCTACAAGAATGAACAGATTTAAACTGAAATTCCAAATTCTAAAGAGCATTTATTAGTTCAAGAGAATTTAAAAAACAATAGATCTCGTGAACTCAACTTCTCTGTTCGTGAAAGCTGAATGAAACTTTTACTTAAATAATTGGTAGTTGTAATTAGGTAATTCCACACACAGCTTTTATAGGTTCCTTGTTTCTGCCATTCTCTTCGTTTTCCATTCTGACGGCAAATCTATAACTATTATTATGTAGGTAGGTATAGCTTTCTCACGGAAGTAAACTTATGGGAAAACTCATCATCTTCGCATCACATCGGCGGTGTCCCAACAAATAGTTTTCCGAGCCAAATAACTTCTTAGGTAATCATCTGGAGTGTAATCGTCCGAGAGAAATTCCAACATGAAAGTGAAGTGGGAATCACATTCAACTCTCTTTGGAGATTCTTGACGCCCAGATAGAGAGACGGAGATTAGCTACCCGAAAAATTGTGTACTCCTAAGATGGAAATGAAAGGCGACGATAAGTTTAGTTTTCGTGCAGACGAAGACACTGCGCTATCATTACCAGCTCCATTCTGTAAATTCCAGTCGATAGCACTGAATTCATGGATACGCCATTTTTTGGTTGGTGGCATATCTGTCAGCAAATGTAGCAAGCTCTATAAAATATATGCGTACGCTGATAAGTTGTTGACCGAACCTACTCCATATCACTCGCCTCAGTAAGCATCCCCCAGCGTATCTATTAGCGAATTTTCGTAGGAAATGAAGCTATTGCTTTTCCAACAATTTATTCATTGAAATCCATTTCGAGACTTTCTGAAACGAATCCTAGAGTTAACCATTTTAGCATGGAACATGCTTTAGCCTTATATATATATATTTATATATATATATATATATATATATATGTGTTCTATATATGTGTGTGTGTATGTGTGTGTGTGTGTCCTTCCAGACGATACCTCTCCTTAGGATTGAGATGAAAATTCCGTTCTCGCGCCAAAAAATCAAGTTCATTCATTTGGAAAGCTTGATTTTTTTGGCGCAATTCGTTGGCTAGCATTTTTGAGCACAGTAAGTTTGTCAAAATTCAAAAATAGTGCTGAAAAACTCACTAAAAATAGCATAAAAAGGCTAAAAATCGTTAAATTCGTATTTTTTAGCAGAATATTGCTCAAATAAAGTTTATTCTATAAAATAGAACATTAAAAAGTTTATGTACAAAATTTTGCTGAAAAATGTACTTAAATTTCATTAAAATGTGCTAAAAAATCGATAAAAACTGCAAAAAAAATTAAAATCCAAAATCTTCAATCGCAGAATATTTTCAGAACGAGTTTTTTGCCATTAAAATTATAGTTAAGAATTTCTTTTCCCTCAAAGTCCTTAATTTTCAAAACAATGTAACATAATATAGTACCATAATTTACAAAACTTTGCTCATACGATCATGCTGCATGACTGGAACTTTTTGGTATAAAAAGATGAAATCCTTCACCATTGTTTAATTCGTAAAATTAAGTGGGGAGTTTCTATCATCGGAGAACAGCGAGGATCGGGACGATCGTCAACGGCTGCCTAGGTGTCCGGAATGGCCAGATCTACCGTAAGGCTCTCGATGCATGACGTTCTTGCGTCTAGTTTTATTTATTCTTTACGGTCCCCTTTCAAAGCTTTAACGGTTCACGTACTAGAGAAAGGACCAAGTTGCAGTTAGATGAGGTTTTAAACCGCTATTTGTAGGGTATGCACAAACTCATTTGCATACGATCAACGTTTTGTGGTTTGGAGTGGTACACCGCGAATCACTCAAAGTGCGGAGGGAAATTTGCAAAGAGACTGACATTTCAACCGTTTATCATAACTGCTTAGTCCTATTATATTTTGCAAACACGCACTGAGGTGCAACTATAACAGTCTAAAATACCGGCCTTCATATACTTACTGTATTTTCTTTAACTTGGTTTCCAAATAGATTGTTACTGAAATTTAATATATAAATATACACAGTTTCAAAAATTTATTGAAAATCATTTTTCAGTTGGCGATACTACAACCTTGGATTCCTATAGGTAACTTCAGTTACTTAGAACTCGATTGTTCGGGATTTTGATCCAACGTTGGTTTCTGAAATGACACTTCATACATGAAATGGTACCAAAGGTAACAGTGTGACGGATAACTCCACAATTTCACATTGTGATTATCATATTACCATTCAGTCCGTAAGATGTTGGATCTTACTTCTATATAATACCTACTTTAATATATTTTTCTATTTCTATACTTTATAATGGTACCTGCTCTTGCAGATCGCAGCGGTACTTTCGCTCACAATCAACTGTAAATAGAATCTGATGCTAAATAAAAAGTAAGCAGAAACAATTTTCATCACATTGCTCTTTTTGAGTTTGAAGTGTTGTTCTTATCCAATACTGCAATGAATGAGAAGTATAATACCAATCTGAAACGCTGAATTATTTTTGATTACTTGAAATAGAAGGAATCAGGTAAATTCCCAGTCCTTTTCACTACCAGTAACCCTATCATAACTCCCCTCCGTACCCTGTTCGATTGTTCCTTCCAATTTCTTGTCCTTGCTCACGTAAATGACTAACTTTTGTAACCTCGGCTATTTGTACTTCAAAAATTAAATTAGCTAATAGTGATAAGCGAGTTTCATTGCTTTGCAATAATAATTAACTATTGATAACTGGTTGATAAATGATTTTTTCGCACTTTAGTTAGGCTTCAGCTGACTCATTGCTCAAAGAATCGCATTTATTTTCAGATTTTCACTATTTCACTTAATAAATGGACATTCCGGCTAATAAAAGATAATATTAAAAGGTCGGATATTTTTACTCCATCCATGATTAATTGAAGTTTACTGTTTATTATGAACACTAGGTGAGTCTATTTTAGGTGAAACATTTCCAATAGGTAATATCTCAAGGTCACTTGTTTCACCATTACCTCCAAGGGTCGGTAGGGAGTGTCCTTTGACATCACTTAGATAAGGGCTGACTGTTTAATTGTTCAACTAAGAGTTTGTCGCACTACGCTGTCACCTCCAAAAGGAGCCATTTTGGTTCCCGTTGTCACAGCTTATCCTTCCCTATTCCTTCGAAGAGTTATGATGATTAACGAACAACAACCCTGGCTTCTTAAATATTGTGTGCGCTCAGTCTATTGGCTGTATGATAACAGACACTATTCAGTTTCCATCGGAATACTTTGTACGACTGAAATGATTAGATATTTTCTTGTTGACCTACATCTTGTTTGTCCTTTAAAACCCAATGTAATAGATGGAAATAATAAGCTGTTCCTTGAATTAATGCTCATAAACTTAAAATATATAAACGTATGTTACCTAATTAGTTTAATTGCAAAGTGTGTTACTGCTGTGTGTGTGCTGCTGGATACCATGTTATTGTTTGTTGAGATGGCTTTGTAGCTACTGCTTTTATGATTATTTGACCATCTCATATTCTTAATTATTCAATAAAATAATAAATTCATTGAAATAGTTGATAAATCTAACCACTATCATCGAGATGAACTAACATTTTAATTAATGAAGAAGGAATAAAATGTGGTAGATAGAAGATAAACATTATGAGTTTTGACAGTTAAATAGGTACTTGAACATATTATACATTTATTTCGATAACTAAAAAGGTAGGTATAATTTTTTTAATTCTTCAGTCTATGGAGTGTTATTATTCGTGATAGAATAATTACTTACAGGTGGTGGTTCTGAGGAGTATACTTCAGAGGGAGGGTAGTCCGGTTTGATTTGAACTCCAACAGTGGAAATGGAATCTGCCTGCGCTTCCTGCTGCTTATCCATGTTTGCCGGGTCGATGGGGTTGAAGATGCAAAGGAACTATTCAAACTAGTTGGAAAACTTTGTAGGAAATGTGAGCCTAGCGATCTGGGAGGCGGCCTAACTGAGTATGAGGTCCGGGGGAGAGTTGTACCAGGGAAGTCCTGGGCCCCCTCCCAGTCTTCGGGTTTTCTTGGGGTCAGCTGGGGAAGGGAAGGGATCCGGCAGCCGGCTGGAGGTGAAACTTCGGCCAGAGGATGCACCAGGTTGAGAGGAACTGCATCCATGCAAAACAACAGCAGTTATCCCGATTGTTGTTCAGGTTGTTTAAATCCGAACAAATTACTTAGCAGAATGTAAGAACTCATAATTCCTGTTTTTCCGGCTTAACAAATCTGGCGTTATAGAGTATGTCATTTTTTACTGGACGACACCTGAAATCCTTCATTTGAAAGTCGTCAACGGGACATGAAAGCATGCGTTTCGTTTCTTAAAACATGTTGCCAAGTGAATTAGATGTTACAGGCCAATTGTAGGGGTCTTATTGAGTCACCACGAGTCTGAAAAACAAACAACTGCCAAGTGAGGGTCAGTATAATGTAACTCTTTATTCATTGGAACATTGACATGTTAACTCAGCAGGTACCTAATCAAAAATTTGTGATGATCCTATTGGAAGTAATCTATATAATCATAAATCTCTATTAGGTGCCTTCTGGTTTACAGTAGTATACATTTACGGACTGACAGTAATGAAACCAACAGAGAATATTCACGACCTAAAACGCTTAGTTCCTGATAATGTCACGTATTGTCTGATTAGTTTTGACATTATGCCTCTGAAAACGAAGTTTTGGGCATGTAAAATCGCGATGTGGTTCATGTTTTGGGATATTCCTCCAAATATCTATTTTCTAAGAGTGGGAAAATGAGGGCATTGAGACCGTGACAAAGTGGTAATGAATAAAATTCAAGATTGGAAAAAAGCTACAAATGCTCCAACTGTGATGAAGCCTATAGGAGACCAACTAAAGAAATGTCCTAGATAAGAAATGAGTAAAACAGCATGGCTAACAGAGCGAATTTTCGAAGAAATGTTGTGGATACAACTAAATTAGGCACTTAAATTCTGATCATTGAGGCCACTACGAGTATGTCCTGAATGAAACTGAGAGTACATCCGTGTGACGAGATCGTAAAGACAATTTAGAACACACAGTACAACTCTAAAACTACAAAAATTTAGTAAATTATGGACATTTTTCACCTAAATATCGATTTTTCTCACGTATTTATGAATCTTAGAGATCGACTCAGCACTGAATAATACTTCGACTGTGACACCCCACATGCCCTATCGTCAAAAAACCGATTTTTTCAAGTACTTTTGGGCCACTAAATTGTAAATTTGAACTGGAAATTCTGAACCGATCGGGCTGTCCCACGATCTATAGAGCTGTATTTTGCCAAGACGGATTTTTCTGCGTTGGAACGAAATTTTTATTTTAAGGGATAGAGGATATATTAGGATATATATATAATATGAATAGCTTTGTTCCACTTGATAGGTCCCCTGAGCTGCTAATAGAGTGAGTTGGCGTAATCACTCCTAACTTTGCGCCAGGAAACTGACATATAGCAAGTATGTTGGGTGTCATAGGTTTAGGAACTCGTGAGAAAACCTAAATTTAAAAAAAGGGGGGGTAAAATAAATATAAAATTTTCTGAACTAGGAATTCCAGGTTCTGAGTAGTCTACCTGCTTGGTGAATTTTTACTTAGTAACAACTCAACAGTACCGTTCAGTTTAATGCGTTGCCTACTGTTTTTGGAGACCAGGCGAAATTTTGCAGTGGCTACATTTCACAATTGTTTTATTACTATTTTTTCTTCAAGGTTATTGGAAGCTGATCGCGGTGTTCTACACGTTGTGATTCTAATTTATCAGGCTTAGTTTTAAATTTCAGCTTCATAGGTCGATTAGGAATACAATTTCAGCCAATCAGGGGTATTTAAACTCATTCAGATACTCAGGGGTTTCGCACACTGTCGGTGTTGACGTCATCGGTGAACTAAACTTTGAAAAATCATGGATCAACAACTATTCATCGTAGGACAATGCTGTTGATATCAACCTTCTGATGATATTCTCTTCCATTTAAAAATAGTTGAAGTACAATTTTTGCACCCATGGTTACGCTCACTCTAATTAACCTGCCCCAGATGGGTTCTGTTTTAAATGTCATCATCTTTGGCCGATTAGGAAAATAATTTACCTCATATCTCACACATTAGAAGACGTTGCATTTTTTGTAATGCGGAATGTTTCCTTGTCCAGCCATAAGACGTAATTAGCTCCTAATTTGATTTCACCCTCAACCCACAAATCGATGATTGTGCATATGGAGTGGCTAGTATCGATTCAATTTAGTGTAGCCCTGGCAAAGATATCAACATTATCAGATGACACATCACGTAACTGAAATAGTTCACCTAGCTGTAGAATGAAAATTAAGTTCAATTTCAGATTGAAAATCTCCAATTCTCACATGGATTTTCCAAACCTGAAAATTGCACGAATGAGATATTGAGAAAAAAATCGGACCAATAGATGATAAAAAACAGACGTCACATAATACATTCTAGAAGCTTTTCCACACAATCCCTGAAAATGTCTTCGGAATCGGACAGAAACTTGGTATAGTTTTGGGTGTAACAAGGATTTACCACAGACAGACAGACATCAGACAGATAGGCAGATAGAATCGGAACCGAAATTGATCAGCATGCTCTGAAACGCAAAAAGCAAGTGGGAATTTTGATTTTGGAGAACAAGTATTTTTTCGACTTCAATCACAAACAGAAGCTTCCCTACCTTCGGTTGTGAGGAAGCAAAAATTTGGTAATATTGCTACAAAGAAGGGCTGTCATGATGTTCGATACCCGCTTGATGTCTTAGATTGCATGAAAATCAACAGTTTCAAGTTCAATAATAAGTGACAATCGTCCCATGAAGAGAAAATCCCGCACCGTCGAGGGTGAAAGGCGAAATAGACGGTTCGCATTATCATGGGATCTGGAGAGTCACCCGACTGAGGGAGACGAGGACCGAGCCAACGGGGCCTGCCGATGGCTCCTTCAAATCATTTCTCAACTCATCCTCTCCTCAATATCCGCTCAGTCCAGTCGTTTACGTCTTGACTTTACATAATTTATTAATTTAATTGTGATTCGTTTCAGATGTTAACTCAGGGTGTCTACCAGATCTGTAAAACAAAAATCGGGAACTTCTCGGGGTTCTAAATTTTAAAAATCGGTGACCTTTTACAGGCTTTAATTTCTTAAGGAATAACGTACCGAAATACTTACCAGTAGACCTACTGTAATCATGAGTAGCCTATATAAAATTAGATCTTCATAACTTTTTTATTGATTCTAGCCTACTTATAAAGTACAGAAGTCTAAGACTACTTACAGAATATTAGTAAAATACAATGTACAAAATATTTAATATTATAGATTCAAAAATCTCAATTGATTCTTTTGTATGTTTTGTGAATCCCGGTACTGGCATTATATTATGATTATTTGGTTACCGACGCCATCAAAATCGGTGACTTCTATATTAAAGTTCGTGACTTTCGGAAATATCCGTGCCCATCACGCCTTCATGGTACAGACAGGCAACATACTCAATTAAACGAGCAGGTGCCGCGACACCACGAAGACAATCGGTCAGGGCAAAATGGCTTACAGTGTCAAAGGCCTTAGCGACGTCCAGAGCGGCAAGATGGAGCTGCCGTTTCTTGATACGGGCCATTGAAATGACAGTCTGGAGAACTGTCAGGTTCTCTGCTGTGCCATCCGCTGGCCAAAATGCTCTCTGGACGTCACTGATGACACCAGCCACTTGGAAGTGAGATGCCAGAATCTTTTGAAAGTGGCGGAAGACTACTGACGATATTGAAATCGGGCGGTAGCCTCCAGGCCCACTTACTCCTTTCTTAGGGATGAAGTTGGTCCAGGCACGGGTCAAAACTTTCGGAGGCCTTCCCTACAGAAGTAAAAGGTTGAGGTTGACATTCTTTGGGGCTTTATTCTAGCGTCGGGCAGAAATACCATCGGGTCCCGCAGATGAGGAGTTTTTGATACGGCACTTATGTGCCTCGTCGTGAAGCACTGGCGTGCACATAATGCTGCCTAAGGAATCCCTGGTGAAAGCTGGGGGTACCACCAGCATATCAGGGTTGTGGCTGGGAGCACTGAAGAGTGGCTCCCAATAGTCCAAAAACTCCTGAAGAGGGGATAAAACTTGTTCATCCATAGATCCCTCCAGTACCTCCGCAGCTACACGAGCAAGATGCTTCCTCCACAACTTCTGGACCCGCTGATGACCCCGCCTTCTTGCTTGTTTAGCTGCTCCGCGACCTCCACGAGGCACCAAAGTAGGAGGAACCCCTCACTCATGCCCCGCCACGGTCGCTTCCTCAACCCGTGGGAAGATCCTCTGCACATAGGCTGCAACCTCGTACTAAAAAGCCATCAGTTCGTAAATGAAAGGACGGGTTCGTTAGACAACACTTTTTGAGTACAATAAATTGCTAAAATTTCAAAAACTTGGCAAAAAAAATCCCTAAAATGGATAAAAACAGTCGAAAATCCAAAATCTTATTGAATCGCTGAATATTATCCAGAACGAGTTTTTTTGTCATCAAATTGGTTTTCTTTGCACTCAAAGTGCTCGAATTTCAAAACAATGTAACATAATAGCAAAAGATCATTTACGAAGTTTCGCTCATACGGTCATGCTGCATGACTGGTTGTTACATAGTGTTCGACCCAAACATGATTCTGCTGGAGCTGCTTCGGACATAAATTACGTCGCGACTGGTAAAAAACAAGAAATATCTTTAATGGCAATTTTTTTTAAAGAATAATTCATCGTGGTAATTTTTTATTTATTTATTTTTTGTACCGTTATTTCCAGAAATAGGAATATTTATATAGAGAAGGAAATGGTGACGGCTAAGTTCGGCCAAAGGAAATTAAATCGATGAAGATTCTTTAGGATGCTATAATAAATGTGATACTTGCTGTGCAATACAGATTATTTTCACAACAATTTCTATACGTTATCATTACAGGTGAAGGATTTATACTGCCTATAGATTTAACCGAAGTTCTAAAAAAATTTCCAGAAAAATGTTTAATATTAGAAATGATAGTGTGCTCACTGCTCAGGTCAAGTATGCGCATGCACGTTGGTTAATTACACTGCGTGTAATACACAATAATACGATCACAATAACATCCTATTTTCGTTCTACCATCTGATAACGAAATGTAGGAGTGCAGCACGGATATTAGAAACGCCGGTTACGAGCAATACACAACTAGGCTCCTGGTAGAATCAAAGCTGATTACGAAATTAGGATACAGTTAGAGCGCGTCTGGCGCTAATCGTGATGAGAACGGTCTGATGAAATCTCGATCATATCAATTCCTTGAAAGATAAGCCATCGTGTTCCTCAGATTATTGAACTTGGATATCATTATATTGAATCAAGACGATAAAAGGAAAGATAAGAAGCAAAGACCGTGGAATGAGTTACATATTCTAAAGTTGAAAATAGTGAATATTTTTTGTCAAATACGTCATATATATACGTTTTGTCAAAATTTGACATATTTTCGTCAAATACGTACTATACCTAGCTTTCCCAGTGACATGCACCTACATATAGAATCAATTCTTCGTTGTAGGTATGGGTGAGGCGAACGCCCTCAAATGCGTGGTGAATGTCTGTTGCTAGCCCATGCGACCGCGAGACGTATAGAAAATATATCAATACAATTTTTATACTACTAATCAATGTTTTGTTCTCACGAAAATCCACTTCCCTTATGCCTTATGTCCTTTCACCTACCTTCTAACTTTGAGCGTAAAACGTCCGTTAGATCGTAAGAAATGGGTGCTTTTCACCCGAATATCCGCTCGCATTTCCTGTTCTAGAGCATTCTGAACAACTTTGGTTTGTCTGTCTGTCGACTAACCTTTGCAAATCTATAGCTAAATTTCTGGTTTTTATCAGATTTTGATAAATGTGCGATGAATTGGATGTTTTAGCGTGGAATACGCTTTTACCGGGAACTAGCAAGTGAGACATTTCCCAAAAAATGACACGAAATATTGTCACGAAAAAACGAGACGAGAGTAGCGGCGGATTTTCTTTGCTAATCAACCTATAAAGAAGAAATTCGGAATGGAGAACCCTTGGGACGTCTAGAAAGGAATCATGAAGTCTAGAGCCCGCTCAGGCCAGCTGAGTGAGATCCGGAGCTAAGATCTTTGCTATTCAACCGAGTGGCGTAGTTTGAGGAGGGGCAAGGTGGGCAGAGCCCCTCCATAAGGATGCAGAATTTTGCTGTATTGATACAATCAAAATTGATAATTTTACGCTTCCAACTTCAGTTCCTAACACCTTCAATTAAAGAATGAAATTATTAGTAAAACACAACTACTATTATTCTTATACGAATCCGGTTGCCTAGCTACTTCAGACGCTCTTAGAAATAAAGATACTTTTGTTAGGTTCGTTTGTGTAGGGGCAAAATGGCGTGGATATTGTACAGCCCCACGGAGTCACGGAGAGTAGTAAAATCACCTAGTCAACGAAACGGAAATGTGGATACTCCAAACTGAAATCAAGTTGTTTCCTACTACCTTTTGGGGTTAGCCCATATGCGATGTTTCCCTAGAAAAATATCCATTGTTCAGTGTCCACCAAAATTCCCCTATGAACTTCCCCTAGCTTTTACTGTCTACTTGATCGAACTTGGTTGTTCGATTCAAAACAGCTTGCCGTTGTATTATACCATTAATTTACGAATAAAATCCCAGTTAAAATAAAGCAAGAATTCAATAAATAGAAGCCTGCAGTGTTGAATGAAATAGTTTAACAGAAAAGATTAAAATAATCTAGAGTCAGTATTTATATTCTAATCGAGCATATTGCTGGTTTGAGTTTGTTTACATTTTGTTGTTTCTTGATCTCGGTTTCATGCTCTGTATTTTATTTCGCTTATGGGCGTAGGTAGGTACCTACTTATATAGTACGATTGTGTGATATTGTCCAGAAAAAGTTATTTTTGCGCGGAAGTAACAACTGGGAATAAACCTGTAAGAGAGAAAGTCCACATAGGTATATGAATTTGCATGCAGTAAGTCTAGTAAATAGTATAATAAACATAGCGCTCCTCAGTTCATTGGTAGGTTCATTCGTATTTATCGAAGTTTTCAACATTCTGATTAGTTATTTGGATAATATTTTTTCTAAGTAGTATTGCGCTTTAATAATCCATAGGTAGGTTTATAAATATGGAAGCGTCCATGATTTCAGATCATTACAAGAAGCCATTGAGCACCTACTTACTTATATGAACGTTTGACAGTTTATTAACAGTCTTCGTATACTCTCAGCAACAAGCACTAGAAATTAATACTAAAACTATAAAATAAAATGAAATCCTCGACTGTTGCCCCTCCATGAGAAATTACTCAGCTACGCCACTGATTCAACCTATAAAGATGAAAATTTGGAATGCCTTTGGGACATCTAGAAACGAATCGTAAAGTGTGAAGCTCTCCAGATTAGCTGAGTGGGCTTCAGAGCTAATGTCTTCGCTATTCAACCTATGAAGCTGACGAAATAGATCGAGTTCCACCCAGTAGAGCGTGTTTAGCGGAGGCTCAAGTTGAAAGCAAATGTTGTGACCAATAACACATGCAACCAACACATTTTGACACTGTTCTATTAGAAATGTTAACTATGATTTCGCAAATACGATAGAAAAATAATATTAGTTGAGATAAAATTGAGAAATATAGTTTATTAAAGAAAAATAAATAAAAAAAATCAATTAAGAAATATAATCAATTGCCTATATTTTTTAATGTATTAATTGTTTAAACTTTTCCTTGAGTGAAGAAACAAAACGACAAAAACTTGTCCTTCCTAGAGGTTTCAGCCCTCTTCACTAGACACACTTATACATATCACATTTTTCATTCATTTCGTACTCCAATTAAAATTCATGTGTTTGAGTCGCTGAATTGAATTTTTAGAGCAATTGCTAACTACAAGTTAGTATCTTGTGACCCATCGGGTTATTGAGAAAGTAGGAGCCGAGACAGATTCGAATGGCCTGAGATTAGTCACGCGGCTTTGACCTACTCGAATTATTTGCCGATCTATTTTCACGATAGTGCAGATAGAGTACACCTGTCTCAAGTGCGATAACCCAGACATATTATTTCCTTGGTATCTTATTCAGTAGGAAATATGGGCCAATGATTTGGATCATGTTCTCGATTTGTTCCATGTTATGCACGTTTTATTGGTAGTGCCTCCATTTTTAGATGTTTACATGATAAACGCCAAATAGTTCGAAAAAATTTAAAAAAATTTTTCATAGGAAGAAATAATGTAGATATATATATATATATATATATATATATATATATATATAACTTTTTAAGGACGAGGAGTACGTCATTATTACTTTCCTCAATCAATTCATTTTCATATTTCAGTGAGGAAATTCGATAATTCGATTGGTCCAATTCCCCGCAAAAATGCATAAGTAATCCGTCATTCCTTTACCCCTATTTTCATCAGATTGTTACAGAGGTTTTAAAAATTCCAGTCTTGCACTTGGCGAAGAATTGTTCTTCAATCAATCAATCACTCAAAAAACCTGTATTATATTGAAATGACATGATACTTCTAAAAAAATCTTAAAGATATATGCCAATGGATTTTCCGTCCGCCTGCAAGCAGTTCGCCATTGATTCATTATTTAAATAAATATTTTTCATGAATGAATTTTACCGTGACATAAGACAATGAAAAATAACTAAAGAAGTTATTTTTCCATATATTTAGGCCCATTTTTTTTCTGAAATTTAACAACTTTGTACGTTTAACTCTCGAATTTATGGCAAACCAACGTGTTCGAAATAACATAATGATATGACTAACTTAAGAATTTTTAACCATTTCCCTCCCATTTTAGTGGATTTGCTATTTTGAGGTGTTTTTTGTGCTTAATAAGCACTAACCTACAAACTCATCCTTTCGTTTAGAATGCTCGATTTTTATTTGTTCATTTAATCATTATTTTATTTCATTTTATATTTCATTTTTTTCTTCATTGGTCATTGCTATTTTTATATATATATATTTATTTATTTTTGCGTAAGAATGGATTTGTATCTTGATTACATAGTCAAGTATCGTTTGGAATGAAACACTCATAAATGTATATACCTATCTTTGGCGAAATCATTAAGTATTTTGTTTATTTAGTTTGTTGTAAACTAAACACATCCAATTACGTATTTAATAGTGTGATAGGTCTTGACATACGAGCGCAAAATTATTGAACCGATTGAGCAGTTTTTGAAAGGGAATTCAATTCCGCCTTATTAAGAAATTTCATACAAATCCGGAAAATAGATGAAAAGACAGTTTTCTGCCAGTCGTGACAAAAACACAGTGAAGATTTTCTTCTGTTGATTTTATGTGATGATTAGTGAGTTTACGGTGAGTGGGTGCACAAACCCACTACTTGACATCAATCTTCGAGGAAAATCGCCCTTCTAACTTTCCTACTGCATAAAATCATCATTGCAATTTTGATTTGTTTTTCGAGCCCCTAAGGAAAACGAACCGTTCAACGTACAGCGTTGCGGATGGTTTTAATCGATTTTTTGGGATCATATTCATCATTGACGAGCAACAATCATTGCTGTTGCCTAGAAAGTGTTTGAGATCTCGATTTTTGAATGTTTAGCCCTTTAATGCTACCCTTTAGGGTTGACACAAATCGCTGTCAAGCTTCTAGGACCATCTAGACCTCAAACGCGATTTTTAACGCAAGTTTCGAGAAGTTTGGTCTATTACTTTCGGAGAAAAGCCGCAGACGGCGTACGGACGGATTTTGTTTTATTTGATATTTGGAATCTACGCATCTTGAAACGAAAACCAAAAAATTTCCAGGGGGTTAAACTTTTTTTTTCTTGGTCGATTACGAAGATTCATTATTGAAAATAATAAACCAAAATTACCAATTGTTATTTCTGGACATTGAAACAATTGACGGGTCCAGGGAAAGAACGATTTTAGTAAAAATTTTTTACGTTTTGAGCTAGTAATGCCCAGAAGTAGGCAAACCTTTCAGATCCCTGAAGCCTACGGAAAAGAACGAGGTTAGTCATTTGAAAAACAAAGTTCAAAAATACAGGCACTGGGGAAGAATGTTCGAATTCAGAGAGCGCGCAAGACCCGAGAAAGAACGGTCGAAGTCACTCCTCACGGGAGATAGGTGAGGATATGATGCTGGAGAACAATGTTCAATGTCATGAACTTGTTTTTAAAAAGTGTTATTTTAATTATGTTTTCGTCTCATGAACAATTTTGCTACTCTTATTCCGTTCAATACACTATTCCAAAGCAGAATATCGACAAAAAAATATTATTTTTCCTAAATTTTTTAACCCCAAAATGAATTGTGAAAATTTCAAAAGCATTTTTCTCTGAATTTGTATCGGATGACTAAAATTGATCTTTCCCTGGACCCATCTACTCATTTAACCTGTAGAAAACGCGGGAAATTCGAATGGTCACATAAAACTACTTTAATGAATGATGGCCATCATCAACAAGTAGGTAACCTTCATTTATGCCGCCGGAAGTTTACATCAACTTAACCGGTCTTTTCTTCGTTTTCATGACTGCACGGTTTTCACTCCATCTTCAGCCACCCGTTTCAACTGCATTTTCCCACATTAGTCAATGGGAACAATGAACAATGAGAAGTGATGTTTAATAAATCTTGCGTAAAACATTCACGAGACTAAACTTTGTGTTGAGGGAATAGAGATGAGTTGAAACACACAATAAATTAATGATTTCTTATACGGCTGAGTACCTACCCGATTTGGAATAATTATATTTAAACACAGAAGATATGGTTTGACCTTGACCTAACTGCCTCAAAGCATTAGAAAATTGCGACACGAATTCACGATGGAAGACTTAATGTTTTCCACGTACCAACTACTCGTTACGAGGAACATTATAACTTCTTCGTTTTTCGCCTCAAAAAATAGTTGACCACCTTTTTGAAAGCCTCTGATTTATCAAACATCACGCCATATATCTGTCAATTTCTCTCTTCCTACCCTCCTGAGGAGTAAAACGCTGCAAATTATTACACTAAGGTTTATTATTTCTGTGTTAGATAGTCCTTCTACGCAGATCATTGGTCTATAATTATTAAACCCCGTATACAATATATGATCAGAACATGGCGCATCGTGCCTCCCAAAAGGGTTCACTTCTTTTCAGTTCCAAGACCCCGCCATTTCACTCTTCACAGTAAATGTTTTAAAAAAAAGTAGGAAGGCAAGGAAAGAATATAGGTCCAGGGGCCGCTCAGCTAATCAGTGCGCCATCGTACCTAGCATTTGTTTCCGAGAAGTCACAAAGGAACTCCATCTAAATAACAGTACTGAGATTCGGTTAGGAAAGAAATTAGCCTCGCAGGTTCCGAAGCTGATCTGATTCCTTCCATACTTCGTAATTGTATTCCAGATCTCCAAAAAGAAGCTGCATTTCAGGTTTCAGCATCATAAGTCAATTAAAAAACAAATTACGCTCAGAGGCCCCACAGCTGATCAGTGAGAACTGATATTGAATTTATTCTTGATATTACAAAGAAGGTCCATTTCAAATCTCAGATCCGAAGATTGCCATCACTGAGTAACAGAACACACAGATCCGAAGGTTAACATCAAATATGCCTGCGTAGATATAGACACCTGCAGAGGAAAAATTATTGTAATTGATTAAAACATCTACATTTTACTATGGACCACTTGATCTCATTATAACGATATTTAAGCAAGTAGGAACCTACCAATTGAAAATAACATAAATCCATAGATCATTGTAATGGTTCTAATAATCCTAAAAAACTCCATAGCGGAATAGGTATAGTCAATCAAGATGCAGTTAACGTAGAACTACAAAATCGGTCATTTAGGAAACGGGAAAATGATGCTAGATGTAATTTACGTTAGCGCGTGCGCAGAATGGAGTAATGTTTTGAGAAAAATGAAATAGGTATGGGACAATCTACAGCCTAACCCTCAAATTCCCCAAAAATGTAATCAAAATCTGATGAAAACTAGACCTTGTTCCGGGGAGTACACTTTCGCGCATGTGCAGAAGCTAATTGTGCGGGACAGCTTCTAGGCGGTCTCCAAAACTTTCATTGCTGTCACATAACTACTAGTCTGTGCGCATGTGCAAACGTTAATTTATTATAACGTCAATTTCTTATCATCTATCGGTCCGATTTCGTTTTTAAACTCGGGGAGTAGATAAGTACGAGTATATGTTCTAGAAAAATTCCCTATGAATTATATCCCGATCGATGGAGTAATAACTACTACCGCATGCGAAAAACTAAAATCGATCGACACAGACAAAACTCCGATACTAATGGACCGAAGTTTATGAAATTTTCAAGGATTGTGCGGTTTACCTCCTAGACGTTCCTCTATCAATTTCATTTCCTTGGATTAATAGTAGTCTGTGCGCATGCGCAAGCGTTAATTTGTTATAATGTAGACTTATCAATCATTTCGACCTGTACTTCGTTCTTCAACTAATTCTTTACGTCCATGTTACAAAATGTGAGGAAGCTAAACTGCCCACGCAACTTGGCAGACGTTTTCTGTTGGGCAAAAATTTCGAATGAATCCATATTAAAAGCCAATGTATATTCAAGGTTTGGTTGAAATGTCAGTTTCAACACGTAGGCTGTAGTGGTCTCTTGACATCCATCTACCACGTATTGCGTTAGGGCGTCAATGAACATCAGTCACCATCTACGGTCTAAGGAAGGCGTGAACCTTTTGTTCCCTTGGGATCTTCGGGTCGTCGGGTCAGCTTTCTCCAGCGCCCTGACTTCCTCGCGCATGATCGTAATAAAGCCCCGACCCCAGCTCACCTCCGCCTTCCACCAATCAGATTGCTTGGTTACATTCTGCTCTCTTTGGACCTGAGGATGTTGAGGAATATCTTGCACCAAAGTTCAGTCCTGATTTGTAAAGCCAAAAAGGAACCCGTTGCTCCGTTCAACTTTATAAATTTTGGTTTGCTATTTTCAATAATGGACTTTGTAATTGACCAGAAACAAAATTGTGAACACCTTCATTATTGATTTGCTCTTCAAACTACCCACGCATAAAATCTCAGTTGCTCCTTGACCAGAGTTTAAAATCAGCTTAAAAATCGAAGGATTACACCTCGAATGCGTGGGTGGATGAACTCTAAGATTTAAAAAAGTGGATTTTTTTCGTTGGTTTTTGATTTAGGTACATTTCAACAATTTGAATCTAAGTATCGGGAAATGAACACGAACAAAGCAACTAATGTTTACTATTCTATGTCAGAGTAATTTTCAAAGCTATTAGGTATTTTTTCGTTTATTTAGCGTTAGCCATGAGATTCAAAATCACGTAATGTTGCAGTTGAAACACAAACCTATACTTCACTACAAAATATCATTTCAGATACGCAGTTATTTTTCTGATTTTTGCTATGATTGCTTGTTTTAACATGACAGTTAAAACTCAATTCTCATTTCGCAATTAATTTGACTAAAAACAGATGAAAAATGAGTTTGATGTCCTTTTATTCACCCATATGGATGGCGTGGGTGTGCACTGAGTGAACATTTGGGTCCTGGCATCCTATGATCAGTGCAGGAATGCCGTATTTACACAGAATATACATATTTAATACATATATGTGTTTAATCCATATGTACATATTTACACATATACATATTTAATACATATATGTGTTAAACGAAAAACGTCTGCTAAGTTGGGTGGGCAGTATAGCTTCCTCACGCACTGTACATGAACGTGTAGAATTAGTAGAAAAACAAAGTACGAGTCGAAATGATTGATAAGTCGATGTTATAAGAAATTAAAATTTGCGCATACGCACAGACTACTATTCACGTCAATGAAATTTTTAGGGGAAAGTCTAGGAGGTAAACCGCACAATCCTTGAAACTTTCATAAAAATCAGTCCACTACTCTCGGAGTTTTGTCTGTGTCGATCAATTTTAGTTTTGCACATGCGCTGTAGTTATTACTCCACCAATCGCGATATAATTCAGAGGGAATTTTTCTTGTAAATATGTGATTTTTAGTGAATTGTTATTCAAGCAGAGTTAGTTATTTTTATAAGTGAAATTAGCACAACTATCTTTGATAGATTTTAGAGGCGAAGTGATTTTATTTGTTGACAACACAACATAATAATCAACATGTGAATATAACACATTTAACTAAATAAATTTATATTGGAGTGTCAGTTTGTATAAACAACACGTCCCCTCAAACTGGCAACTCCAAGTTCACTTGTGAAAAAATGATGTTTTGCTCCAGGCAACCCTTTTGTCAACACATCAGCAATCATGGATTCGGTTGACAGATAATGAAGGTGCATTGTGTGATATGAACATTGTCTTAGGAATTGATAAGGGATGTTGTTGTGTTTCGTGTCCAAATGCTGTGTCTGATTCTTGGTTAGATAGTTTGCTTCTGGGCTGTTCATTGCATCTGTCACGGATTTGTCCGCAACTTTTTGCATTTATTTGAAAACGATTCTCAATGTCCACATCCTCATCCGCCAATGTACAATTCTGCGGTTGAACTGGCTTATAAAATTTCCGTGGTCTACCAGGATTTCCAGACCGAATGATCCGAGGCCTTCCCCTCCCTCGGCTGGAAACTACTGGCTGCTCATCGTTGGTAGTGGATGTTATCGGGCCAGGTTCTTCATCAGCTGTGTCATATTCATCAGCGTCTTCTAAATTTTGTTGTAGATTATCTCCTTCTTGTCCGTTTCTTGAATTTGTCTTCTTCAGTGGTATTGTAATTGATTTACTTTCAGTTGCTTCTTTCTTCAATTTCGTTTCGAATTCTTCATAATGATTTTCTTTCTGAAATTCATCCAGGAACCTTACATCTCTTGTTTCAGTTATTCTTCTTTCTTCTTCCAAAAATATTCTGTACGCTTTACATCTTTCCGAATAACCAAGAAAAATACAAGATTTCCCTCGTGGCTGAAATTTTCCTTTGGTTGGTGATTTATCAAGAGCAACGCCCTTGCAACCAAATGTTCTAAAATGGGTTAGAATAGGGGGTTTACCTGTCCACATTTCAAATGGTGTTTTTCCATCCAAATTTCTTGAAGGACACCTGTTCCGAACGTGATTTGCAGTAAAAATGGCTTCTGCCCAGAATGATGGTGGCAGTCCTGACTGGATCAGCATACATCTCGCAGTTTCAACAAGCGACCGGTTTTTTCGTTCTGCTATACCGTTTTGTTCTGGAGTGTGTGTCACAGTCAATCTTCTGCCTATTCCTGCTTTATCTAGAAATTCATCAAATGCTTTATTTCTATATTCGCTTCCATTATCTGATTGTAAAAATTTTATACGACCCCCTTTTTGATTTTCAACTAAATTTTTATATTTTATAAATTCATTTAGAACGTCACTTTTGTTTTTCACAAATCTAACTTCACACCAACGTGTGTGGTCATCAATAAATGTTAAAAAATAATTTGAACCTTTCTTGGATGATGTTCGCATAGGTCCACAAATGTCTGTATGAATGATTTCCAGAATTTTAGAAGTTCTAATAGATTTTGTTGGAAATGGCTTCTGTGCCATTTTCCCCATGGCACATACTTTGCAGGTAGATAGTTGTCCACTAAATTCAACTCCTAGTGCCCTACGGTGATTTACGATTTCTCTCATACTTCCTTCATTCAGGTGACCTAAACGTTGATGCCATTCTTCGATATTATTAATGTTTCTTTTTTGTGAAATTACACGGCAATTCTCGATACCTCGTTCTTCAACATAATATAAATTATTTTTACGTTTTGCGGTCAGTATTATTCTGCCTTCATCATTTTGAACTACAGCTTCGTTTTTCGTAAATACTACGGCATGCCCTTTATCAGTTATTTTACTCACTGACATGAGGTTTGTACGTAAGTCAGGTACATGTAGTGTATCATTTAGTGTCATAATTTTTACGTTTTCATATCTAGTTATAGCTATTTTAACTGTACCTTTACCTTGAATTGTTGTCGATTCATTATTTGCGAGGTTTACTTTTCCATCAGAAATGGGTTCTCGAGACGTGAACGCTTCATCCTCGTTGCACATGTGGGAGCTGCATCCACTGTCCAAGCACCATACTCTGGAGTTGGTTTTCAAAGCGAATTCTTCAGTGAATAAGCTGTTGTCCCTTTCTTCTACTTTTCTTGCCTTTGGTCTGTAATAGCAGGAAGATGGTTTATGACCTCGCCTACTACAGTACGGGCAATTTCGGTTATCGATTTGCGGCCTATAAGCAGTCCATTCCCTATTCTGATAGTTTTGTTTTTCGTGGTTTTGTAGTTTTTCTGTATGTAATCTATTTTGATAGTTTTCTTTACCTTTAGAAGAATGTAGTCTATAATTATTACCCCTCGCTGTCATTGCCTCTAAATTCCAACTATTATCTATTCTAGCATCCCCTTGTTCCATTATTTTTATTTTCAATATTTCAGGATCTGGCAGTTCATCTCGCGATTCAATGGCGCATCTGAAGTTGTTATAACTATCTGGGAGGCTATAAAGAAGTATTACAGATAACATATCAGGGTGTATTGTAACTTCCATCATTTTTAATTTATCTACTGCGTCAAAAAACTTTGCAAGATGATCCCTAACGTTGCCATCCTCTTTCATTCGATATAAAATTAATTGCTTTAATAAGGTGGCTTTTCTAGCAGGACCTTTGGATTGGTAAATACTTTCTAATTTCAACCATAATTCTCTAGATGTTATACAATCTTTTACTTGTTTAATCTCCGAAGGTGATATTGCTAAAATAATGTCCGCTCGTGCCTTCAAGTCGGTGTCATCCCATTCTTCTGTTGCTTTGATGGTATCAAGATTTCCTTCAATGACGACTGGACGTTTTTTCCTTCCATTGACATATCCGAGTACATCATTCTTGACAAGCAGGGCTTCCATTTGGACTTTCCAAGTGTCAAAGTTGTCTTTATTTAGCGCTTCAATTTTTACGCTCATGGTTGGTACTTGATTTATATTTGTACCTATTTATTTTTTACTACTTTTCAGTGGAAGCTCGCTAGGAGCATAACCTCTTGTAAATATGTGATTTTTAGTGAATTGTTATTCAAGCAGAGTTAGTTATTTTTATAAGTGAAATTAGCACAACTATCTTTGATAGATTTTAGAGGCGAAGTGATTTTATTTGTTGACAACACAACATAATAATCAACATGTGAATATAACACATTTAACTAAATAAATTTATATTGGAGTGTCAGTTTGTATAAACAACAATTTTTCTGGAACGTGGATCTATCGACTCCCCGAATTTGAACGAAATCGGATAAATAGATGGTAAGAAATTGATGTTATAATAAATTAACGCTAGCGCATTCGCGCAGACTATTATTTATGTGACGGCATTGAGATTATATGGAACCGTCTAGATGCTATCCCGCACAACCTCTGAAAATGTCATCAAAATCGTTCCATTAGACTCCGAGTTTCGGCTGTCATCGATATTAGTTTCGCGCATGCGCGATGGTTATTGCTCTATCAATCACGATATAACTACAGGGAATTTTTCTACCGAGTTTGAACGAAATCAGACCAACAGATAATGATTTAAAAAAAACGACATTGTGAGAAATTCACGTTAGCGCAACCGACAGGCTACTTGTGATTCGACGGCTCCGTATAGGAGCAAACCCGCATAATCCCTGAAAATTTCATTGGAATCGGACTGAAACTTGGTTTAGTTTTGGGCGTGACAAGGATTTACCACAGACAGACGTCAGACGGACAGACACGGAACCGAACTTAAATAGCAAGCTCTGAAACGCAAAAAGCAAGGGAAAATTTTGATTTTGGAGGGCAAAAATTTGTTCGACTTCAATCACGAATACAAGGCTTCCCAACCTTCGGTAGTGAGGAAGCGAAATTGGGTGAAACTAGGAGGAAAATGGAGGAGAATGACGCCAACCGCACCTTTCTGTCTCGATATTGGTCGCAATGATATGATGAAAAGATGAATTTTTCTTCAAGAAAACCACGTTTTTGACATTAAAACCCATATTTCTCCCCATTAAATCAACTTTTCTCAACCACTGACCCGATTTTCGTAATCAGTGATGAATTGCCTTTAAGATCAGATGATTTTCAAATTTATTTAACACCAACCAACCAATGCATTAAAAAAAAGTTAATTCTTTTGGAAATTTTAGAATTTGATAAATGTTTCAAAATTAGCCTCTCCCTCAAAATTAATCTTAGAGACTGCCAACTTCCACTAAGCCTACTGCATTCAATACTCTGCCCAACGGTATAGTTAATTTCACCTAACCTATGATAAAAAAAGGAGGACATTATGTTTTAATGTTCCAGTGTAAGTTCCAGTCACGCAGCATGATCGAATGAGCGAATTTTTGTAATTTTTCGTATTAAGTTGTTGCAATGTTTTGAAATTTGAGCACTTTGAGTGTAATGATATTGTTAACTAACCGATTTCATGGCAAAATAACTCGTTCTAAATAATATTCTGCGGTTTCAAGAAAGATTTTGGGTTTATATCTTTTTTGCCGTCTCTATAGATTTTTTAGCAAATATTACTAAATTTCAAGTACAGTAGAGCCCCGATTATCCGCGAGTGGATGATCCGCTGCGGATTATCCGCGAGTGCTGCGAAATTTTTTTTTTTTAATTACGCACCTTGACATTGTTTTTTGTTTACTGTTCTTTATTTTAGCGATTTAGATGTAGAGAAAAGGTTTCTGCTGTACTGTACATATTTTAAAAGTTTTACATATCATGTGTTTTGTACAATAAATACAAAGTTTTTATGCTTAAATAATTGTTTCGTGTTTTCACCTCATTCTTAGTCATTATTTGGGTTATCCGAGATTTTTGCTATCCGCCGTGCCCTAGCCTCCCAATTCCGCGGATATTCGGGACTCTACTTTTCCTTTTTTAGCATTATTTTGTGCTATTCCATAGTTTATAAACATTTTTAGTCTAATAATCTTCCAAAAAAAAGTTAACAATATCCAGCCGTTTAAAGCTACCTAGCCATTTTTTAGGACATTTTGAATTTTGACCAATTTATTGTGCTCAAAAAGTGCTGGCCAACGAAATCGTCCTTTCGTCTGGAAAGCTTGATTTTTTGCGCAAGAACGGAATTTTTATCTCAATCCTAAGGAGAATTATCGTCTGGAATATATACCTTATACCTACATATGAAAAATGTTATAATCCGCAGGAATCGTTTCAAAATGTCTCAAAACTGATTTTGACGCAGACAATTTTGAAAAAATTTAATATTGAAAATTTTGGAGCCATTGAAATAGCTTCAGTTTCTTCAAAAATCCACTAAAACGCGTTTTTCTCCTTTTTTTCTCAATGAAATCGTGGGCGCACCATGCATTTCTGATACGTCAATTCGGTCGCAATTGGTTCTTTCAACCACTACAACACGTCTATGTAACAATAAGTGAAGAAGCTACACTGCCCACCTAAGTTGGCACACGATTTTATACAATCATGTAGTGGACTTTACGTGCCACACCAACTTGTTTAAACTTAATAGATTTGCCTTTGTATGTTTTGCCTCTGTGGAGGAGGAGAAATGACCATGGTTATCTTTAAGATGGATAATTTATCCCTCTGCGACAATTCTGCCATGGTGAAGACAATGCAGTGCAGATGGACCAGGTACCTCGCGAAGTTTGAGGTAGGTAATGTATAAATTTTCACCACTAACGATGGTTTTAAAGCAAAGATGATCAATCCCGCTATAAACGTAATCCGATTCGACTCAGCGTCCTACAAATAACTAAAACAATGGTACCGTCCCACTTCTTTGATGAGTCATCACAGTATTGGGTCTGTACAGCTTTTATAGCGGTTTCAGTCGATTCTATGTGGCGAAAACTATAGAAAACTATACCAAACTCGATTTTAGGTTGATTTGACGACGACAAGTTCCTGTCGTCGGATAGTCACCAAAAAGTATACAGATAATTCCGAATGACTAAAGAGTCATAAAGTTATTGCTATTGACTATGTCAATCGGAATCATCCTCCATTCCCAATCAATACAAAGGATATTTCTCCATTTCAAAATTTGAACTTCGCATCAACCCACCATTGATTCTGTATGAATTTATGCTTTCCCCTCGAAACGTTAGATACAACGAAAAAATAAAACTAAAGACTAAAACGATACGACTAATGACTAAAAAACTAAAACGAACTAAATCACTCGCGACGAAGTTGTGGAAACCCATTTCAAAACGGAAGTTAGTGAAAAAACGTCGTCTATTTCCACGAAAAATAAAGAGCTACAATGTTAAATTGATTTCGACGTTTAGGCCCTCATCAGTAACAAAAATAACTCGAAATGTTAAGAGTTGGAAAAATAACCATGTAAAATGTGTCGGAAGGCGCTTTCCATTGTAGAGAAAATAAAACAATGGAGGCTAAAGTGATTAGACGCTTTGGATCCAAAAATGAACCCAGATTTCCCGGAGTGGGTCAAATTTTATCTGCTTCACTGAACCGCCGCATCTCCGCGACGAAAACAATGAAAATGTGCTCTATCTCATAAAGGGATGTGGGACCATCCCAGAGTCTTACCGAATCTACCTGCCGACCAATATCTCACAGACAAAATACTATATAGTCCGGTCATTTTAGACATAAAAATAGTGATCAAATAAAGAAAATTCCGACAGAGCCAAATCTTCGTAGAGACCTTAGGTTTACCACAAGGAATAAAGTGTCAAAAGTCCCCATCAGTCCCATGTGAGCTTAGGGACTTATTCAGGGCCAAAGGTCAAAATTTTAGGTTTTTTGGATTTTTCTCGAAAACGGTAAGTTTTATCGAAAAAGTACCTCAGAGCAAAGTTGTAGATCTTAAAACTCTCTATAAAAATGGTCCCTATGATTTTTTCTCTAAGACCCACTATTTCCCAGATATTGCGCTTGTAAGAATCACGTTCTACATAATATGCACACATTTCCACACCACCTGTGAGGTAGTATACTCGGCGCGTTTTTTTTAACGTGGTATCCCCGGTAGGCCTATTCCACGAACCTTTATGACGTTATTTTCAGGAACAATAATTATTTAATAGTATGAAGATTATTGATATGGGTTACTGAGTTTAACTGTCGTTCCAACTTTTTTTTATTACTTTAATCTGACTCATACTCTTCATATTCAACTTCAACAATCATGTTTTCTTCAATTTCTTCTTGTTCTTCTTCTTCTCCTTCCTGTTGATGAACGCTTAGAAATTGTTCAAATGAAGATGAATCAGTTGTCTCTTCATCAAAATCACATGAATCTTCCTCTCTTGTATTTAATTGAACATTTGAGCAAGAGACACCTTGGCAATTGGTACACGCTGGAGAACACTGCAACCCTACTTTTTTACAGCCACATTTGGCACTACAACCTTTCTTGCAATTGCAAAAAATAGTGTTAAGAAGTTTTTCTGGAGCAGGGGGCAGTAAAGTTCGAATCGGTTCCAAAGTATTATTTATCAATTTCCAACCCCAGTCTTCAGGGTTCAGTTCATTGCCTTGCCATGTCTGAACTTGATAGTATACTCGAAACAAATGTTGACTAGCAGATGCCGATGTTGGAGGAAGACAAGATAGCTGTACTTGCTTTTTGTTTCGTGTATTTTTTACAAATGTTGAATATCTGTACGTATCTATGCAATCAATTTTTTTTTGGAGCTCCATAAACCGCAAGAAGAAACCGAATTCCGAGATGAAACACAGTTTTGTGTGTAGAGTTACTCTCTTCTCAACTCTTCTGCACTCTTTTGAACAGGTACCGGGGTAAGGGACCGGCGGTCATTTTAGAGTAAATTTTCTTAGCATAGTATAATGTATACATAAAAGAGACACGAGTAGGCATTTTTGCTTGCTTGAGTACCTAAATATGTATATACGTGGCATATGTGTGCATACTATGTAGAACATGATTCTTACAAGCGCAATATCTGGGAAATAGTGGGTCTTAGAGAAAAAATCATTGGGACCATTTTTATAGAGAATTTTAAGATCTACAACTTTGCTCTGAGGTACTTTTTCGATAAAACTTACCGTTTTCGAGAAAAATCCAAAAAACCTAAAATTTTGACCTTTGACCCTGAATAAGTCCCTAAGCTCACATGGGACTGATGGGGACTTTTGACACTTTATTCCTTGTGGTAAACCTAAGGTCTCTACGAAGATTTGGCTCTGTCGGAATTTTCTGTATTTCAATTGTCTAAAATGACCGGACTAATAATCATCTAAGGATCCACCTAACTGGGTAAGTACCTAACGCTGTCAACAAATGTATTGAAAAAAATAAATATTAGTTCGGAAAAAATTAAGAAGTCATTTGAAGTGTTTTTTTCTCCTGTAGGTACAGTTGTAGTGTTTAATCAACTTAATTTGATAATATTCTAAATTTCTTGTCACCAAACGAGAGCTATGGATTCCTTCAACGAAATGGCGTTAGACCCTAGCTAGATCCTAGCAATCCTTGATTACTAGGGGATTAAAATTTGTATATATTCTTCTGCTGGGTTGTTTAGGGTTACTTGGAGATTAAATCAGCCGATTCGGTCGGAAAACATTATTTAAGCAACCATTGGCAACTATTAAGAAACGATCGTATGAGCAAATTTTCGTAAGAAATCGTATTATATTTATGATACTATGTTTTACAATTTGAGCAGTTCAGTGGAAAAAAATTGTTAACTACCGACAGTATGGCTAATAAACACTAAAATGATATTCTGCAATTCTAAATGATATTGAAAACCCTGGGTTTCTTTTAATGAAAACCTTGGGTTTCATTAAAAGAAATACCAGAGAATTCACCAAAGTTGAGCCAATCATACTTTTGTACAAGGCCCTGGTGCTACCAAAATTGGAGTACGGTTCCCAAGTGTGGTCTCCCTTTTATGCCTCCCACAAGTATACTCTGGAAAGAGTTCAGCGGAGATTTCTCCGCTACGTAGCCTACAAGCTTGGTGTCCCGTCTCCTGAGATAGACTACGATTCTCTGCTAAGCAGATGCCGCCTTCAAACCTTGGAAAAGCGCCGACTATTATCAGATGTATCCTTCCTTCACAAGTTGCTCCATAACCAGATTTCTTCACCGGACCTGCTCTCCAAGTTGAACCTCAAAGTTCCTCAAGTCGCCACTCGCCTCTCTCACCCTCTTTTCGTCTCATTTTCCCCTTATAATTATCTTCAAAATCGTCCTTTGTACAGAATACCACGATCCGTTAATCACATTGTAAGCATTTTTCAGGACCTCGATATTTTCTCTAGCCCGTTTTATGAATTCAAAGCCTGTATTCTCTCACCCCTTATTTAGCTTCCCCCCAAATTTTGTGTTCAGTTTTTGCTTCCCTTTTCTAATTTACTTTCCTGCAATAGTGACCTGCCAATTTACCTTCCTGCCAACTTAAGATGATATACTTTCTTTTTTTGTTCTCTTCTTATTTTGTATTATTGCTTCCGATTTAATACTTATTCTTTTTTACATTGTAATTGGGCTCGCCCGTTTGTAAAATAAATAAATAAATAAATAAATAAATAAATAAATAAATATTCTTCAATTATTAATAGTAGTACTGAGCCAAATCAAAAACTCTTTTTTTTTCTTTTTTTTACGATTCTGAAGAACTGATAGATGACTTGAACACGAGGGTTAAAATAAAAAACTTTTTAGGTAGGTTTCCATCTGTATTATTTTTGAAATTGAAATTAAAATATGTATAAAAATTTTCGAAACGAATTTCAGAAAATTCGCTTGTGAAAATATTCTTACACAACAAACCACGAGTATATACACAACAAACTGCAACAAGAATAAATTGTGTATTTCTACGAGTAATTTCTGGGGACTGAGAAAAGGTGCATTAAAAAAAGACAAATGATCAGCTGAGTTCTGATCAGCTGATTTTTCTTCTTTCGATTTGGAGTAGGTTCAAAACTAATTTTGATGGTAAGTGTAGGAACCATAATTAAAACCATGATTACATCCCTGGGCCATTTCCATTCTCTTCATGTCATCTTCTCTTTCTTTCTTTTTCACGTCGGGGTCACAACTTCAGACGGCTTCTTGTAGTGTGTATTGTGAGGTGTGTATGTTGTGCAAGAATGAATGAGATTTCATTTTATTAGTTTACAATATGAAATATGTACTTAGGTTGATAAAAAATAATATTTTAGGCGAAATCTGGACGAGACATTCGCGAACAAACAATTTGAAACACGAGACTCTAGACCCTTACCAACTAATCTAAATTCTCACTAAGGGGTTGATTACTTGATGTTACGCATTTTTTAGATGCGAGCGTAGCGAGCATCCAGACTACTAATCTAAGCAGAAAACTGATCTATGTAAAATCTCATGGCGACTGGAGCCCTGGGATTGCTACGTAGTGGGTAGTCGAACTAAAGAGAAGATCAGGTTCTAAAGTCTCCTGTCTCAACTTGATTGTTCGCGACCGTCTCGTCGAGATCTGGTAATTGAATGAATGAATCCACGGTATTGTAGGTGCTGTGAGTGGCTTGGGTGTCAGCTGTTTGCTCTTTGCTGACGATCTGAAGTTATTTTGTCGGGTGGGCTCTGTATCGGACTGCGAAGCTTTGCAAGCCTCAGTTGCCATGCTGGAGTTGTTGTGCGCAGAGAACAAAACTTGTTCTTGAACCCGAGTAAATGTTCAGTCACGACCTTCTGCCGATCCGTCGATGGTCTGTTGTTCGACTACAGTTTGTGTGGAGCTCCGCTCTCACGAACTGGTGTCGTTAAGGATCTGGGGATATTGTGTGATGCTCAATTGACCTTTAACAAGCATATTTCGTCAATCGCTGCCACCGCATTCAGGGCCCTGGGCTTCATCAAGCGAAACACCAGGGAGTTCACGCGGATTCAACCCATCATCATCCTGTACAAGACGCTGGTTCTGCCTAGATTGAAATATGGATCCGCGGTTTGGTCGCCCTTCTACACACTGCACAAGTACGCATTGGAGAGGGTTCAGAGGAAATTTCTCCGGTACATCGGATTTAAACTCGGCATATTCCTTCATCTGAGATAAATTACGAGTCCCTGCTCCAAACATGCGGTCTGCTGACGTTGGAGACCAGGAGGCTGATATCCGACATATCCGTTATATACAAACTCGTGAATAACGGACTTGATTCGTCGTATCTTCTGTCCAGGATCGCCTTCAGAATTCCCCAGTCGACTCGCTCCACTCTGCCCTTTCTGACTCCCTTCTCGACTACGAACTACCTGCTGAACGGCAAACTGCCTGACGAGTCTGAACCCTGACTTGGACTTCTTCTCCAGCCCGTTCTCTAGATTCAAATCGGCAATATGCGCGTCCCAACCCTAATTAAATTCAATCAAGTGAAATTCAATTCAGCAACACTCAATTCGTTTCAGTTCCACCCTTACTTTATTTAATTTCATGTCATTTACTAATAGAATTTCCCCCTCAGTCTTCGCACCACTCAGAACTTTCAGTACCTCAAATCGAACAGTTTTTTGTCTATCTTTTTTTCTCCAGAAGTTTAATTTCTTTTCGTTGGTTTCCGTCAACTTTATTCCTTTGTTTTTTAATGTAATAATGTAATTGTGTTCGCCCGTACAAATATAAATAAATAAATAAATGGTATGGTTTTTGTATCCAAATATTGTGGTTCCTGCAGTAAGGAGAGGGGGGGGGGTTAAATTCTGGTTGATTTTAACCCAATATAATAATGGTGAACTAAATTTTATTGCAAATGCTCATTCCTCAGAAGATTGTCAATGTGGTTAGGTAGGTACCTTCTCAGCAGTCATATTAGTACGTCGATATGTCAACCTACCTTCTCTACTCTCATTATCCGTCATGGGCAGCGAACTTCTGCGGTAGGCAACCCCCCCGGAAAATCCCGTTATTAGCCGGCGTTCCACCTTCGCTTGCACCGCAATTATTAACACTCTCGTTGCGACACTGCGATCCCGAGTCTACAAGGTCCATTTAACCCGTGGAATTACTCGAGCACCTAATGACATTTTGGATTGGTCATATAAGTGCAGTATAATTTTTTTTTTTTTTTCCCCAATGGTTTTTATCAAATGGAGTGTGGTTTGATTTGAAGTACTGGGCATACGTAACAAGAATAATCAAATAGCTGCAGAATCTCAATAATTAGGAACAGCCGTCTATAATTACATACATTTACACATCCCTTCACTGAATTTCATGTCTAGTTTTATGTAATATTCATTTGAGGTAGATGTCGGCACATTTTATATAATAATCACGTTGGCACATTTCAGGGTAAATTAATAAATTCAAAACTGGAGTCAGGAAACGGTAAAACGCGACATCAAGTTGCAAAAAGAAACCGATGAAAACTGCATGGAAACAAAATGGTAAGAATTATTATTAGTAAATGGGCTTTAGATACCGTCTAATCTGCCCTCAAATGGGGTTTTAAGGAACATTATTACAAATATTTTACGAAATCAATCAAACATCTAAACATTTTCATTTACCAACATGGATAAATACTACTACTGATTGCGATGATTATATTTCATATTCCTGCATCGTAGAGTACAAACCTTTATCCAGTTCATCACAGGCCTATATTTGGACAAAACAACGCTTCTTCATGGTTTATCAGCGCCAAAGGCTCACAAATAATATTTTGGCTTTTGCTTCTGTCAAATTGTAGAGTAGAAGCAGTAGAAGTAGAATAGAAGTAGAAATTGGAGAGCAGAAGCTTCTACTCTTCAATTTGACAAAGGTAAAAGCCGAAATATTATATGTGCGACTTTCCTTGTAATTTATACATATTTCCTCCTGAAACATATATCACACACTTTTACTTTTTATAAGGGGTACCTATAAATTAAATTGCTTTCGTGCTTATTGAGTGAAGCCCACCACTGATAGGCAAAAAGCGCGAAATCGTACTTACATAATTGGAGGTTTTAAGGCTTTTTATTTAGCAAAACTTTCGTTTGATCAATTGAATGTTTCTTAAAATTTAAATTTTTTTACGGGTTTATCCTTTTAGTAAGTCGGCTCATTGTAAACATTTGCACAACATTAATACCAGATTTTATGGTTTAGCGACTCACTATTTCGCTGACAGTGAGAGGTGAATATCCGTTGTGCTACGGACAACCTCTTACTTGATTATCATAATATTTTAAATTACCTTCCCTTCTCTTTTCTTGTGAAACGGAAATTCAACCGAGAATGAAATTAATGTGTGAATTTCTGATTATTAATAAGTTACCGCATAGTGTGCTTATTGCGTAATAGTAAGTTTTGCTATTACCACGTCTTGCTTCCTCAATATCTATAATTTTCATTTGCTTTTCGCAGTTCATATTTTTCTGAACAGTCAGTTTTTCATGGCTGTCTGTGTGTGGTCGAGTCCGTGAACTGTCCTTCATAGATTTCATTACCATCGGACCAGTATGAGCGTGTGCGCATGCGCAAATTGCTCATGAATTTCATTGCGAATATATTTTCTGTCAGATTTAGTGATGATTAGGCGCAATCCCAGGATCCCACGTTCGGTGATCTTTCGGTAGTCCTTCGGTAATCTCATTGTCCTGTTTTTTCTCATCATAGTCCCTGTGCCAGACGACTTTTTGGTATAATTTTGCGGACCAGACGAAACTTATACCACATGTTCCTGTGACCATGTAGAGCAAGATAAACCATGATGACCATCTCCGGACGGTAGCTTTTAAAAATGGCGGCCATATCTTGCAAACGGCCAGTCCGATTTCAAAAAACTTCTTTTTTTTCAATTGTAGGTACTTTTATGGCTAACATTTTTGGTCCTAATGACATAAGCCAAAAAACAATATTTCACTATGAAAAAGTGAAAAAAAGTAAAAACAAACATTTTTAATGTTTTTGTTTTGGATAAATCGAGAAACCGGTGCTAGATAGGGAAAAATACTTTTCCATAAGCGTTGTTGCAAATCTATTAACCTTTAAATTAAGGAAAAGAACATCCAAATCGGACCACTTTTAGCCGAGATATATTTAAAAATGTGCAACCGAAATGCTGTTCCCCCGACAACTGTTGGAATAAAACGATGTGAAGTGTGGAGTGTAAAAGTTGACTTAGGCCATTTTCAATTTATATATTTCCTTTGGATCGTTATTGCTGATGCATACAAACTTCAAATATAGGTATATATATGCAGGGTGCCTCAAAAGTTTCTTTTATTACACCGTATGTGTGTTTTTAAAACAATTTATTGACCTTTTATTTCAAGTTATCAATCCAAGTTATTGATATTCGTTTCAAATAGAATATACTTTCCAGGAACAATAATAGATCGGCAGGTAATCGTAATATTAATCACCCAAATACTTGATTGTCAAAATTTTGTTGATGCGTTATGAATGAAAATTATATTCTTCTTCGCTCGAATTAATATTATACACGAATTTAGTACTATGCAATAAACATGTACTTATCAAGAACAATAAACGTAAACAAATGTGGTAAAAACAAGATTAAAGTGGCAAAAATGGAAGTAAACATGTAGGTCAAACAACGATGAAGATCAGTCCAGAATTTTGTGTAGATTATTATTATAAGTAGGTACCTATATAGTTACAGCATACATTTATAAGTATATAGTTACAGCATACAGTCATTCTTCTTCACCAAAGCATTATCACAGTTTTCAGTTAGTATTTCATAAAATTCTTCTCTATTGGTGTTGATATGGACAAATCCTTATAGCATTTTCGGAAGCAAGTGCTGGTGGACAGTAAGTTGTCTTGAAACTAACAACATGTTCCTAACAAACGTGTCCCTGCCTTAAACAAACATTTCATGAATGAGATGTCTTCAGAGGCAGGAAGACGTCTATCATCCTGTTATCTGCACGTTGACCAGAGTATGCTTGCAGATCCAGATCCCTTATCTATGGATAATACGAGCTGGTACATTATTTGGATAACGTGTTCCAAACTCTGGATTCAAATTCCAGCTCAGAAGTCGGATCTTCTTGTGCGGTGTATAGTATGCCTTTATTTACACGGTGGCAATCGGTTTTCGACGTGACCCCTGTTCCCCCTAAATAATTGGCAGCGTTCCTACCTAGTTCATTCACGCAATTTATGTTCGGTTTACGAAAATAGAGTTCACTAACGCACTTCTGGCCATGGAAGGAACCTTGTCTGTTTGGAACATGTAACCAACATTAATGAAGAAGAATTTTATGAAATAATTGAAAACTCTGATAATGATTCTAGAGAAGAAGTCCTAGTTTATGCTGTAAGTGGTACCTACTTATAACAATAGATAGGTTCCTATAATTATAACAAAGATCTTCACCAAATTCAGGAGTGATTTTCATCGTTGTTTGACCGACGTGTTTGATCATATGTTTACTTCCATTTTTATCACTCTTACCTCATTTTTAACCACGTTTGTTTACATTTATTGTTCTTGATTAGCACATGTTTATTGCATAGCACCTAAATTCGTGTAAGATATTAAGGTAATATTCTACCGAGGGAGAATAAAATTTTCATTTATAACGCATCAACAAAATTGATTGTGATATACAAGTATTTGGGCGATTAATATTATGATTACCTACATATCTATTATTGTTCCTGGAAAACACATGCTAGTTGAATTATGAAATTAATACCGATAACTTGAAAGAAAACGAGAATTATTGTTTATAAATACACATATGGTGTCCCAAAAGTAAAATGAAATTGCACCCCTCGGTTGATCAAAACATTTTGGACTCTTTTTTTTTTTTTTTTTTTTTTTTATAAAAGCTTCACTTCGTTATTTCCAAAATTATGAGGGGGGGGGGGGGGGGTTTACATTTGGGACACCCTGTATGTATATTTGCAGTTTGAATACATCAACAATAACAATCCGAAGGAAATATATACATTCAAAATGGCCTAAGTCAACTTTTACACTCCAAACTTCACATCGTTTTACTCCAACAGTTGTCGGGGGAACCGCATTTCGGTTGCACATTTTTAGACATATCTCGGCTAATAGTGGACCGATTTGAATGTACTTTAAAGGTTAAAGATTAATTAAAGATTAATCCTTTAACCTTAATTTAAAGGTTGATAGATTTGCAACAACGTTTATGGAAAAGTATTTTTCCCTATCTAGCACCGATTTCTCGATTTATCCAAAACAAAAACATTGAAAATGTTGATTTAACCTTTTTTCACATTTTCATAGTGAAATATTGATTTCTCGGCTTATGTCATTAGGATCGAAAATGTTGGCCATAAAATTGCCTTCAATTAAAAAACAAAGTTTTTTGAAGTCGGAATGGCCGTTTGCAAGATACAACGAATTACAGAATAGTGGCCATAGCCATTTTTAAAAGCTACCTTCCTGAGATGGTCATCATGGTTTTTCATGCTCCACATGTTCACAGGAACATGTAGCATAAGTTTCGTCCGGTCCGCAAAATTATACCAATTTCCTCTTTTTGGGAGTCTGGCACACAGACTATGAAGCCACTGATATGTAGATGTTCCTTACTGTAATAAATCGTGTTACATAGCAAAGCTGGTGTCATTAGGCTCCTACTTTCCGAAATCACAAATTTTCGTAGCACTCTGATTTCCTTGTGGCATATGCAATTTCGGTTTAAAGAAAGACCAATTTTCCACGACCTAATAACGCAAAGTCGCTCTGAATTCGAGGCCATTTAAATTACTATATCATTGTCTATGAATTTCAATTATTCAGCAACGACTATAGTGCAAGCGCAAAAGTAATTTTCGATGCCAGAGATATAACACTAGTCCTTTTAGGCCAACTTGGGGGGGGATGGCTAACCGAAATCCACACTACCCAACACTCCAACTATTCACTCAAAGAATAAATACTAAGTACGTTAATTGTAACAAGCAAAGGGGCAGCTTCGCGATGTCAAGCCACAATACATGGCATTCAAATGTTCCTACTGGGCTCACTGGCCGGAGCCTCAAGACTGTTCAAGTCTTCCATGATCAAGTATGATGACCAACAATGACGTTGAGCAAACAGGTTATGAGCATTTAAACTTCACATAAAATTGTAATATTTATAGTATTAGAGTTGTTTTTGTAGTACTATAGGTAAGTGATTCCCAAATAAAAAGAGATTTAGATGGCAATTTCGTGAATTTTCCCATTCTCCAGTGCGCTCTAGAGGCAGAACGGTTGATCGAAGAGACAAAAAATAGTTATGGATAAAAATTGTAGGAAACTTTATCTACTTTAATTTTGTATGGAGTGTTTATTTTCGATAAAATGCATCCTTTCCGAGACACGCCAAAACCCTAAAAAATGCCAACATTTCGATATTGTTCTTCTCACAGCACTCCCAGTAACCTATTACAGATAGTAGATATCATGTTGGTATTTCGAAGGTTAGAAAATACCTAATACTTGCCTACCTGCGTTATAGATCATGACAAGTTTTTCCCGAAAAATCAACTCTCTGTTGTGAGATAAGTAAAAGCCTAGAACAAATTCACTTTCATGAAAGTGAAACCAAAGCTTTCTACTGGAAGTGAAATTATAAAATCTGACCAGGTAGTTCAAGTTTATAGCTTTTCGAATCTAACAAGCAAACAACTATACGGATATCGCTTGAAAACTGAATCCTCGACAGCTTGAATAATGATTAGGTAGGTACTTTAAAACATGAAGTTTCAGTTGTACAGTATGGCCATAAGAGCCATCTTTTGTATTTTTTTCAACATGGAATGTTTTAAATTGGGCTGGGAGCCATCGTGAAATTTGCGTCACGTAGGTATCGCAAAGTGTACCTACCTAACGCGATACTGTTAAACATACATACAATATACGGATAAACAAAGATACTAATTTGTAACGTTTTGTGCGATAGGTACGTGTAAACGAAAGTTTTAACTTATCTATCTAGAAACAAGAGTCAGATAAATGTACCATATTTCGTTTGTACCACAAAAACATATTACGAGTAAATGTTTTTTCATGATAGCGGAGGAAATTAGTTTCTCGATTGACTCAAACAGAATTTCAATGAAGAATATTCAGTTGCTCCGTTTTCTCTGAAAATTCTAAAAACCACATTTTACATGTTTCAACCTCTACCCCTATATCTCTAATCCGGAATTCTGTCGACGTCGTCAGGGCCGTGGAGAGAAAATCCGGGCCCGGGGGCAAAAATCCTACGGGCCCCAGTTAGAAAAAAAAGAGAAAAGTTCCAGTCATGCAGCATGATCGTATGAGCGAATTTTCATAAATCATCGATTATAATTATGGCACATGTTTTGAAATTTGAGCACTTTGACAGCATAGAAATGTTCAACTACGATATTTATGACAAAAAGCGAAAAAATAAAATAAATAAATAATAATAATAAAGCAATTCTCTCTAAAAAGCAATTCAAAAAAGATTTTGGATTTTATTTTTATATTTTTTCAAATCGATTTTTCATGTAATATTATTGAAATATTAAGTAGTAATTCAAGTACATTGTTTAGCACAATTTTGAACATGAATGTTATAATATTCTGCCTTATTGTTGATAAACTTCTTTTACTATCATTCTGCAAGAAAATATAAATTCAACAACTTTTGGCCGTTTTTAGTGACTTTTTGAGCACATTTTTGGAAATTTGAGCAAATTCAAAATGTGTTGCCCAATGATCCTTTCATTTGAAATGCTTGATTTTTTGGCAAGAACGGATTTTTTTTTCTCAAACAGAATCACATAGGAAGGTATTTATACATAGGTAAGAAAAAGCGTTAAAGTGTTGCGTTCATTTCAAAATGCCTCAAAACGGATTTCAATTAATTAATTTTTCGGAAATTAGAAGTTTTCAAATTTTTCGATCTATTGAAATAGCTTCACTTTTTTACGAAAATTCGCTAATCATAAATAAAATAAAGTATTAAAAAAATATATATAACACATTTGTTTATTATTTAGGTAGTAGATAGCTCTTCTGCGTAAATCTCTGAGTGCATAATCGTACAGTCAGGCATCATACGATCATTTGAAGTTGGAGGTTATAACATAAAAAGTTATATTTAGATTTAATAAAACCGAATAAGATGAAACCGACTCAGCAGAAGTTCAGACTACTCCTGCTTAACAAAGTCGCTTTGAGTTTCACAGTCGTGTTGACAATCCCCCCCCCCCTTCCTAAACCCTTCTGGAGCGCAAACGGCTGATCGAACAATGCTCCAGGTGGTATCATTCCATTCATTGTTCTGATTTCAACATACCTAAATCATGTCATGCCACCTTGAAATAGGAACTTAAAAAAATGGATTATAGCATTATATGTTATCGTTATGGAAGGTTACATGCGTATTCGGAGCTGTATTCGGTTTCCCTTGAGCTCCGAAAAGGATTTTCCTATAATCGTACAACGAATAGACCGCTAAACGTTAGCAATTTTCGCGCATGCGCAATGCTCCATTCCTTTTTTTGCGTCACGATAATTGTAACATCTATAACTAGTTAAGTTACAGAGTATTTGTCTTTTAAATTATATATACAATAACTGATTGTTAATTAAAATTTTCAACTTTCACTTCACTGCACTCGAATTCCGGCACCTTTCATGAAGTTTTAAAAGTCTTTTATAGTCTAACGAGTACGAGTTCCATTTCGTAGAAATTCTGTGAGGTCTCGGTGTACAAAGGGACTTGGTAGAGTTCTTTCTTCTTCGTACAGTGGGCGCTCTTGTAGTTTGTGCGTCATATATTCTAATTGATCATCGCAGAACTCACATTCAGGAAAATCGCTTAGGCCAATGAGGTACAGGCTGCGATTGGGCCTGGACACATCTATCTCCTGCTGAACCACCAAGTTTGGCTGCTTGATCAGCTCTATTGTTTCCTCGTAGGTCTATATGTGAGGAGATCCACTGGATAGTAACAGGTCTTGTTGCGTTAAGTAGTTCCTATTCGCAGTTCCTACCACTCGACTACGACTCAGCGTTGCAAAAACGCCCTAATGTCCTGGAGAGGCTCCCTATCAAATTTAAAATTCTTAGGAATAATAGGAGAGAATTAAGCTGAGTCAGCTGATCCGGTTGGGACCCGTCATTACATTCGTCTCATAATGTGCTGGAGAGGCTCCCTGTCAAATTTAACATTCCTAAGGTGGAAAGGAGAGAATTTAGCTCACTCAGCTGATCAGGAAAGAGCCCATCATTTTATTCGTCTCTTAATGTCCCAGAGGGTCACACATCTAATCAACTCCCTTGGGTGAACAGGAGAGAATATTTAACTCTCTCTTTATTATTATTATTTTTGTATTTTATTTATTTATTTTATTTTTTTTTTTTTTAAGCAATTGGTACTGGTAAAAGCGTTCCGGTCTCCAACCTCAATATAACAAGTTTAGCTGCGTTAAAACTCTTCCCGACCAAGATTGCTGCAGTTAATAAGGCGTTTTTAATATCAATCTTTGATGACCTATCATAACGAATAGAAAATGCACGGCTCAACCCACCAAAATCGTTTCGGTATCGTTGAATTTTTATCAAAATTCCTTTAGGTACATCTAATTCAGGGGTGCTCAAACTTGAATTGCTGGCGATCTACCTCAATATTTTTAGACTACTTACGATCGACTCTGAGAGGCTGCAAGTATGTGTGATGCAGGGTTGTCGTACATACACGATACACCCTACCTACCTAGGTAGGGTGTACCGTGTACCGTAGCATAAATAGATATTAGCCTTCCGCACAATTTACATTATTTTAGTCAAGGTTTGGGTTAGGTTTACTTAAGTTCTTCTCTACAATATCAATGAAAAAACTCCTAGTTATTCAAAATTGCGAGTTTATTCGTTGTAACAAAACAAAAGAGTTACATATGGTGTTAAACTCAACTAAGGAGTGACTTTGGATGTTGAAGCGTGGCACTGTATGTCCTCAGCATACTTTTCATAAGATGGTGCGTAACCACTGAGTGCCAATCGCAAGCATGATGACATATGATCGTCAGTTAGTCGATTGCGATATTTTGACTTAATTATCTTCATTTCAGAAAATGCAGACTCGCACAAGTAAGTTGACCCAAACATTGCCGTCAGTTGAAGGGCGATTTTTAGCCTTAGATTCGGATATTTATCTTCAGATATAAAACACCAGAAATTTGTATCAGATGCTGTAGCTTTGAGATGTATATCTGATATAATCTGCACCAACTCATTTTCAACAGAACATGAGTTCATATTAAACTGACTTGCTACTTCAGTAGCTAATTCCTCAATGTATTTTTGTAGTTTAGTTACCTACTTATTAAAAATTTTTTTCTTCTCGAGATCTACTCAAAAAGCACTCGCGATCGACTGGTCGATCGCGATCGACCGTTTGAGCACCCCTGATCTAAAGCATGATGATATGTAATGAAATTGTCTTAGTGAATCAGTTGCTGTTGTTAAAGTGAAGCATTTAGGATGAGGCAAGAAGCAAACGCGGGTTTTCAATAAAATGGTGATTTTAAGGCTGAAAGAGATGAGTTGCGAAATTTCTATCCTAAATCCCTATCTTTCTTTCTGGTGCTCAAAGGGCATGCTGTAAAAAAAAAACATCATAATTGGTTTATAATTGTGGTCGCGCATAAAGGACAGACAAACAAACAAACATAATTTGATGTTTATAGATATAAATGAACATTATACTGACATCGGTATGTCTATCTGTGAAAATGTAACACGAAAAAATGCAACGTTTCTATTTCGGTCGATTTTCACGTAAAACCAACCCGTTGGTAGGGAAATGTAACTTCCGCAATTTTCATCGCACAGAAATCGTTCGCCACTCGTTGGAAAGCTCTTGATTTATGTGAACAATGTACACACCTCAAGCTACCAATTTCCCCCTCCTTACGCACCTGACTAAATTCCTAAACTAATTTGATCGGACTATAAAATTTTGCGTTTGACAGAAATATGAATTTTCTATTTCTATTGATTTTTACGTACAACCAATGCACTAGCAAAGTGTAACTCTCTTAGTTTTCATAGCAGGAAAATCGTTCGCCACTTTTAGGTATGCTCTCATTTTATCACAACATCTCATGATCCCTAAGCCATTGTAGTGTCAAGGAAAGCTGATTTATTACGCTAAGTTATAAACCAATATTGCTAAGTAACCATAGTGACCTAATAATGTTTCGCCCTGTTTAGCCCTTCCCTTGACTCTAAATCGAAACGTCGACTTGATGTTGCGTTCAATTGTGTGGTTAGATATGTCTATGACATCAAGCTCCGCGACCATATTTCCCAACGCAGAAGTACCATATTAGGATTGGGAATATTCGCATACTACCAGCTCAGGCACTTGCTTTTTATTTTCAAGATCATCAAAGGCCTTGTGCCAGACTATCTATCATGTATTATCTCTCGTGCCATTTCATCGAGATCAAGCGCACTCAGGATTGTTCAGCATAGGTCGAGAGCCATAAGCCAGTCATTTGGTTTGGTGGGTGCGAGATTATGGAACTCCTTACCCCTCAGAGTTCGTTCCCTTCCTACCATAACCCGGTTTAGAAACGCTGCAAAGAATTACATCGCCCAAAACAGCTAGCTGGCCCCTTCTTCTTTTTTTCGACACCTACTCTTCTCATCTTCAAAAGAAGGCATTAGGTACTGGATAGGTATACTATTGAGTAGTAGGTACTTGTAAGCAGTAGGTACTAGACAATTCATAGACCTCTGATGGGCTCTGATCAGTTTGATAGAGATACTCTCTGGGACAGTATGACACGATAGAAATTATTAACTCTTTCCTAATCAGCTGAGTGTGCAAAAATATCACGTGTTTATCCTAGGAAGTTGAGCTTTGATAGGGAGAATCTCTGAGACACAAACAGACGATTGAATTGATTGCGTCTTTTCTGATCAGCTGACTGAATGAATTTAATTGAGACATTTTTAAGTTGAGGTACAAAACTCATACTTCACAGGGGGAAAAATGAGACATATCCATGTACCGATGTAACTGCATGTAGTGTAGGTACTTTTTATCATAAAAATATCTAACTAATAAAAGGATAATAATTAATAACCGATGATTATATCGGTAGGTGTGTCAGCGGCAGTGGAGTTACGGAAACTAAGTACCTAGTTGATGCGCTGATGGAGTGGAGTTGCAATAGTAGATGCTGCTTAGTGATTCTTTCTCAACATGTAAGTAGGGAGTTCAAAGACCCCTTTCACAGGGCTTATCCTTTAATTTTTTTTAAAGAATATCCGGGCAACCTCTGGAAGGCCGAGCCCCGGGGGTAACGTTCCCAGTGACCCCCCCCCCCCCCCCTCTCTACGGGCCTGGACGTCGTGCTGAACTACGCGTCGAACAAAAAAAGTTCCAGTCATGCAGCATGATCGTATGAGCGAATTTTCATAAACTATCTATCGTACTATAGTATGTTAAATTGCATTGAAATTGGAGCAATTTTAGTTGACAGAAATGGTTAAAAATCAATTTTATGGCAAAAAACTTATTCTAAATAAAATTCCACTGATTCAAAAGGGATTTTTGATTTTTAAATTTTTTTGCAGTTTTTATAGATATTTTAGCAAATTTTAATGACATTTAAGTACGTTTTTCATCATAATTTTGAGCAAAAATTTTTAATTTCCTAGTTAATCGTTGAAAATTTAGTTTTGACTTAAATTCTGCAAATAAAATAGAAATTTAACGATTTTTGGCCGTTTTTAGCCATTTTTAGTGATTTTTTGGGTACATTTTTCGAAATTTGACCAATTTAATGTGCTCAAAAATTGTTGTCCAACAAACTCATCCTTTCTTTTGAAATGCTTGATTTTTTGGCGAAAGAACGAAGTTTTTATCTCAATTCTATCGAGAGTTATCGTCTGGAATGACACATACATATGTATACTTATATATGTATATATATATATATATATATATATATATATATATATATATATATATATATATATCAGGGTTGTTAAAAAAGGAATCCACATTCCCATTACGAATTCCCATTCCTTTCGAATAAATGTAATTGCAATTCCCATTCCAATCTTGTAATGGTAATCGAAATTGCAATTACTTTTTCTGATTACATGTAATGGGAATGGGTTTTTTTGAATTCCCATTACATGTAATCGGAAAAAGTAATTGCAATTTCGACTACCATTACAGGAATTGGAATGGAGTAATGGGAATGGAGTAATCCCATTACACGCCTGTAATTGGATTACCAGGGAATGGGAGATTTTATGCAGTGTTGGGCCAAATCTTTTATTTTTATTGGTCCATGTATTGGCTCATGGAATCCTCAGGATTTTCGAATGTTTATATATATATATATATATATATATATAGGTATATATATATATATATACCTATATATATATATAGGTATATATATATACCTATATATATATAGGTATATATATATATATAGGTATATATATACCTATATATATATATATATATATATATATATATATATATATATATATATATATGTGTGTGTGTGTGTGTGTGTGTGCGCGGAGAAAAATAGAACATATATATAGATAAATTACAAGGAAACTCACAGTTATTTCATTTCGGCTTTTGCCTTTGTCAAATAGAAGAGTAGGTAGCATATATAGATATATATATATATGCATATATATATGTGTATATATATATATATATATATATATATATACATTAATTTGAAGTATGTTGATCGTAGAGTATTAAAGTAGTGGTGGAATTGTTGAGGTCAACCTCAACAATTCCACCACTACCTTATATATATACATATATATATATATATAAATATATAAACATTCGAAAATTCTGAGGATTCCATGAGCCAATACATGGACCAATAAAAATAAAAGACTGATTTTGCCCAACACTGCATAAAATCTCCCATTCCCTGGTAATCCAACTACAGGCGTGTAATGGGATTACTCCATTCCCATTACTCCATTCCAATTCCTGTAATGGTAGTCGAAATTGCAATTACTTTTTCCGATTACATGTAATGGGAATTCAAAAAAACCCATTCCCATTACATGTAATCAGAAAAAGTAATTGCAATTTCGATTACCATTACAAGACTTGTAATGGGAATTGCAATTACTCTCGATGAAATTTTCTTGTTCAAAGGCCTGCATTCTGATTTTTGACAGTAGCTGGTGTCGCCCGAGGTGAATTTCCATCAAAACAGGAAAGTAATTGAAAAAGTAATCATTACTCAAAGTAATCATTACCTTCCAACTCTGATATATATATATATATATATATATATATATAAGCGTTAAAATCCAGGAATCATTTCAGAATGCCTCAAAACAGATTTCGATGAAGAAAATTTTTATTTTAAAATTTTTGGAGCCATTGCAATAGCTTTATTTTCTAAGAAAATTAGCTAAAACAACTTTCACAATCGGTTGAGAACCGGGAACTTTCATGTGATGGAATTTCACATTTTTAAGCTTAGATTCGGGATTCAGTGCACTTAGAAACTCCTTAGTTGCAATTTTCTGCTCAAAAATACCTCTTAGTTTGGCTAATAAATGAGTAAGAAGATCACGCGTGACGTAGTAGTGCATTGGAGCTGTGGGTACCCACCAGCAAATGAATTTCAAGAGCCGTTTTACTGGTCAGATAGGTACCTATCATATAGCATCTTTTCGGAAAGCTCTCGCTCAGATATTCCTATTGAGAAAATAAATAACCATTAAAATTTCCCATTCATGCAAACTAAATCACTCTTGACGAAGTTGTAAAAGCCATTTCAGAACGGAGGTTAGTGAAAAAACGTTGTCTATTCAATAACTTATTGTTCAACTGTTTGTTACTGATGAGGGCTCTTTATTTTTCGCGGGAATAGACAACTTTTTTTTCTCCACTAACCTCCGTTTTCCCATTGATGATTCGGCAGATAGAAAAAGATTTTGTATACACACGCCTGCTGCGTAGGAAAACACTTCATTCAGTAGTAGGTAGAATGAATCGTTTTGTTTAGTAAGAATGACTAAAAAGTGTAAAATTGCTGAAAGGAGTATTATTATATATTTGCTCTTATGGTCATGCTAGCCGACTAGTTTTACGAAAGCGCGGAGGGTCCCGTCATGCTTCTGACGTAATTCAAACGGCAGAACCAATACCCCATCCGCTCTACTTTGAATTGATTGCAAATGAAACTGTTCTATGTACCTACATAGTAGTTGCATAATTATTTATCATTCTAGTAAAGTACATAATGGACGCAAACGTCTGACGCTGAATATTCTAACGATCATTTATATCAAATGAGGCCTGTGAGTGAAAGTTGAACTGTTGGACGTATTAGATCAAGAGCTTATGTAAAAATCACTGCAAATTCATTATTATACACCGGTTATTCGTTGCGTAGGTCGTTATCTTTACAAATCACCAATCTTCACCGAACAATTGAACTTCACTTAGCATTCTGTACGATCTGAGCTGCTCTCCAGATGTTCTTAAGAAGTTTGCTTGTTCAACCTTTTGGTTGAATACAATACACAAAAGAAAAAAGTACCAGTCATGCAGCATCATCGCACGATCGAGTTTTTGTAAATTATCGTATTATACGGTATATTATGTTATATTTTTTGAAATTTGAGCACTTTGAGTGCACAGAAATTGTTGACTACCAATTTTATTTTTAAAAAAACTGTTCTAAATAACATCCTGCGATTCAAATAAGATTTCTAGCTTTTATTGCAGTTTTCTACATTTTTTAGTAAATATTACTTAATGACATTTAAATTGGAATTTTAGCAATTTTTCGTAGAAAATGGAGCTATTGCAATGGCTCCATACATTTTAAAATCAAAATTTTCGAAAATTTTCTCGATTGAAATCCGTTTTGAGGAATTCTGAAACGAATCATTTCAATATGGAAGAGGGGGAATGGAGGAGGTTAAACTGATAAATCGTGATGTCTTAACTATTCTCTCTTTGGTCTCAAGAAAATCGTCGTTTGCATCAACCCGTTCACGGATATGCGCCGATTCACTGCGCGTTTCACTTCCACTTCCTTTCAGTGTGCACGATAATGATAAGGCACCTACCTCAATTAATGTATATAGGTATGTAATTAATATTTTTGGAGGCACATTACCGGATAATTAGCATCTATCAACGACAGACATAGTAAATTTAGATAAAGAACTACCTTTATCTTGAACCATTTTAAGGTTAATAATTGCTCATAAAATAATTGTTGGTGATCGAATTCTTCTACCGTGACATAGGTAGCTATCTACAACATCAATAGTTGATTAATGAAATTATTTAAAAGTTCTTATCGTTCAATTGAGGGGTGGGTTGGGGAGGGGGAGGCGCCATATTAGATTAGGGTAGAGTTTAGAATTATGTAAATAAAGGGTGCACTCATCTTGGTGGTGCAGAATTTCAGATCTATTCGCAACATTATATTTATATAATTTTACACTCACCCTAATCTAATATAATAATAGGATACATATAAAGTGATAACGCTTGAACGCCTGCACCGATTCTCTTCAAATTTTTTTTAAACTGACCGGCATGAAGAAAACTGGTGCAGATAATTCTACCAAGTTATAAATCAGATTCCTTCATATTAAAAAACAAAAAAAAATGTGCAAAAACGAGGGAAATTCTGGTGCAGATAATTCTACCAAGTTATAAATCAGATTCCTTCATATTAAAAAACAAGAAAAAGTGCAAAAACGAGGCCTGAAATTGTTAATAATATTAAACCATGGGAGAAACCAGAGCACCGTCCAGATTTGACAGCACAAGTGTTCAACTTAAAGCTTAAAGAAATGTTAGATGATTTGTTTAAGAAATACATCTTTGGCCAAGTAGTTGCGCATGTGTATGTAATAGAATTTCAAAAAGAGGCCTTCCACATGCCCATTTGCTGTTAATTTTAAAAGACGAACATAAAATGCGTGAACCAGATCAAATTGATGAGACAGTTTGGGCTGAAATTCCGGATTCCACAGAATATCCAAGACTTTACAACTCTGTTTTACGACATATGATTCACGGTCCATGTGGAGTGTTAAATTCAAACGCACCATGTATGTGTAATGGAACTTGCCAGAAAGAATTTCCAAAATCATTTCAAGAAGAAACCATAGTTTGTGATAATGGATACCCGAAGTACAAACGGCGCGATACAAATATTTCAATTGACAGAAACGGAAAGCCAGTTGATAATAGATGGGTTGTTCCTTATAATCCCTACCTGCTTTTAAAATACGACGCTCATATCAACGTCGAGATATGTACATCCATTAAGGCTATTAAATATCTATATAAGTACGTTTACAAAGGCCACGACAGTGCAGCAGTTGAAATTCATCAGCGCGTGCCACGACAGAACAACGAGGAAAACATGCCAATGGACGTAGACAGAAATAATGCCACAGCACAACCTTTTAACTACGATGAGATAAAAACTTACTTAGATGCGCGATATGTAGGTCCGCCAGAAGCAGTATGGAGACTGTTGTCATTAAATATGGATGGAATGAGCCATGTTATTAAGCAACTGGCTATCCATTTAGAAAATCAACAAAATGTTGTTTTTGTTGCTGGAGCTGAAGAAGCAGCAATTTGTAGCACGTCAAATAATACAACTTGAATAAATAAAAATTAAGTTGAAACAGAAAGATTTTGCTTTTTTATTTGCATAATTAAAGTTTGTACTTGCATCCCGTGGTGACACGGGCTTTTCCACTTGTATTTTAAGAAAATTTGAAACATTTTAATGATCTACTTATACATTCATGTTTCGGATCAGTGTAAGCACACTGATCCTACACTAATCCTAATTTTACACTCACCCTAATCTAATATAATTTGAATGCTAAGTAAACCAATGAGTCCGCTGACCAGTTTTCTTAAAAAAGTAGAATTGTACAATTAAAAAGAGAAAATAAAAATGAATAAATAAATGTAAACAAATAGAAAAAATTAAAAGAAAAAAAAAAGTTTGTCAAATTGGGTGTAGATGTGCATACACTGATCTGAAACATGAATGTATAAGTAGATCATTAAAATGTTTTAAATATTCTTAAAATATTTCACTGAAGGTTCGTTTGGAGTTGAAGTTCAATCTGTCAATGAGCGTTACGCATGGGTATTAAAAAGGTATTTTAACTATTTTCAAATGGAAAAAGATTCCATCCTAAGAAGATTGGTGTCAACTGCACTCTTCCACGATAAGTAGTTTTATTTCTGATTTTTCAAAGTTTCGCGCACTGGTGACGTCAAAGCACCGCTCCCAACCGGGCGGGACCCCCTTGCTATTTCTGCCTCGAATAAGACCACCACCATCTCTGGAGGTGTGATAATTAATTTTTTGCGATTTTTCAACCGAAAAACGTGTTTCTTGTCAGTTTTTTGACAACTTATTTTTTCTTGGTATATTCCCAAAAAACACGTTTTTCGGTGAAAAAATCCATTATTATACTCCAGAGCTGCTGGTGGTCTCATTCGACGTAGCAATAGTCCAAGTAGTAGCATAATTTTTTCCAGGTCGCCAAGTGGTGTAATTTGGACAAAAATCGGTGAAAAACCGCGTTTGGCAGTTTTTATGCTAAAGACACCCACTTCAGACCCATCATGACGGTTATTATTGAGGGGAGGGGGGGAGGGATTGGCTTATAGCATACTATCCAAAAAGGGCACGACTTTAATTCTTTTTAAGTGTGATTTGCGGGGGGACCATCTCGATTCCAATCCGCATAACCTTTTGAAATTTCATCGAAATCAGATGAATACTGTGGGAGTTTAGCTTGTTAGTCTTGTTACAAGATATTAAATCATATCAATTGGTAGGAAAAGTCAAATGACCCCCCCCCCCCCCCCCCATATCGAATAAGTAAACTGATTGGCGAAACAAGTAATTCATTCTCCGCTTTTGTAAAACTTTCCTTTTCTGTGAAACATTCTCCTCATATTTGGTGTTTTTGCTAAAAACCGTTTCGGTTAAAATGAATCTCTTCTAGGTCAACGCATGAGGAGCAATAACAACGTTGGATGCCTTTCAGAAGTTTGTGTTTTAATTCTAAACAATTTTATAAATACCTAATCGGTAAACTTCATATCTATCACGCATACACGTGTTCCTTATTGGCACTTCAAACGAAAAGAAAGCAAGTAAAGTCCTAATTTCAGACACAGCAAAGTGGAACCACCTATCTCGACTACCTTCTGACCCCTTTTCTTTTACTGTATTCATAGCCGTGTGTCTTTCAATATTAATTGAAATAATTCTTTCTCGTGTCATTGTCAAATTTGACAAACATTAGGTTTTTCATGCAGACATAGTATGGTGTTTGGTTGTTTGGAGAAGGTGTTTTTGACCAACATAAGTAATTTTTAGATTTATCTGTTTTTTTGAACATACATAATTAGTGAAAGTGATTCCATCATTGACGAATGAGTCTCACACATTGTTCTTGCTCGACAAAAACATTTTCACTGAACACACCAATCAGACAGAGAAGCTAAGGCCTCGTACGTACAACCATGGATATCTGAACTTGTGCTACTTTTCGTGCAATTTCCAGTGCCTATTCATTATACCTATTTCTGTTCATTAACCAAACATGAATAACCTGTATGAACTAAATTATCTCGGTCACATACCACGATCGAACTGTAGGTATGCATTCACCAATAACACTGGCTTAAAACAGCGTCGTGGAAGTGAAACTATCTCATGGGATGTCCTCGGCTATAATAATATATGCTGATCCTATCTTCGAAGGAAGGTAGAGAAAGGTATAAAAATATTGAGTGATAACACGGGATAATGATGGGGAAGAGACACTGTAAAGTTCACATAGAACGTATTTAATTAGAAACCCCTCACTCGGGGCCTCTCAGCGAAACAATATAATGAAGATATACGCGTGAGCGGTAGGATACGTTCCTTTAACGTGGAAGGAAGCTTGGGAAACTCTCATCACAAATCTTTCCCCTGCGTCATTCAACACCAAATAGGCAAGAACAGGAAGCCGCTGGATTTGAGATCAACCTTATTGTTATTGTTACACAACGTATCTGGGTGATGAATATGGAAAATTCTGAAGCTATCAAACGGCGGATACTGCTTTCAAACCAAGCAATGTAGCGGAAAGTTGAGTCAATTTCTTCACTTGACCAGATATGCCCTCGCCGCACGTTCATATGCATTTTCCGTTGGACGAATAGAGCAATTTATTAGACATTTTGTGTAGTACTTAGGTACACCTCACCTCACTGACACTTGAAACAAGTGTGAGAATTACAATTTCATATCACACTGTGTCAAACTTTGTTGGTGCTTGAATTTAGAATTCAAAATCCCCATTTTTTGCAATATCAGTACAATTTTCTTCAAGACCACTGAAACAATATATTTCAATTTTTTAGGCAATAATCCTCTCATCTGAATAAACAAAAACGATGGACAATTTATGAAAAAGTTGTTTCATTTTTTACAGCAGTCTACATCTACCACAAAATCAATCAAATTTGGGAGAAAGAAAATGTTTTGTTTTTGCGGCGATTCTTTAATTTTTTTTTTTTTAAATCTTTTAATCAGTTCAATTTATTACGAATTATTAGGTAAGTGTACCTACACAAAAAACGTCTGCCAAGTTGGGTGTTGCACACACCTTCCTGCATGAATGTATCGATCATTGAGTTTTAATTAATCTTAAAATATTCCTTAGCAGGTTCCTATGGTTGAAAGAAATAGATACGATGTAGTGTGAAATGTCATAATCGGTCAATTAGACAACGAGAAAATTATGCTTTGAATAGATGTTACTAACTCGTACGCTTCTTGGAAATGTCATTAAAATCGGATGAAAAATGTGGAAATTAGGCTTGTTACAAAGATTCTACGATCGCAAATGCGCAGCAGCTAGTAAGTATACAATCGTGTTGAATACGGGATGATTAATTCGTCTTTTCCTAACTATCCTCCGAATTTGAACGAGCTCAGACGATGGGGGTGAGAAAATTATGCTCAATGGAATTTACACAGAGTGAAGTACTGATTTGGGAAAAGTAAAGCTGTTAAGGGGCCATCTACTACAACCAATTTCGCACATTCCCTGAAAAAGTCATAAAAATCAGATAAAAACTGTGAAAACTAGGCTTTCTATTTGGATTTTACATGTTCGCACATACACAGCAGCGGCAACCATTTATACAATAATGTTGAAATTTATATGAATGATCTGATGATGGTCTTCTCCCAACTAACCTCCAACTTTGAGTGAGATCAGACGCCTAGTGTATGAAAATAATGTTCGATGAAATTTACGTGCGGAGTGAAGTATTGATTTGGGAAAACGAAACTGATAGGGGATCATCTACAGCCTAAACCGTACATTACCTACCTGAAAATGTCATCAACGTCGGATGAAACTATGAAAATCAAGACACGGAATAAAATTTGTTCAAAATGGTCTAAAACGTAAAATACGAGTAGAAAAGTTTATTTTGGAGAAAACAATTTTTCATCTCCCGAAAGAAAAAACAATGCTTTCGCTACCTATAGGTGGTGAATGAGTAGACTCAGCATTCTTCAATAAACGTATACTAGGTAATGCCGACGCGACCTCTTACATCTCCCGTGACTGGGAAACTACAGCTTGACGGGCCGTGAAAACATGCAAATATGATCAGGCCGCAGAAAAATTACGGGGCTCCTTCACCCCACAAGTCAGCTCATGTGACGGCTCACTACATGTTTACGGAGTTCGCAATATTCGTCGAACGAATTGCATTCAAGATGAGTGAAAAGTGGGAAAAGCCGTACTTACAAGTATTGGTACACGAGCGAAACTCCAACTAGCCACAATAATGGCCAGCAATCTCAGGCTGCGATGTACCAGAAGAAATTTTAGAAGCATGGGAGGGGAAGAGGGAGCTGCCTTGAGCCACGAATTATAGTCCAGCACACTGTCACGTCATTGGAAAGCACCACAACCGGACGTACATCGTACACTGACCATCATGCAGTTCGGATCGACAGCTACCCACCTCGTCATTTTTCAATATTATCAACCAATTAATCATTAAAATAAATACTTGGCTAAATCGGTAAAGCAGGGAAAACATCTTGCATATTGGTAAGCAATATATGCATTACAGGGACATACCCTTCCTCCCCATTTACCCCCTCCACCAACAGTAAATTTAAAACTTCCAAGGTTGCGTAACTGGACTAAAACCTGACAAAAAAGATTCAGGCCGACCCAGCAAGTTATTTGATTTAATTTAAGTACCTACCAACTGGAAATTAAATTTTTTACGAACCCGCGGTTCTTTCATTCGAATCGTGAACTAAGGAAACTCCGAAGTGGTCGTTTATCGGATCAAAATCACTATTACCTTTGAAAATTATTGAGATTCTAGAAAGCAGAGGCTATTGGAATCTGAAGGTTATAGGTGTTTCATAATAATTTCTTTTAGGTAGGTGCCAACGTCTATTCACTTATACATACCTACTTAGATAATGATGTACCTACATATGTACCTACCTACCTTAGCCCCCCAGTAAGTACCTCGTATCATTGTTTTCGTTTATCTACCCACCGTTAATTTTGGTTCACCACTTCCAATAATTAATAGTATCTCTCCAACCCCCCCCCCCCCCTCCTCCACCAATTTAAACCCTTCTGAACACGAATATTCCTTAATTTTTCAGAGACAATACAGTGGTTAGGTGGTGGAGGATGTAGGTACAAAGTTGACCGAATTAAGGTTACATTTGTTTATAAATGCCAAATTATTCCCATGAGCAATAGCCCTTCATCACAACCAAAAGGCAAAATTTTCTCTCCGCGATCCTTCTATTGGTTGGCAACTAGCTCTCTAATCTTTTGAGATTCGTTTTTCCTAAGAAAATCCATCGTTTCTCCCTCTTCTTAACGGTCATTCAAGTGGGATTTTTTTTCTCCGGCTGCATTAAAAGCTACAAAAAGCCGGAGTTTCCAAACGGGAAAGCCTCGAGGGAGGTAAAAGTGAATGAGGGGAAAGCCCCCAGGGCATGACCCGCCATTTAGCGGGAGGGCGACGGCGGCCGACGAGTCTCGTTATTATAAAACAGCGCTGGCCGTCAAAGAGGGTCGTGCGTTGCCCATCTGCAGTCATCTGTATCGAGAAAAAAGGAGCATCTAGTGCGAGGCATCGCACGACCTTTCCAACATGAATTCTATTTCCATAAATATTTAACAGAGATTCCTTTTGGGAAAAAGACAAAAAGTTCCAGTTATGCAGCATGACCATACGAATGAATTTTCAACAAAAAATGCTCAAAAGAGTAAGAGAAAACTCGGCGCTCCGCCGCGCCAGGGGGCAAGCCCCCTGATCCCCCGGTTACCTCTATTTACATACTTCGGACGAAATTATTGAAACACAGAATGTGTTTTAGCTCATGCGTTTCACATAAACCCGTCTTCAATCTTTGGTTGAATATCGCATAGGTTACACCAGGTTACACGATCCTTATTTCCTTATCATAGGTATCCATGTTGTGGTCCCAGATTTTGTTACGAAATTTAGTTAGCTTTTTTGGCTAGTTAGTCCATGGCTAAAACACATTCCATGGCTTTGGAATTCACTCAGCTGATCAGTGATCACACAGGCGTCTTCAGCATTCTCCCTTGACCCTCCCTCTCAAATTTCAGCTTCCTGCGTTGAATAGGAAAGAAAATGGCTTTGGAGCTCACTCAGTTGATCAGTGATCACCATTGCGTCTTCAGCATTCTCCCTTGACCCTCCCTCTCAAATTTCAGCATCCTGCGTTGAATAGGAAAGAAAATGGCTTAGGAGCTCACTCAGCTGATCAGTGATCACCCTGGCGTCTTCAGCATTCTCCCTTGACCCTCCCTCTCAAATTTCAGCATCCTGCGTTGAATAGGAAAGAAAATGGCTTAGGAGCTCACTCAGCTGATCAGTGATCACCCTGGCGTCTTCAGCATTCTCCCTTGACCCTCCCTCTCAAATTTCAGCTTCCTGCGTTGAATAGGAAAGAAAATGGCTTAGGAGCTCACTCAGCTGATCAGTGATCACCCTGGCGTCTTCAGCATTCTCCCTTGACCCTCCCTCTCAAATTTCAGCTTCCTGCGTTGAATAGGAAAGAAAATGGCTTTGGAGGTCACTCAGCTGATTAGTGATCAACCAGGCATCTTCAGCATTCTCCCTTGAGCCTCCCTCCCAAATTTCAGCTTCGGTTACATAGGTTACACCAGGTTACACGATCCTTAGCTTATTTAACCACCGCTTCACAAATCAAACCGTTCTCGCATTATTCGGATCACCTGCTATAAATCAAATCATCGAAACACCAGCTCAATGAAATCATCAGAAATTAACAAGCGGTTGCAATCATGTTCACAATATCAATTATTGAGAATGATCACCTGAGTGTACACAATTATTCAAATAACCATGCTCATAACTCAGCTTGTTGGCCACGCACTTCGCATTAGTTAACATAATATGGTTGGATAAATCGAGAGCTTTCGAACGAATGGTCAACGAATTTCTGGGGATGAAAAACGACGAAGTACCATTTCCCTAGCAACGACTCGGTTGTAAGCGGAAATCATCAGAATGTTGTCGTCACAGATTTCGTCCCACATTTCGTTTCAGATTTCGTTAGCTTTTTTGCCTAGTTAGTCCATGGCTAAAACACATTCTGTGTTAATATAGGTAGGTACATACATAGTAAACCAGTACCTAGTGAATTAAATTGTGTCGTGTCCGACTATATTTTAATTGATCAATACCTAGGTATTCAAAATTGATTAATAAAACCACTTGATTCGGGGATCACAACCCAACTGAAACTTTATTGAAACTAACAAAGCTAAAAAGAATACTCATGGTTGACAACTTTCAAAAATCAACGTAGTGACCTCACTACATCATCCCCGCCCTTCCTTCTTGGCTTTTTGATACTGCTTGTTATAATAATTAGGTTTCCCTCTGGGAGGCGTGATCCGAACAACAACATCAGAAACACTTTTGAAACACGGGATGGTCCGACCCAGGAGCACTGAAGTTGGGGGCATCTTCCAACAGTCCTGCAAGACAGTGGGGCAGTTTGGACACAACTTGCTCGCCAATTTCGAATGTAGGTGATGTAGCTTTGAGGTTATAGTGCTCTTGGATCTTCTGCAGCTGTTTGTAATTTCCATCTTGCCAAATCATGGACTACCAGTAGCTGATCATGCAACTGCTGTACGAACTTGGTGACGCAGCCATTTCCTGGAGCAACAGTTCCAGTAAGCATGTGAAGAGGGGTTAACAGTGTCCAACCCAATTCAATTCAGCACGGGTGAATCCTTCACGAAGTGTGTTCAGTGGCACAGTATGAAATTAGTACAAAGGGAAGCCACTTGCCCCATTCATGTTGGTTGTGGCTGAAAACTCGATCCCCATGTTAAGTGTGCCAGATTCTTGCATGATTGTTTTTCAATTCCTCTGAATGGGAATTTAGGGCTAAAACTGAAAGCATTTCACTCAACGTCAGAACTTACCTTTTGGATTCCCACGAGGAGCGTTCCATACGCAATCTCTATGACAAAGATACCTTCCACGTTCGTCGGAGCTTCAGATAATCGCATTTGAACATCCTCATCAACATGAGAAATTGCAATCTACCTAGTGAATGTCTCTGATTGGTCATGTTTGGTAAGTTTTCCAGATTACCAGATCCAGACTGCCATTATAACTTTCCAATTGTAGTTTGCCATCTGGACCGTCATTTGACAATCTAGATTGTCATACCTACATATTACCTTATTTTTCAAATCCACTATAATTTTTCATTTTATTACAATCATAAATATCGTGTAATTGTTTCTTATAATGAATTAATGTCTTTGGGACCTGTGGGATTCAAGTTGAAACCCAGAAATTGTTTCAGAATACCTCAAAATGGATTTCCATTATGAAAGTTTTGAGGATTTTTTATCAAGTCAATGTAATAGAAGCTAAACTAAACTATTGAATTGCTTGAACTGCTAAAATTATTTTTTTGCAACGCTTTAATATGCCTCTCACGAACTGATTTGTTTCCCTTTGCTTTGCATTTATTCTCAATTATAAAAGCTAACCCCTAAACGGCAATTCAAGAGACTCGGTAGGTATCTGAAAAAATAAACACATTTCCTCCCCTTTTTTGGCCTCGTTGAAATCTATATTTTTTCCTCAACATCAAGTATCACTCCTGTGCTTGCACTATTAGCCACAGGCTGTGTGAGGAAACCTTTCGTATACAGGGAGCGCCAGAATAACTTCATTATTTGAAAAAATCGCTGCGCGGCAAGTAGGGGTCATAGAAGGGTGGGAGAGGGCTCATTCGAAGGGGAAGGACCCGAAGTTTTGCTTCCCGTACCGTTGATTGCCATTATGCTTTGGACGAAAAAGGAACGGGCGTTCGCTGTAGAGGCCTTCTTTTCTATCGGTCGCTCAGTCGTGGCTATCCAACGAGGTTCTCATTTCTGGTTCTGGATTTCTGGTTGCATGAACAAGCAAAACATGCGGTATTGGAGTGACAAAAATCCGTGTGAACTTCACGAGAAGCCTCTTCATTGTGAACGTGTCACATCGTGGTGTGAAATATCGGTAAGGGGGATAATTGGTCCTTACTTTTTCGAGGAAAATGAATGCTGTGTAACGGTGGATACAGCTCGTTACAGGGACATGATCGAGGAATTTATCCTTCCAGCCCTCGAAGAATTTGACGTCAGGGACGTGCGGTTTCAACAGGATGGAGCCACAGCTCACACTGCACCAGCCTCCATGGATTCGTTGTGAGAGTACTTCCCCTACCGCCTCATCTCGATCAGAGGCGACCTCGCTTGGCCGGCGCGCTCCCTGGTTTTGGCTCCCTGCGATTTTGTCTTATGGGGATATTTTAAATCCCGTGTTTATGTCGATCGCCCACGAACCCTGGCCCAACTGAAGGACAACATTCGTCACGCCATCGCGAACATACCGGTTGATATGCTGCAAAGAGTGGAGCAAAACTTCAAAAATCGACTACATGAGTGCATTAACAATGGGGGGCATCATTTGCTAGATGTCATTTTCAAAACCCTTTGGAAAAAAAAAAAAAAAAAAATGATGTTGTACTTGACAATAAAAAAGAATTACAACGATAATTGCAATATTTTTTATTTATTTATTGACCTTTCAAACAATGAAGATATTCTGGCGCACCCTTTACTAAGGGCACTGGACCAAAGTAGGTGAGCATAATAAACGTTAAAATAATAATTTTACAACACTTTAATAATGACTAGGATACAAACGAATGTACATAAATTTTACACCATGAATTAGGTAGGTACCTATCTACATTATAGGCAGGACCTACTCATTTAAAATAGACGTAAAAACTTGAATAATATTCAAGAAGATGTAAACAGTCACGTTATAAAATGGAATACGAAATTATACAGGTACTTGTACAAGTAGAGTACTGCTGAACTTCTCACTTGCAAAGTCAAGAGTCACAGTGAATATGGTAAGGAAAATCACTTCTTACATATGTATTCACTTCAACGTACTCGGAATTCGTTTGAAAAAATAAAAAAGGATTACTTAAATAGTGCAATTGTTAATTTGATTTTTTTAAAAATTAAAAAAAGGATAGGTACATACATAATGTATGAATGAAGAGTGAGCTACAAAACTGTATCCACGTAATGAATAAATGCAAGTGGATACCAATTAATGACGTTAACACGAAGAGGAGATCTAAAACTGGAAGAGTTCAGCACCGATTTGCACAAATAGATAGACGATTCACGAATCAGGATAAAAATATAAGTTTATTTTGCCAACAAATTTACAACTGCAACCGTAATGGTTTGGTAAGTTTCACCTGATAGATTTTGTAATGCCCCAAAAATATTTGATACCTCGACAGGAGTTCGAACTCACGTTGTTACAACTACGGGAAATTTCCTGAAGTTGCAACACTCTAACGATAGAGCAGAGGCCTGGTGGTCAAACCTCTTCGACTGAAAGAGTTATTTCCCTGGAGCGTAACATTTCCCGGGAGTCAAACACCAGCTGTCTCCGCTGGTTTGGGGTCGGACGAATGACGAAGTGAAACCGCTGGCTCAGCAGATGCTCGCTGGAACAAGTCAGCAGTCGAGCGAGGTCATTGTCACAGTGTGTTTTGACTCAAGTGAGTGAGGAAGTGAAAGATGCTAACAACAGGAAATGTGATGTTTACAGTCTTTTGGCTCGAGAGGGATTTAATTAATTATTGTTTCGTATGATCGATCAGAGCTAAGAGGCCAGGGTAATCAAACCTCTTCGACTGTGAGAGTTATTTTCCTGGAGCGTAACAATTTATTAAGTTTTATCAAACATGCCGCCCTATAATCCTCAATTTCGGTATAGTTACGAATTGGTATTGGTATATTTAGTAATCATATATTCCTATACAGGAATAAGTTTCGATTAGCAATCGACAACTGTTCAGATTACTCTTTGTAATTTGACTTCGTTAAATCAGGTTAGTAACAGCATGCAGTGTTTGGAATTCAACAATAATATCGTGAGGTAGCAAAACATAACCATACAGAATCAATACAATATCTGAACTTGATAAGTAATCTTCTTGTGTACTCATTTATCTTCTTGTGTTTCAACGTGGCAGACAATTGGTGCTTCAGACACCTAATCAAATTCGCATAACCCTCACACCAAGGGACACACCAATATGTTTCCATTTGATTAATCAATACTCCACACAACAGTTACCTCCGCAACCCATCAATCTGATATTGAAAAATAAAGTCAGTAACAATGTTACTAGAAACACTTCCAACTGATGACCCCATCACTACAGGTTACCAACAATATGACATCTCTACGCTTTCATTACTCATTTATCTAAGGTAAATGAATAGCACGCTGCTCAGCATGGAATTATTAAGTTAAATATCTTCATACAAGGAAGCTAGTTCCTAAAACAGCGTTTTGTAAATATCCTGCGTTGACAATGAGGAACTTGCACTCATCTGAAATTCGGCCTGAAACCTTTTTTACTACACCCTAGACCACCTGTGATTCACTAATATATGATGAAACATGTCAACAAAATTTAATTTCATAATTAAAATCTAATTTTAAAATTAATGAGAACGCTACATGATTGGCTAGCTAATGTGTGACGTCACCATTTTGTGAGCTGTATGGAGCATGGCCATTTCCACTCTGGTATTAACTACACTAATACGTAGTATACAGTAAAACATGTTTTTCTCGTTGCTTTCTGTGACCCTTCAACATCTTCCCGCTCGCAAGAACTATTTACATTGGAACACCTAACAGTATACCAATCAAACATTCTTTGGGTAAAAGAAGAATGAAGAAACAATGAGTCTGGGGAAGATAATTGGAAGATTCATTAATCTTGAGCTGTTTTCTGAAGAATCCACTACTAGCGCTCGCATATCTATTCTATTTGTAGATCAACTTGAGACAACACTTGTCACCATTCGGAGTATTATGAGGATGAAGAACAGTAAATTCACCTAGAACCTACTGTTCCTCTTCTAAATGTACACCGAACGGTGAGGTAATGAAAAGGCGGATGAGCTCGCAAGAAGGGGCTCCCAAACCCCTTTTGTAGGGCCTGAGCCAGCAGTTGCCCTACCAAAAACTACCTTCAGAAGGATCATCAACATGTGGGTTGACCAACAGACCACAAGAAGATGGTCCAATATTGAGGGACATGTCCACAGCAAGCTCATGGTGGCCGAACCCAACTCCAAACTTACTAAGGGACTTCTCAGGAAAAACTGTAGGGAACTTAAAACATTAGTCGGCCTTATAACCGGCTTTGCACCCCTACGTTTCCACCTACATCGCATAGGGGTCACACAAAACTCAACCCTGTGCAGACTATGCGAGGAGACAGACGAAACAGCATCCCACATAACTAATGTTCGAGTGCCCTGCACTTACCTATCGCAGATTTGAACTCTTTGAGGCACGAACCCCAATGATGTCTATTCGAAGCGAACAATTAATCAAAGGACTCACATCCCTCACCAGAGGGCTGAATCTCTTTGATTAAATGCAAAACTCTCAGAAAAGTACAATAAGCCACCAGGCTTCCGTGCTTGGGGCCCAAAATAACCCCACCCTCAGTTTTCCTAAACATCTACATCTACACATAGTGGTGACAAGTAACTTTCTCAATTCGTATTACAACAATAACTGATATGCCAGCGGTACTAGTGGATTCTTCAGAAAATAGCACAAGATTAATGGTTCTCTCGATCCTCCTCATAGATTTTAGTTTAGGTTGATGGTAGGTACTTTTTGCTGGGCAAGTTTTTCATTGCCGTTATCACATATTTGTGTTTCTAATTTTGAGTTTGTCCATACTTTTTTTCCGTTTCGTCGAGAATAATCAGAGATTGCTTTCGGTATTTCGTAAATTCGTTAGGTATTATATTCGCAAATGTTGTGGTTGTTTGTGGTAGTGATCCTGTGTATCGGAAGCGGGCATTGATGGGAACGTGTGTTTGGTAGCCGTTTTTATGCCATCACCACAATAATACGTTTTTCAACTGTTCGTAGGTTATGTTATTAATTTTCAAACAAACGTAGGTCTTCATGAGTTTGTTTTTTCGCTGCCTCCATTCCATTGTAACTATGTTACAAGGTGATATGGGATATGTTGTTTTGATGTAAACACATGAATATAGGATACCCATACCCAGGAACATTCACATCATATATAGGTATAGTCATTTATTTAAGTACAAGTACATAATAAATATAATGATACCACCACGAACTAAGGAATAGTTAACGTCCACAGGGAGAGTAAGCGCGAAAAATAAGGTTGTGCTGTGTCATCACGTCATCACAATCCTCATTGTGACATCTCACTTTCGATTTTGGAGAGCCGAAATTCTCGGCTTAGTTAACTCGAAGTCAATGGAATTAATATTGAAATGATGGGAAATACTAGCCAGTAGTTTTACGTGCTGTTCTCATACACAATGTGCCTTTGCCTTTTGCGTCTAGATTCTGAAATCTACTCGTACTTGGTCAAGTACGAACCGAACTTTTAAGGAACCTAAAGATCTATCACTACTTATGTAGTTATCACTATATTAGGTACCAAGATAGGTACGTAGGTATTTTTAGTTTAATACCTACTTTGATACGTTTACTCCTTTCAATTCAAAAGTTTCAAGTTTTATTGAGAGTATGAACTTACTGTAGTTATAGACGGTAAACTAAACGAAAAAGTCACCTTTTCATACCCCTCCTTCAACTGATTACTCCTGTCCGTCAAAGTGAAGAGTAATAAATAGAAGAAAATGAAGTGTCAACAATACCACACCAAATAACAAAATCACGAAACAATTAAAGAACGATTCGAAATGGAATATTGACTGTCTTGCAGAAATCAATATAGTAATAGTAAACCGTGACGTATGAAGAGAAAGTGGGCGGAGCCAACTGCTGTGGGCGTTTTGGCGGACTCTCAGGAAATTCAAACTTTATTTTTTTTAAATCGGAGAGTCCAAACAAACAAAATCATTTCGCCATTTACCTGTAAATCCCATCCACTTTTTATTTCTACAGTAAAAAAACGCATCAGGCCACTCGTACTTTCTCTCTTATGAGAGAAGAGCTATGAGCATTGAAAATGTCTCAGTAATTTCAATGTTTTTTTTATTGTTTTAAATAAAATAACAATTAGAAAACATAAAATAATTATTGACACACAATTACTGAATTTGCTGTAAGCCAGTCTCGACGATGTCCAATTCTTCCGCGAATATGAATTCACAGTCCTTTTCTTAATAACTGGTATTGTGAAGTATCCATTGACATCATATTGACAAAATACTAGCAACCATCTAGATCTTCAATATTAATCTAACACCAATAATAACATCTGTTTTCATTGCTAGTATACACAATCATAACAACACCTAACTTGTTTATAGGTTGTGTGACGTTTTTTTCTTTGCGTCAGCTTTACCCGTCGACTAAGACATTTTCAATGTCAAAATGTGCGCAAGTTCCTCACTCCTTAAAGTGTGACGGAGTAAATACATTTACGTAGGTAACTAGAAATACATAGCTACCTTTCATATCCACTAAGTACTCCAACATCAAGTTATTCATATCACCACGATCGTCAAATATGAGCGCAACTTGATTTCATTCAAGCAAACTAATTATTATCAAGTAGTGTAGTCATTAAACAAAACTAAAATAATGATAATTCAAGTCAATAGCTTTAAAACTATAAACAAAAACTGCTCTGAAGTACCCACCAATTCTCTTCAACGCTTGGTGAGAAGCAGTACTTTCATAACACACGTATCACGTAGTCTTGGCAAGGAAATTTCGTTTCCTTCTTTTATGGTAGTGACATAAACATAGAAATTCGAAATTGGTTGTAATGGAGATAAGGCAGGCCAATCAGACATGCAATTGAACAAAACATAAATTAATACCTATTCAGTACTACTACTTTTAGTTGCCCAGGTGATAAGTCTGATAAGGCACATCTGACCCCAGATCCATGACATACTCACATATTGCGAAATTTCGTACATATCTACAGTATATGCAGCAAACCACGGTATGTTTACTAATCCATTTTACGATCTGTTAGGGTACCTATGCAGGTTTGATGGTTAAGGAGCCCAAGTTGTCCAGAAGGTCGCTAAGTTGAGCGTCAATGTCTTGTCGAGTCTCTGTAAGCTTGAAACGATTCTGGAAGTTGGAAAGGAGTTCTAGATCCAGTGCTTCGACGTCGCTACTCTGCTTACTACTTTTTGAAAAATGCAAGAGCATTTCTATAACCTGAAACCACAAATTTTTATTAGTTTGGTAAATTTATTTAAAAACATATTGTTAAGTATTGCATGCATTAGTGGAAGTGAAAACACATTCTTGATGATAGTTAAATCAAGTTTGAGTTGGATTTTATTACGTTCTGGTCTACTGGATGTACTTTACTGGTCTCACAAGTTGTCTTTAAGGCCGCTACACACGTTCCTTCTCTTTCTTCCTCCCTCCTACCCTCCTCAAAGAGGATGGTTCCTATTGACGCTCTTTCTTTTTTCCTCCTTCCTCCTACTGCTACGCTTGTTGTCCCTCCCACCTTTTTATTTCCTACCACGGTCATTCAGTGTAACCATTGCGGGGAATTCCCCTTTTTGTAGGGGAAATTTCCCTTTTAGTGTTTGTGGCTCTGAACCCACAAGTGAGGTAACTGCTTCAACATATCAATAATTTGACTTAATACTCCTTTTTCATCGGACATTTCAAAACAACGGCGAATTGACGGGGAAAAAACACAAGAACGAATGATGAACTTCGAATTCAAGACACTGGATGATTGATAATAGATGATAACAGGAGTTGGTACAAATGGCGGGGAAAACAGGGAAAAGTAGGAAGGAAGGAAAGAAAAAATGCCTCCACATGCTCCTCCGTGGAGGTTGAAAGAGTGGGGGAAGCTCCTTCGTAGGAAGGTAGGATGGGCTGGACCTACCTTCCTTCCTTCCTACGTAGGAGCTTCCTACTTTCCTCCCTCCTTCGTCGCTACACATGTTCCCTCACTACCTCCTTTGTGGGTGTGACTCCTTTTTGAGGAGGTAGGAAAGGAACGTGTACAGCGGCCTTTTGTATACCAATTTGACCTTCATTTGTGACCTGTAAGTTGTTTTATTGCCTTTGTATACCATTTCTCTTCTAGATCACACTGGAAAACCAGTATACGTACCGATTTTTAAAGCATTGTTATACGAACCATCTATTGAACTGCTGATTGGTCCGATCTTTTAATATTAAGGGGAGTTACCATTTCTAAATCGATTATTAAGAGTGTTAAGAGGGGTGGGGGGAATTTTGGGACACCCAGTATACAGGGTGTCTACAGAAATTATGGGACAAACTCAAGGAATCTATTCTAGAGCTCATTTCTGATTGAAAGTTGCTCCTTGGGATTTCTTTTTAAACGCTTTGTTTTCAAGTTATTCAATTTTCAACATTTTTTTCATGTTTTGTACCTTATGACATTAAAACGGCCATAACTCCCCCTAGAATCACAGTAAACTCAAAACTAAGAACTCCTTTGGAAAAACCGTTGAATTTCCTGTAACCCTGATATAAAGTAAAGTTGTTTTAGTTAGTTTTAATTGGTTGAAAAAAGGCTAAAGTACAAAATTGGAAGAAATATTTAAAATCAACGTTTTTTCTCGTTTTTTTTTTTTTTTTTTTTTTTTTTTTTCTTTTTTTTTCTACCGGTTTGGTGATTTTTAGGCGTGCACTCTTCGGAAAAAACTTCCTACAACTGTCAGCTTTTGAACTGTATAGTCCAGGGGTTCCAATTCGGGATTTGTTCAATAAAAATAACATAAGTTGGGAAAAATGTGTAGGTTTGTCTACAGATGGGGCAAGAGCTATGGCCGACCACAAAATAGGCCTGAAAGCTCGCGTTGAAGCGGTTGCTCCTAACGTGGTATGGACACATAGTTCCATCCACAGAGAAGCCCTAGTAGCTAAAAGGCTGCCTGAAAGGTTGCAAAAAACATTAAACGAAATAGTTAAAATTATTAACTTTATCAAGACTAGACCTTTGAAATCCAGGTTATTCTCTTTGTTATGCAAAGATATGGGGAGTGAGCATACACAGCTTCTCATTCCTACGGAAGTTCGTTGGCTTTCCCGTGGTAAAATCTTGACAAGGTTTTTTGAGCTCAAAGATGAAGTCCGAGTCTTCCTCGTTGAAACACAGTACTCCAACCTACTTAACAACTTCTCTTGGCTTTGTTCTCTTGCATACCTGTCTGATGTGTTTGAACATTCAAATTCTCTGAACCTAAAATTACAAGGAAATGATGTTGACTTGTTCAGGGTCGAAGATAACATCAGCGCAATGGTAAAGAAGTGTGAGATCTGGGCAAAAAGGGTGGAAAAAGACCTACTAACTAACTTTCCGAATTTGAAAGGGTTTTTGGAATCATCGGAACTGAATGTGCCCCATGAAGTAGAAGATGACATCAAGTCTCATCTCCAGTGCTTGGCTACTACATTTCGGGAGTATTTCCCAGAGCCTAATCATGAGAACGACTGGATTCGAAATCCATTCAAATGCCTTGAAGTGGACCCAATCCAAACCCTTACAGAAGAGCAACAAGATCAACTTGTGGACCTAACAAGTTGTGGTACAATGAAAACCGCTTTCAGTTATGGAAATATCAGTGAGTTTTGGTTAAAAGCCAGCAAAGACTACAGTGACGTTAGTAAGAAAGCGTTACAATATATACTTCCTTTTGCTACTACCTACCGTTGTGAACAAGCATTCTCTGCAATGTGTGTAATGAAAAATAAATACAGAAATAGACTCGACATCAAATCTGACTTTAGAGTTAAAGTGTCAAACATCCAGCCCAATATTTCCGGTATAATGGAAACCAAGGAACGATTCAACTCTTCTCATTGATCTTACACTTACACACTTCAAGAAGACATTCTTACAAGAAATAAGTTAATCTGAGAGTTATAAATTTGTCCTTATGTTTTTGTATTGATGTGACTGCAATTAAGCAATATACTTTCAATGTAAAATAAATGATTACTTGTAACAGTCGCCTGTTTCTCTTTCCATGTGATCTATAACTGTATATATAAAAATACATAATAACAGACTGGTATAAAAATTAACTAAAAACTACAGTTTTACCAAACTAGAAGGGTAGGCCTAATTTTTTTGTAACGATAAAATTTCCCTTTTTGTAATTTTATATAAATTAGTACGTATTTCACTGTATACCGGTACATTAACATATTAAATGAATTAGTGGTACAACATAAATGCGTGCATAATGTATACATATAAGTAGGGGGTCCTCAAAATATTTGTAATTTTTTTAGGGGTCCCTGGAAAATTTGTGTTGGGAACCCCTGGTATAGTCAATTCTACTTTTACTTTCTAATTGGGGGAGAAAAGTATGTTAGTATGTTGAAAAAGATGGTTTTTTTCTATGAAATCGAGGGTTTTAGTGAAAAATGACTGACCCTTATGAACATACGAGTTTAGAGCGGGTTTCTAGATATTTTTCTCACGCTGAATCGAATGTTAACACTTGCAGATCTCCCCAACCCCGTTATAACCGAGTTTTACACTTTAACTAACTAGTTTTACCTTAGAAACACACGAAATACAGCATAAAAAATAAACTAAAAACTAGTTGTAAAGTGTAAAAGTCGATTATCACGGAGTTGGGGAGATCTGCAAGTGTTAACATTCGATTCAGCGTGAGAAAAATACGTAGAAACCGGCCCCAAACTCGCATTTTCATGGAGGGTAATTTTTCACTAAAACTCTCGATTTCGTAGAAAAAACCATGTTTTTCAACATACAGGTATACTTTTCTCTCCTAATTAGCAGAGTAAAAGTAAAATTTACAATACCATTCAAAAACTGATAGTTTGAAAAAGTTTTTTCCGAAGAGTGCACGCCGAAAAATTCCCGAACCAGTAGCAAAAAAACGGGAGAAAAAACGTCGATTTTAAATATTTCTTCTAATTTTGTACTTTAGCCTTTTTTAAACTAACTAAAACAACTTTACTTTATATCAGGGTTATTGGAAATTTAACGTTCTTTCCAAAGGTGCACTTAGTTTTGAGTTTACTGTGATTCTAGGGGGAGTTATAGCCGCTTTAATGTCATAAGGTACAAAACATGAAAAAAATCTTAAAAATTGAATAACTTGAAAACAAAGCATTTAAAAAGAAATCTATACGAGCAACTTTCGATCAGACATGAGCTCTAAAATCGATTCCTTGAGTTTGTCCCATAATTTCTGTACACACCCAGTATATAGGTAACTATAACATCTTAATTGGAAATCACTTATTTTTGTAAGTGAAACGTTATTCATGTTGTCTTAAATTGGTTATTTAATTGTAAAAACCAACCATTGAAACTTGCGCCTTGATTTCTCCGTTAGGAAACTTGGCTCTTTGAAGAATCTTGAGTTTTGACTGAGCAAGCTGAAGAGGACTTCTTCCTAGTATATCTGAACTGCAGGCATCGGTTCCTACAATACAAGAATAGAAATTAATCGTTAATTCAACTGCCAACTATAACCTACCTTTAAATACAAGAAAGCATGAAGTATGATGTGTGCTAAAAAGTGGAACGCAAGGGAAACTATTGTCTCGGAATGCTATCTCAACAAATATTCTAATCATGCTACGAACTATCATGTTTAACAATGTGAATAAAAGAAGTGTGGACTTGCCAGGATGGTACACAGGAGGTGCGTACTTCAAATAGTAAAGAACTAACACAACCCAGACCTGCTCTTACAAAATTCGAAGAACAAACCCTTTTTTTTAAACTTTGTATCAAGATTAGGATATTATTAAGATTAAGATATTTATTATTATGATTAAGATATTTATATTATTAAGATTAAGATATTCATATAAAAACATCTTTCTAACAAGGACTTGCCGCATTTATACTTTAGGATCAAATCTTGCAGTTGCAGTTTAAACCAATTGAGCTGAAATGTTGCACACTTATTTGGTTTCCGTATTAATATAATTACTATATGAAATACTGATACTATATGAAGTACTGAAATCAGATTCAAAATGGAAAATTTAAGCTATGAATGGCAAAAAGATACAACACTTTATAAGAAACTATGCTTGTCGGTTGTCACGAGTTGACATCTAAAAGCTTGACGCACAAATTAAAACAAAATTATTGTTTTCAACACAGAATGTGTTTTTGCAATTACCTACCGAAAAAAAATCGTCACAAAAAACCGACAGAAAAAACCGTTATGCGCCTTTTATAATGATTTTCACGTACAACCAAGCCGTTGGTAGGGAAATGGAACTTCCGCAATTTTAATCGCACAGAAATCGTTCACCATTCGTTGGAAAGCTCCTGATTTATCCAACCATATTATGTTAACTACTGCGAAGTGCGTGGCCATCAACCTGAGTTATGAGCATGGTTATTTGAATCAATTGTTTACACACAGATGATCATTCTCAATAATTGATATTGTCAACATGATTGCAACCGCTTGTAAATTTTCTTATGATTTTCACGTACAACCGAGCCGTTGCGTTGGTAGGGAAATGGAACTTCCGCAATTTTAATCGCACAGAAATCGTTCACCATTCGTTGGAAAGCTCTCAATTTATATAGTATTTTTCTTGTAGTTACATATTTATTTATATAATATTTATAGGGTTTTAGACCAAATTAAATGTCTAACAATTATTTATTTTATTATTGCCAAATATTGTTATTATTCACGTGCAACCAAGCCGTTGGTAAGGAAATAGAATCATCGCAAAAACACATTCTGTGTTCCTATGATTTCATACAGAGTATGGAAAAAGAAATAAACCGGGGGGTGCAGGGGGGCGGAGCCCCCCGCCGAGGCGCAAAGCGCCGAGTTTCAACAATCGGATTCCAAGGTCAGTGGGTTGGAATTTATCAGTTTTGATCTCAAATTCTGACTCAACACCTCGACAACCCCAGATATAATTTTTCACTTCAAAACCCCGGTTGGCTACATCATAAAATGAGAAGAAAGGAAAGGAGGATATAAGATTTTACAAGACAAATGTTAACCAAATTCGCGTCGACAGATACTCATTGTATTACACCGTAACGGGAAGCTCTCACCAAAATGTATAGTTAAAATAAAGTAGAATAACTCAAAACTAGTAGCAACATTTTTTATGAATACTTCATGCAACAAATGTTTGGTGAACAATTTTTCAACATAGTTACCTATTTAAACTTTATAAAGCTTGGTAAAAATGAAAGGTTGTATTAAAACTTTAATTGAATAGTAAAACATAATTTTTGACAAAATGGAGGTATGTTCTTTACAGTTCAAGTTAGTTCTTGATTGACAAGGACTTTCATCTTGCGTGCAGACACTACAACCTTGCTGAGTTAAGACAAATTTACAGGTTTAGATTGCAGGGAAAGAACCAATCGATGACGGTTAAATGAGCGTTATCCCTGTGGGTGAACCACTGCACTTCCAAGTTTTCTTTCAATGGTTTTTCAAAATTTCACTTTCACTCTAAACTTTGTTAAACAACGAAAATGCCAGTTTCAAGTTCTTTGTGAACGAACTAATCGGCAATTAAACCAATATTTATTAATTGATTGTCCCTCAAACGAACAACAAATTTTTTATTTGCGCAAAGAAAGTTGAAAATTATGAGTAATGAGGATGAATAAGTGTTAAGGATGGAGTAAGTGTTCACCATTCAATAACAATCGAAATATTCAAGTAATGAAATTATAACTAACCAGCTTTTAATAACAGTAAAACTACGTCAATGTTATTGGTGCAAGCTGCCAAGTGTAAAGCTGTGTTGCCGATCGAATCTCTTGAGTTTGGGTTAGCTCCTCGTTCAAGAAGCATCCTGGAAGAATAACAATACTTTGCTTCAAACATTAAAAAGTAGGCAAGAAATACCGGAATTTCAAAGGAGTTGACTTTATAGAAAAGTAGGAAGCCTCGTTGGTAAATGGAAGAGTAGATTTGAGATTGGCAGAAATGTAATTGTACCTAAATTTAATATAGGCCATGCGCACATCGATCGCTGTGCTCGCAAGTGACAGCTGGATGAAACATTGGCGTAACCATTTCCTTTAAGATGTATTTGATCCCTAGTTTAGGTACATAGTGCCGAAATCTCTTATTCCTCATTGATCTTCTGAAATTCTATTCATCCAAGCAAGCATGAATGTTATTTTGATACAAAAAAGCTATGTGCAGATCGAAAAACTTAAGCAATAATGAAACAAATTAATTTGATATATCTACTTTTATGATTTAAACAAACACACTTTTAATTCTTCTTATCCTTTTAGCTGTTCATTACGTGTTTTTAGTTAACAAATTAATTCTCATTTAGGTAGTTAACTAAAAACTAGAAACATTAAATCAATTAACCGGAAAATTTTCATACATTATAGTTGTTGCGTAGTAGCATCAATCGTAACAGGCTGTCAAATGATCCAACAAAAATAGTGATTTTCATATATTTCACATATTTGCCGAACGAGACCTACGAAACGACCAAAGCAGAAATACGCAGTAGCGGTTAATGGGAAAGAGTAAGTCTATACAAAATTGAATTCTCAAACTAGGCAAGGTCTTCCTTTTTTAAAGAAATACGTTTCCGACATAGTAGCTACCGCTTCATATTTGTCTTCCTGGGTTCCGAATTCATGCAACTCTGGAGTAACTATTCCTTTAGCCAGGAATTACTACCTACATAATATCTAGGGACTGGAAATTTACCGAATTGTTCTCGTTAGACAAAGTTCTGAGATTTTCATTCATTCTACTGAAACACCTTGACGTTTCCAGCTTAGCAAAATTCACCTAGAATAGATTTAACCTTTAGTTGTAGGAAAAAATTGGGTACACCTTTCACTCGGAAATCACATTAGTCGACTTCATGAACTCAAACTAAAGTCAAAATAAAATGAACTAAATCAAATCAAAGTTTTGATAACCTATTTCAATGAAGAACATTGTATATGTACTCTTTCATTGTATATGCATGAAAATAAAAAGTTACAATGTCACATTGACTTTGACGGTTAGGTCGGTAACTTTGATTTATTTTCTGCTCGCGAAGTGTTTTCTTCTAGTCAGCATACTTTAAATACCTAATAGGTGACTTAACTGTCGTTTTTGTTTGTCTGCTCTATTTTTTTACTCATGTTTCACTGCAAACAACACAATAATTATTATTATTGTAGAGTGAAGAGCATCATAATAAAAACTGGTAAAAATGATCGCAAAGGATTGAGTAAGTGTTGCACAAGATAGAAAATCATAGATATTGGGCTGTTTTGCCATAAGACCCACCCATAGCTACCCCAGCAATCTCAAGTTCTCCCGACAGAGCCCTCTCGTGTGCATCCTGTGCGCATGGCCTACAAGAGAATTGAAGTGTTTACAGGCACTGAAAAATTAACAGTTAAGATAAACAGTGCTTTAATCGAACTTAGTAAAATGTATTGGAAGATAAGATCAATTCTAGCTGCTAAGTATGCGTAAATGTAAGATCCATAATACTACAATAATAATGTCTACAGATTTCGTCATTCCAATTAAGTTTTCATGGGTTGTGAGTGTTGGGATCGAGAAAGTCCCCTATGAATTCCATTATTTTCGGAAAAGCCAAGTGAGACTGTAAAGGCCCAAAAATATTTCATACCACAACAACTTCAAACTTTTGTCCTTAATTTCTTTAGGAGAAATTCTCTTTAGACAGTAGCTATGAGGCCAATGTAATCAAACCAGATTAGCTAAACTCAAAAAGGTTTTTTCCTTATTTTTATGAAATTAAAAATTAGTCAATTATGAATTTTTTCGGCCCTGATGGTAAGTAGCCTCTAAGAATGTGCAAACTTATAATTTACTAAACATACTGTTTCTACTTTCGATAAATCATTTCTTCACAATACCTTTGTATTTTGTTTCTATACAACAATTTATAAATTAATTGTTTCAAAATCCTCATCATTAACACATTTTAATCAACAATACAACCATGTTATGAATACATGAAAGCTATGCGCTACATCCACCTTGGTAGGCATTTTTCATCATTAAAAGTGCCTTCAGTCAGAAACAAATGGGAAACGGAATAAATAATAATCAATGTAATCATTACCATGCTAAGACATACCTGACTATGCGAGAATATCCTTTACAGGCTGCTACATGGAGAGGAGTACGGCTTAAACTGTCCTTGCAATTTGGATTCACACCCTTGTTGAGAAGAGCATAAACTTTTGTCTCATCGTTGAATGAAGCGGCTTGAACAAGACGTCTTTCTTCTAATGACAAACAGAATTTCACTTTTCAAATAAAATAATAGAACAAAATTAATTAGCATATTTGTCGATTTGTCATTTTGTCAATTGCAATAATTGCTTTCAAGGCTACTTATACGTAACGGAAGCATTGTTTTCACTTTTAGGGCATGATTTTTTTTTTCTCCAAAATCAAAATTTCCACTCGAATTTCACGTTATAGACCATTCTGAGCAATTTTGGTTTCGTGTCTCTGTGTATGATAGTGTCCGTGTGGTGTCTGTACAAATTCTTGCGACCTGTACAACATTTTCTAATTGCCATATTGATCGATTTTGCTCAAACTCCAAAGAAACCCTCCATGGAATTTTTCAAGATTATTTGAAACATTTTAGTGATCTATACATAAATTCATATACATTACGTAAATCTTACCTAAAGACCTTTTGAAGTCAGACATGTACCTCTGACTTGCTCTGCTCTTCTGGTGGTTGGGCTCTCCTTTAAGATGGCAATCATCCTGATCTAGAAAAAAGATTCATAATAAAATTGGATAGTTTTAGACAACACGATAACGATAATAATCATTTTAAAAACCGCTGATTTTACATATTAAAAAATCAAAACATTTTGGTTTTTCATCAATCAAAAACACTTAAGCTTCGAGGTCCAGTTTCCGTTCAAGGGAAGATAATTGTGACAATAAGCCAGACGAGACATCACTTCCCTGCAGGTGGATTTAGAGATTTAAAACAATGATCGACATTTTTTACTTAAAATTCCAGTTCCAGTTTAAAGTGATACAGAAATGAAGCAGAAAATTTTACTACAATAACTACTGATGGGTTTTAGATTCAGTGGTGGCTCCTGCCCTTAAACTCAGGGGGTGCACAGCACAGAGATCAACAGAGGCTATCGCAAAGGGGTTTTTAGGCCGTAACAGTTGGCGTAGTCAGTAAAAACCCGAAATAATAGGAAACAAAAATTATTTAAATCCCTCCCACACTGTAAACATCAGATTCCCTGAAGTAGCATCTTTCACTCCCTCACTGACTTGAGTCTGAACACACAATGACCTCGCATGGCTGCTGAACTCCGTCCACCGAGCATCTGCTGAGCCAGAGGCCAGCAGTTTTACTTCGTTATTTTGTCCGACCCCAAACCAGCCAAGACCGCAAGTATTTGGCTCAGGTGAAATGTTATGTTCAAAGAAAATAACCAAATATCCAAGAGGTTTGATTAATCAGCCTCATAGCTCAACCAGTTAGAGTGTTGAGAGGGATTCTTAGATCTGTACCCTCCCCGTTTGCGAATTAAAGGGGGCTCAGTAATAGGGTATGAAATCCTGCCATAAAACTCCATAAACAGATCATGATAGAATCTGGCCTTAACAACGCATTCAGTGATGAAAACCTTGATGAGAAACTCCAAATGATCTCCTCTGAGTATTTGATGGTCTTGAAGGGTTGAAGGTTAGTATTTTCCACCACAATAACGACATTTGACTTCGTTCTTCCACGGTGTTGGAAAAATATGAAGGGGGTAATTTCAAGAGAGACCCTGGATCTCAATAGTGACAATATCCATTAAATATTATGGTTCAAGTGTTTGTGACAAACTTGATTGCTGCTTACTGTAGGGAAGGCATATCGAGTCAAGCCTGCTCCGATTCCATGAGTTCACTCGTAGGTCCAAAACGATGTCAAACAGTGCAGATGTGAAATTGGGTACCTCCACATCAGGCCCCCTCTGCAAAACAATATAGAGAGTTAATTCAACCATGATTTTAATAAATTCGGGTCCAAACTTGTGATAGATAGGTATCTGAACTGTAGGGTGTGCGCAGAGGAAAAATAATTTATTATTATTCAAAAACATTTCGAAAAGCAGAAGGCAAGTTGAGTTACTAATTACAGTGCGATCTTCCTAGAAGACTGTTTACTGATGCAGCACATTTGGATGTACCATTCGCCTGCTAGGATGGGGAGGTAACATTCAGCTTCTGCCAATGTACCATGTATGTAGTGACCGGTTGTTTTGCAATGGGTGCAGACCGAATCTTTGGCAGAGCAATTAGTCCGGCGATACAACTAATCACTTCCACAGAAATAGGATTTTTTGCTTTCACGAGTGAGGCGTGCAGCACTACACTGAGCCGTCTCAGTAGTTGAATCGGGGTAGCAGGAAAATGTAGTTCTGGAATACATTTCAGAGTTCTTCACAGCTACCTCAATCGAACGTGTTGTTCAACTGCTTGAGTGAGTTTTAACGTTTTATTTTCCAAGAGGCGTTAGACAAGTGAAATCCTGCAAGAATGCGTCTCCGAATGTTCTCTTCCTTGTTAGTCTCAGCCGAAACAGCTTTAAACCCACAGTCTTTAGCGAGTTATTTGAGTACTTCGACATATTGGCCTACTGTCACAGAGGGAAGTTGTTTCCTAGTAGGCAGTTCATGCCGAGCGAAAATCTCATTTTTGCCTCTCACGTACAAAGCACCAAGTTTAGCTATGGCCCTGTCATAGGAAGAACAATCGTATATTTATGTGTTTGCAGAAATTAGGGGGAAGAAAATTGGCAAGTACCTTCATCAAATCTTGGTCTACAATTTCCATTTTCTCTGTAAAATTATCGAATGTGTGGAGGCAGTGAGCTTATTCCAGCGTTTCTTTCTTATAATAATATTTTGATCAGTACCTACCTACCTACTAATGTGATGAAGTTGGTGCGGGGAACGAATTGTAGAGCGAAAAGGGGTGACCCAGGGTATCAACAAGGAGAAAGTCATGTCAACCACAATGGCACCATGTTAGGTCCTTTGCCCCCTGGCGATCCTAACGGCGGACCTTGTTAATCCGGAACCCCATTAAATTACAACAAACTGGGGTACAAACATACTAATGTAAACTTGTAAATTTCTAGCAGCCCAATAATATGTATACGTAAAATAACTAAAACAGTAAGCACTTGATTAATTTTTTATAACGTTTAAATTATCTAGGTAGTATCTTGGTATTATCTATTACTTACTGGATGTGAAGAACTTGGTTCAGACGTAGATGGACCATCAGATTCCATTACCAAGCAAGCTTCTTCAGCGTTTGCCGATCGATCCAGAACCACGAACAAGGAAAGCTCAAAAAAGAAAGCTCCTACAATGGTGCGGATGTTACGGGCATATTGTCCTATTGATATATCAAGTTAACCAACACTGATTTAAGCCTAGAATAAACAAGGGCTAGTAATAATGTTTGAGTTTCAAAATAAATTATTTACTAACAAAAATACAAACACTATAAGCATAGGTATATTATTCTGTTTCTTTCCTTCCTTCTGTTTTGTGTGTGTGTGTGCACAGAGTGAAGAAGAACATGATTGATTGTGTGTAGGTGATTTTCCTGAGTTCTTCTGTCTCCAGCACTCAGTAAAAGAGAAAGAGAAGTCTCCTCCGCCCTCCATGGTTCCATAAAGGTTTGTTCAGACAGACCGTTCTGAACGCAGTTCTTAGAACGGCGTTCCGAACAGAATACCAGAGGTAGCAGGTAGGTACCATGAGGGAAATTGAAGGAATAATTAAGGAGCTTCGTTGCAAAGGTGATAAATGCCAAAAAATGAAAAATTGAGCTGTTTATCGCATTTTGTGGTAAAAACCAATGCCAATTTTCTAAGAAAGATTCTGGTAGGTATTGCATCAGCAAAGGTAAATTCCATCAAATATCAATTTCTCACGCCCTGATTGTCTGATCTTGCTCGAATTCGGGGATTTGATTTGAGCATTCCATGCACATGCGCAAACTTATTTTTTATTGTGATAAACAATACAGTCAACAAAGAATTTTATTTTTGATTAGAAGACATTTTTTGAATTACCTACACAAGACTTCGATGCAGAATAAGCACTATTGAGGTAAGGTGCCACTCAGTCTGTCACAAAGGTGTTGACGCCAGTCCAGATTGAGTATTAAGCAAAAATTGCTTCCTTCTTTCAAATTCAATTGAATCAATCGAGTTTCCCTAGTGACAACAGGAGTTCCAGGGGCCATGAGAATCGATTTTTGAAGAGTTTCGGGGACCCCAGGGGTCGATTTACTATCCTTTGGGACTCCTTGAGGCAATGATCCTCCTGAAATTGAATTAACTTCTCCAAGATCGAAGTAGGGAGTAATTGGGAATCCTATCGGTGGCTGTGGGATGTCATAGGGCAGCTTCTGCTCACAAATGTGCAGAAAATTCCAACGAATCTCTCACATAATACGACCTTGGTTCGGATAGTTTTTTTGGCAATCCACCCTTCTTTCCAAGAGCCCTTTCCTTGGATGTAAATGGGCTGGTTTTCAAGGTAGACCTTATCTTTTGAGGCTATGTTATCATGATATGCCTTACTTCGAGTCTTCAGCCTTTCCATCATGAAACGAATCTCTTCATCTGGCACCAAATTTTTATAGGTTGATCAACTTCAGTAAAGGAGACCCAAGGTGGCCAACGTGCTTCAGCCTCTACAACACCTCATTCCCCTGGACACTACGATACGGGATACAAGCAGGATCAACTGGACCCAGGAAGATAAACAACACTTCCTCAATGTGAAACATCTCATGTCATCATCGGGCACATGTAAGACCCATCTGAACCACTGATTCTCCACAAAAACGCATTGGACTATGCTGTCAGAGTTGCTCTGCACTACAGAGATGGCACAACCCTTCACCCGCAAGGGTTATTTCCTAATGGTCTGAACAACACCAGTACAACTACTAGGCCTACAGGGAACTGCTCTTGATCTACATGGCCATAATTCACTTCGACCAGATCATCAAGAGATATGGCCTCATCTTCTACACTGCCAACAAGCCTCTCATGACCTCCTTAGCATCCATGTCCAACACAATACCTCTCACATGAACCTTCATTTCCGATTAATCTCGGAATTCAGTTGACATTAGCTACAACCCCGAACAGTGCTACATACTGGCAAACTTTTTGTCCCGTGCGTTCACATCAGTCACAGATTTCACCCCCCTTCATGGTAGACTGGATCTGGCAACTACAATGTAATGATCTTCACCTTCATGCAATTCAGCTGACTGATTGATATCAACAGCAATCCACTGTTATGGTACATGACTGATGAATCCCCTTAACCCTAAACCCCGTCTTCGCTGTGTGCTGTCTTATTCAACCACATCCATGGGTTGTCACACCCAGGAATCAAAGCTACAACCTCTCTCATTAGAGTCAGGTTCTATTGGCCTAACCTGATTTCTTCTGTCCAGCGTGCAATCAAGCCAAGATCATCTGCCACATCAGGGCCCCTCTAAGCACCTTTCCCAACAAAGCACCAATGGAACACATCGACATAGTTGGCATCCACATTGTACAAGCCACATCAACTGCGAATCAGACACACCCAGCCGATGGCTCTCACTCCAAGTTCAGGCCAGAAGAGGCCACTAATGCTGCAGCCTCCCTTTACTCTGCCAGACGCTCCATCCCTTGACCCCACTGGGGAGACCCCAGAATCTCTTTTTCTTTCAACTTGGCTATACATTGGAGGAACGTGGAACACGAATCATTTCAAATTTTAACTTTATAGTTTGAATTACAAATAACTTAGCTCTGGATCTGGGGGGATCTTGATTTCACGATTTGTTTCTCGATGTTTCAAGGGTTCTCCATTCCGAATTTCAGGTTCATAGGATAACAGCAAAGAAATTTGATCTACCGCTACTTTAGTCTCGCATAGCAAAGAACATAGCTCCAGATCTCAACCAGCTGATCTGGGGGGCTCTTGATATCATGATTTTTTTCTAGATGTCCCAAGGGTTCCCCATTCCAAATTTCAGCTTCATACTTTGAAGAGTGTGGTGAAAACCACCCCCTCTTTTCAACAGCCCTTTTCAGGGCTACCAAAAAGAGGTAGACACAACACAAAAATATTTATAAGACGTCAAGTTACAACTCCGTCAAACAAAATATTTCACCAGAGAGAAAATACGAATTTCTCTCTCAAAAGTGAAATATTAACTAATAACATACAAGGCGACCTCCCTAGACACTTACTGGGCGAGAGAGATGCGACAAGTATCTCGAACCAAGTCGCCTTGAACGAGAAAACTCAAACAGAAAATCAAACGTCCTCTAAAACTAACAAGGACAATTCAAACAAGCCTACTCGCCAATCAGAAACACTGATTACACGAGAGACAATAGGCGAACCAACCAAGAGGCGGCAAGCAACCACCTCTGGTCCAGCAGCCACCCCGGGGACCCCGTCTGAACAACGGACGCAGAGAAAGCACCCGAGGTCCCCGTCTAAACTCAAGGTCGTCGGCTCCGCGACGGACGCTCGTAAGCCACCCCCGGGGACCCCGTCGCAGCAACGGACGTGGGGAAACCACCCCGGAGGACCAGCTCAGCTATCATACTCGCAGATACTGAGAAAACAATGTGCGAGCCAATGAGATTACACAGTCGAATTAACGAAATTAAGCGGACCAATCAGGAGGCGGCAGGAGGCGGCCACCTCCCTATAATTACCCCGCTCGGAGCCCTCCGAATTCATTCTACTCTCCGCTCTCGACGACTACACCTCGAAGTACGAAGATTTCTACACGCTCTACGCTGACGAACCTTCTGCTCCCGAGTTCATCTCAAGAACGGCTTCCTACTGCTTTCTACAAGGCCTACCTTCTCTCCACACAGATCTCGCATTGGCATCTACGAGTCCAGTGATTATTCATCCTGCTCATTGCCCAACGTAGTTCATCTGTCAGGACGCCACCCGGTACATCTATTGATATTCTCTTTAGATCGTACGCCCGCTGGGACGTTCCTAGTCGTGTCGCCCGGGTTTCGTAGCACTAGGCTCGTCACCGACCGCTGTGGGCACGCCGGTAAATTACTCAGCTCATACGCTCTAATTTACCGTCCAAGGAAGTCTTTTTCAAGACTACAAGGTAGGACCCTGACATACGAGCAAAGGAAAGAAGCTCTGTCAAGCGAGTCCACCTTCTAAACCCTCTATTTCTATACATAGAGGCATCGAACATGAGCTAATAACTCGGATATTTCGATGGAACGTCGGCCGTCCTATTTCCTCATGCAAGGGGAGGTAGAACACGGCGCGGCCGGGCCTCTTAGCCCACGCAGCGCTACCTACCAGCTGCCCGGCCAGTCCGCCGTTCCTAGCGACGGCTCAAGGCTCGATCCTCGCGACGAGATCGCCTTCTCACCTAACGTATTCACGAAGGAAACGTTAGATCAAGCCTCACCTATACAAAAGTTCGAGGATACCTTTCAGACCCGCTCTGAAGTCAATCATTATGATTCGACAAAGATTTCCGAATATCCACGATATTCGACGCAAGGCTACCCGGCCGATCCGAGTGTCAAATACACTCCAAATGTACAAAAAACAAAGGATACTTTTCAGTACCTCAACCAAGCTCAACATATTCCTCCTACAGATATAAATCTTAGGCCGGAATATTACAAAACGGCTCAGTACCAAACTGATCGAACCCAGCACCCACTATGCGAGCCCAGTGCTCCACGCGGCTGCGACACGAACTATCTCTCAGTTCATCCCGCCAAGCAAGCCGACCTTGACGGTTTCGCTCACATTCCTTACAGGAATAACCCAGGGACTAACCCGCATAATCAGAATATAAATGTCCCACTTGGTCTACCTACACCAAGTAAAACATATTTAAATCCACTACAAATGGTGACCCCGCCTTTGAACAGGCTTAACACGGAGCATTTTGTTCCCTCTTACGAAGCTAGTGGATTTCAGGGAACCACTGCGGGCGTGCGACCCCCGCCGGGCCTCTACGCCCCACATCTCACTCAACAACCCTCTACACAAAGTGGCTTTCGAGCACTTTTAGAGGAGATGGGAGATTATCAAAAACCAATCTTCCAAAAGAAGAATATCGATCGTGCACTCGCCGAGTTCGATCAATACTGCGTGCGAAAACACCTGAGAACGCAGAACGAATGCTTCTCAGCTATATACAAGTGGGTACCAGAAGAAATGAGGGAAGCTATCGACTCAGCTTACCTCACGGCACCCCACGCACCTTATGAAGAGGCCAAACAGCGCCTACAGCGAGAATACGGGTTGTCCTTACAGGACAGGCTCCTCGCACTCGAGGACCCCGCATCTCTCGCCAAAAAACCCAGCACCAAGTACCACGAAATGTACTCTAAAGCTGTTGGGTACTTCTCAGAGGCTCTGATCACTCAAAAGTGGATCGAAACTCTACCCATCGAAGCACGAGGTATGGTCGCAGCTCAGCCTACCACGACCGCCCGGCTCGACCTAGCTGATACGCTACACGCGTACAAAACAGAGAATACCTCTCTCAACATACGAGGAGTAGAATCTACTCCGAAACCCATGAAAACTGGTTTCAAAAAGGCCCTCTCACAACAAGCTGAGTTCAAACCCCAACCAGTAGAGAGTAGGCCTCACAAACCGACGGCCTATGTCTGTCGAAACCACGCACGTTTCGGTAGCGAAACTCGCAAATGTGCAGACCCAGAACACTGCACTTGGAAGGCAAACACTGCTTCCAAAACTAGCAAAAAGGCAGCGACTATAAGCCAGCCTAAAACCTGGGTTTCAAACGAAAATACTCAGAGATCGGTACAAGAAAGTACCGTTCCAACCTCCGACGTAGAGAGTTCGGAAAACGAATAACTGCCAGTGTATCTGAGCCTATACACCGGCAGTCTACTGAGTATAAAAGGCTTTTTTTCAAGTGCAAACTAAATGGCACTGAATTTCTCATCGACACGGGAGCAGAAGTGAACATTCTGCCCCACAATGTCACCAAAAAATTGGGCTTAAAAATTCGTAAGTCCAACGTAAAGCTCACAGCAGCTAACGGAGCCCCTATAGACACACTAGGGCGAGCTGACACGACAATTAACATTGGCCTCGGAGACATGACCACCGATTTTATGATCACGAAAGTTGATCTAGCGATCCTCGGTATACCATTCCTCGAGTCTTGGGATATCGGAATACGGGTCAAACACAAATACATTTATAAAGATAAAATAAAAAGCTATGCCGATCAAAAAATAGCTGCAGTCATGAACAAAAAATTCACTGACGAACAAATAGCAGCTACTATCCCTCATCGTGACAACAGCCCTCAACCAGAGGACGTGCAAATCACGGAGGACGAAAACATTCGCTCTATCATTGAAAAATACAATGATAAAATGAGCAAACTTCAAGGAAAGTGGAAAAACAACGGGGTTTACCACCGTATAACCACGGAAGGAACACCAGTACACTTCCGAGCAAGACCCATGGCGGGCGAAAAACGGGCTCAAGTCAAAAGTACTTTTGACAAAATGCTTTCCGAAGGCATAATTGCACCATCAGATTCCGAATGGGCATCCCCGTTACACTGTGTGCCAAAAAAAGACGGGTCATGGAGAATCACCGGCGACTACCGTTTCCTGAACGCGAAAACGAAGAAAGACGCCTACCCTCCTCCTCACATTCGCTCTTTCCAAGCGAATTTACATGATACACGAATCTATTCGACAATAGATTTAAAATCGGCATATTACCATATTCCGATGCACCCAGATGACGCTCATAAAACTGCAATTATTACACCTTTCGGTCTTTATGAGTTTAAGAAAATGAGCATGGGTTTGGCCGGAGCGGCTCAAACATGGCAAAGATACATGGACAGCATCATGCGAAAATTTGATTTCGCATTTGTATACCTAGATGACATCCTGGTGGCTTCTAAAAATTATAAAGAACACATGAACCACCTCAAACAAATTTTTGACAAGCTAGGGGAACACGGACTTCGAGTAGGTTTTGATAAATGCATTTTTTCAAAACCTACCGTCGATTTCCTAGGTTTCACTATCTCGAAAGAAGGGATAATTCCTAAACGAGATAAAATAGAAGCCATAGAACAATTTCCTAGGCCAATAGACGTACGAAGTCTACGCAGATTCCTAGGTATGTGTGGTTTCTACCGAGCTTGCTCAAGTAAATTCGCTCACACGGCACAACCTCTGTATGACTCCATTCAGTCAAACAAGAAAAAAATGACAAAACACCTATCGAATGGACATCAGAGAGAGAAAAAGCTTTCAACAGCTTAAAACAAGCAATGATTAAAGCTACATTACATAATATCGCTCATCCACACCCTACAGCAGAGTGGAGATTAGTCTGCGACGCATCCGACACACACATCGGAGCGGCACTGGAGCAGGAAATTACAGACAAACACGGCTCGAAATCTTACCAACCATTGGGATTTTTCAGTAAAGAAATTCCGGAACAATGGAAGAATAAAGCATCATTCGACAAAGAGATGTTCGCCGTTTACCAAGCTTGCATTCATTGGCACAATGACTTGGACGGCCGATCTTTTCATATTTGTTCAGATCACAAGCCTCTGCTAGGCACGATGCTTAAGAAAAATGCACATTTTTCTAAAATGAGATTAAGATGGCTAACATACATCTCTCAAATGACGAGTGACATTCGTCATATACCCGGAGAGAACAACGTCGTCGCCGACGCACTCTCCAGACCCTTCGATCCAGTTGAAATTCAAACAAAATCGATTTCAACCCAAACTGACGAGGGTCCACCCATAGCCGAAATTTCGCAAATTACGGCTGCAATAGAGTGCAATCTTCTACTGCACATTTCAAATGCACAAATTCGTTCTCCCCCTAACGCAGAGGACAAATTGAAACTCACAAAAGTTGAATTCCCTCAAGGAGAAATTTGGTGTAACCTAGATCTAGGACACCCTAGACCTTATATTCCAAACGAAATAAGGCAAGAAATAATCAGCCAAATTCACAATTTGGGACACCCAGGTATACACTCTACAGTGTATAAAGTTAAACAAAGATATTTTTGGCACGGACTCCGTGCAGATGTCTCCAACTGGGTCCGAGCGTGCGAAACTTGCCAACGAGCAAAAATCACTCGCTCCGTGAAGCTCCCTTACTCCGAATTTGAAACGGCTAACAAATTTTCACATGTACACGTTGATATTACCGGACCCTTACCTTTAGCTAAAGGAGGGAAACGTTACATTCTAATGATGGTCGATAGAGCAACGGGTTGGCTAGAAGCAGTCCCTCTTAACAACATCGAAACAGCCACGATCACAAACGCCTTTATCAATATTTGGGTAGCTTCAAAGGGCGTACCTAAATACATCACAAGTGATCAAGGCACACAATTCGAATCAGATCTATTTAATTCCATTATGGAACGTCTCGGAGTAAAACATACTCACACGTTACCATACAAACCGTCAACAAACGGAATGGTAGAACGCAGAAATAGATCTTTGAAAGAGGCTCTCAAAGCACAAAACGAAAATTGGCTCGACGCACTTCCAAAAGTTCTACTCGCCATGCGTACGGCAGTAGACCCAGCAACGGAAACTACACCGTTCCAAAAAGTTTACGGAATTGACGTACCACTCCCAGGAGACATTTTCGTAACTTCTACAAACCTTTCTGAGCCTCTCTTCTTCCGGCCTACACATATTAAACATAATAATACGAAGTATGCCGTCAACATGCCCAAAAACTTGGATACATGTACACATGTCTATATCAGAGTGCCCACACAGCTCTCCTCCCTGCAATGTCCTTACACGGGACCATTCAAGGTTATTAAGAGAGATAAGTTTTCGGTTACAGTACAAATTGGCGAACACACGAAAAAAGTTCCCAAACAACAAATAAAACCGGCTTACACTCTAAACTCGGACGAAGCTGTGTCACGAAACCAAAATCAGGCAGAAAATAAGGAGAAAACTCCCCGAAAATCCGCCAGAGGGCGCGTCCCCTCTACCAAATTCGACGAGAAGTGGGTGACTGCACTCGAAGCAGGCCACGCCCACTTTTCTCGGGTAGGAACAGTGGGAGATATAAATATGGAACACCCCACGCCAGGAGCTCATACCAACTTTGACCATGGCAGCTTCCACTCCTACAGAGCAGATGATCACAGAAGAAGTGGAGAATCTCCTCCTAGCCGAGGAAATTCCGGCAACCATCAGCCCACTACCGCCTTCGCCAGAAAAGAAGGCACCGACGGACGCCAGCGCTTCGAAGGTGGTGTGGAAAACACCGGCCGCATACGCGACGACCGCTACACCCGCTCCGCAGCTGCCCAGGGCTCCACCCGCTCACCAGCTCCCCACGGGTCCACGAAAGTGGATCAGCTCGGGCGACGTGCCCGTGCCTCGGTGGGACGAGATGAGCGCAGCGGGGTGGACGGAGCCGGAACGAGCACCTCCGCAACAGCCCAGCCGCGGCCGCGGGCCAAGCCCTCGCGGGTTTGGCTCCCGTCGGCAAAGCTCGGGCCGGCCACGGCCGCCCCGCGGCGCTCGTCGAAACCGGCGAGGCCGGGGCGCACCCCAGGCGCGGGACGCGAGGCCTGCACCTCCGCCTCCGCCCCAACTGGTGAGGGTTTCATACGGAGAATTCCGTGTGGACCTCCCAGTTCTCCCCAACCGGCGTCGTCGTTAGTAACACGACGTCTTGGGGGGCGCCTGTGGTGAAAACCACCCCCTCTTTTCAACAGCCCTTTTCAGGGCTACCAAAAAGAGGTAGACACAACACAAAAATATTTATAAGACGTCGAGTTACAACTCCGTCAAACAAAATATTTCACCAGAGAGAAAATACGAATTTCTCTCTCAAAAGTGAAATATTAACTAATAACATACAAGGCGACCTCCCTAGACACTTACTGGGCGAGAGAGATGCGACAAGTATCTCGAACCAAGTCGCCTTGAACGAGAAAACTCAAACAGAAAATCAAACGTCCTCTAAAACTAACAAGGACAATTCAAACAAGCCTACTCGCCAATCAGAAACACTGATTACACGAGAGACAATAGGCGAACCAACCAAGAGGCGGCAAGCAACCACCTCTGGTCCAGCAGCCACCCCGGGGACCCCGTCTGAACAACGGACGCAGAGAAAGCACCCGAGGTCCCCGTCTAAACTCAAGGTCGTCGGCTCCGCGACGGACGCTCGTAAGCCACCCCCGGGGACCCCGTCGCAGCAACGGACGTGGGGAAACCACCCCGGAGGACCAGCTCAGCTATCATACTCGCAGATACTGAGAAAACAATGTGCGAGCCAATGAGATTACACAGTCGAATTAACGAAATTAAGCGGACCAATCAGGAGGCGGCAGGAGGCGGCCACCTCCCTATAATTACCCCGCTCGGAGCCCTCCGAATTCATTCTACTCTCCGCTCTCGACGACTACACCTCGAAGTACGAAGATTTCTACACGCTCTACGCTGACGAACCTTCTGCTCCCGAGTTCATCTCAAGAACGGCTTCCTACTGCTTTCTACAAGGCCTACCTTCTCTCCACACAGATCTCGCATTGGCATCTACGAGTCCAGTGATTATTCATCCTGCTCATTGCCCAACGTAGTTCATCTGTCAGGACGCCACCCGGTACATCTATTGATATTCTCTTTAGATCGTACGCCCGCTGGGACGTTCCTAGTCGTGTCGCCCGGGTTTCGTAGCACTAGGCTCGTCACCGACCGCTGTGGGCACGCCGGTAAATTACTCAGCTCATACGCTCTAATTTACCGTCCAAGGAAGTCTTTTTCAAGACTACAAGGTAGGACCCTGACATACGAGCAAAGGAAAGAAGCTCTGTCAAGCGAGTCCACCTTCTAAACCCTCTATTTCTATACATAGAGGCATCGAAAATGAGCTAATAACTCGGATATTTCGATGGAACGTCGGCCGTCCTATTTCCTCATGCAAGGGGAGGTAGAACACGGCGCGGCCGGGCCTCTTAGCCCACGCAGCGCTACCTACCAGCTGCCCGGCCAGTCCGCCGTTCCTAGCGACGGCTCAAGGCTCGATCCTCGCGACGAGATCGCCTTCTCACCTAACGTATTCACGAAGGAAACGTTAGATCAAGCCTCACCTATACAAAAGTTCGAGGATACCTTTCAGACCCGCTCTGAAGTCAATCATTATGATTCGACAAAGATTTCCGAATATCCACGATATTCGACGCAAGGCTACCCGGCCGATCCGAGTGTCAAATACACTCCAAATGTACAAAAAACAAAGGATACTTTTCAGTACCTCAACCAAGCTCAACATATTCCTCCTACAGATATAAATCTTAGGCCGGAATATTACAAAACGGCTCAGTACCAAACTGATCGAACCCAGCACCCACTATGCGAGCCCAGTGCTCCACGCGGCTGCGACACGAACTATCTCTCAGTTCCTCCCACCAAGCAAGCCGACCTTGACGGTTTCGCTCACATTCCTTACAGGAATAACCCAGGGACTAACCCGCATAATCAGAATATAAATGTCCCACTTGGTCTACCTACACCAAGTAAAACATATTTAAATCCACTACAAAGAGCAAAGAGAATGGGTCCGCCGCGATTTACCTACCTACTTTAGCCTCCTTTTTCCGTGAAATTATTTTGTGACCATATTTTGTAACAATTTTCCTTTTTAGGTGGTGGTTTAGGAGGTGGTAGTTACCTACTTTGAAATGCAAGCAAACAAATTTTGAGAGAGGTAAATTAGTTTCCTTTTTTTTTCTTGTAAAAAATTGTTCAATTTGATGGTTATTATTGAAAAATGAACAAAAAACTATCTATATTGTACTACTTACAAACTAGAGTACAAAATTATCACTTCCATTTAGTTGTATGCATATTTAACGTTGAAACTTTGCTCCTATGCCACTGATCGGAATTAAGGAATTCCAATTTTAAATTTCATGAAGAGTTTATGTTTTGTGCCTCTGCTACGCACTGGAAATTCAAATTTTCAAAAAAGTTCACGACAGTGATATTTAGCAAACGTAACTCTAGAAGAGGGCAACATAAGTTGGGTTTTGGATATTCAATAGGTATTGGGGGACGCCATGGGGCCAAGGAAGGGTTGAAGGAGCGACGCCATGGGACTGTTGCTGACCGCTGGTAGGATAGGAGGGGACACTCATAATTAACTTGTCAACCTGTACCTCTCTATTTGAATTTTCCTGAAAACCTTAACATTTTTGGGTTTTAAAGGAAGATGTGAAAAACCATTTTTCTATCCAAGATATTGATTCTGAACGTAAATTAGTTGAATCCGGAGGGAACAATCATGAATTTTTGAAAAAATAAAAAAACTAACATGGTGGGTGAACGGGGGGGGGGGGGGGGGGGGGGGGGGGGTAATAAGATTTAGGTACGGGATCCAGACTCAAAACGTTTAATAACGTAATATGATAAGCGGTAAAGTGGGAGAGCAATTAACTTGTACGGGAGGCAGAAAAAGACAATGAATTTTCCTTCATCGTCCTCAGGACGGGAAGGGCGCTAGTGAGTAATGCAGTGTTTACAGTATGAAAAGTTCTTAAACAATTTGCAATTTCAACTTCACAATTTCACAGCACCTTCGGGAGCTCAAATCGTATATTATTACGGGATGATCGGGAAAATAGGAATTATCAGGGTTCCGTCATGAAATATGTAAAAAGCGGGATCAAAACATTGAGCGACATTAGCGCTCTGTCGGAAGTTTGGGAAGACAACACACCAACTCCATCTCAAGCCCTGGCGGGAGAATACAAATTTGGTTAGGGCCAAACAGTGGATGAACATCCAACAATTACAACCACACAATTATCAACTTTGCCTGAAAAGTTCACCTGTAAAATGTCCTTAAGGAGGGACGTTTGACGGTGTTTCAAAATGAAAATAATAATGTGTATTGCCGTCGAAAACAACAAGACAATGGGGGCAGGCCGGATTCAAATCGCGATCGCATCAAACATGGGGGAATGGGGTTTGATCCAATATAGATTAGTTGATGTGTATAGTCAGGTGGTCTGAATGCTCACAAGCTCGCATCTCAAAATTGCATAACATCAAGTAGTCAATCCCTTAGTGAAAATTCAGATTAGTAGGATATACCACCAGGTTCACAGCAATCGCGATTCGAATCCGACCTGCCCCGATTGTCAGACTCAGACTTTGCCCTGAGAATACGATGATCAAGGGAAATAATTTTATAAATACTTGTCACTTTTGATTGATAAATTGGATAGCTATGAGGAGGAACTATGGTAGATTTTTATTTCAGGACGTTATCGGAGGAAAAGTTCCTAAAGTAATCAAAACTGACGATTTTTTACTTTGCCCATTTGCTTTTACTTTGCCTGAATGGTCGGGATTGCATGGTGCTAGTAAGTAGTCCTGCTGACAGGTGCAAAATACTGTGTAAACCCAATTGGCGTCCAGTCAGTGATATGTCAGTCCAGTACACAGGCTTGATGTTTCTGACCAGTTCAGCGCCCCCCCCCCCTTCCCCCTCCGAAACCCAAGGTGGCTTGATGGAGTGGAAACGTGTGAATTAAATTTTCCAGTCCAGTTGGTCGTCCAGTCCAGTCTGAGCTCACTTATCAGTGGTTCTCTCATCTCTTGTTCAATCTGACGGAAATAATGCATAGTGAAAAATCACAATGAACATGAAGATAGTAAAGTTTGTAGAAGCCTTAAAGGAAAAAGAGTGTTTTTAACTTCCGAAATGATACCTACTCAAAACTAGAGCAAAATTTACTCGTATTTGATTAAGGGACTCTAATTATAATAAATAAATTATATAAATTTATAATTACGACACCAGCGAACTAGGTAAAACATCGTTATCTACATAAACGTAAACATTCCGCTTTTTGGAGATCGGCCAAAACGTGAAATGGACTTTGTAGTGGATTTATATATGTTCTACTTGGTGTAGGTAGACCAAGTGGGACGTTGTGAAAAGTACCCGTATCTTGGTTATGCGGGTTAGTCCCTGCATTATTTCCGAAGGAAATGTGAGCGAAATTGTCAAGGACATTTTGCTGGGTGGTTGAAACTCGCGGTTCGTTCATTGTTAGGCCGCGAGGGGCGCCAGGTTCGGTTCGAGCTGTTTGGAAATGCGTATTCGGGTGCTGAACCGTTGTGTAATATTCCGGCCTTAGATTTATATCTGTAGGAAAGACGGAATGTGTTTGATTGAAGTACTGGAAAGTACCGTTTGGTCCGTGCGGTGTGTGCAGGAGAGGAGTGTGTTTAACACTCGGATCGACGGTGCGATCGTGAGATGAATATTTAGTATATTCATGGGTAGAACCGTAAGAACTACCTTCCGAGAGATTCTGAAAAGAATCCTCGATCTCTTGCGTGTGCACGGGAGTAGCTAACAAACTTTCTGACGGTTTATTAGGTAAAGCTGCGATCTCGTCAAGAGGTGCGAGCTTTGGGCGTGGAGCTGGCCCGGGTAGTTTGTCACTACGTTTTGAGTGAGAATCGAGTTTCGGATAAGGAGCTGGAGCAGGGCCGACGCCTGTCCCCTCGCCAAGTTCTTTTCCCTCGAACCCGAGGAAATAAGATGGGCTTCGCTCCATCGAGATATCCGAGTGTGTTCACTCGATAGAAACAAATACCTTTCCGTTCGGATGAAGGATTTATGTAGAGGAGGGACTCGCTCGACAAAGCTCTATTCCAGCTTGATGTCGGGGTCCTCTCCGAGCCTTGATAAAGGCTTCCTTGGACGGTAAATTGGAGCGTATGAGCTGTGCAATTTCCCGGCGTACCCCTCGGGCAATCAAGAGCCGAAGGCTGCGAGATTCGGGTGATACGGCTCAGGCCTCCCTGCGGACGCGACGTTTTAGACGAAGTCTTAAACGTGCCGGGTGGGGCCCTGACTGGAGATCTACGTTGGGCAATGAGTAGTGCAATGACTAGACTCGTAGATGCCAAGAAGATCGAGAGAATCTGTGAGGAGGAGAAGATATGCCTTTCTGAGTCTTGAAATGCGTGTAGAAACTTCGTCGAGAGATGAGAAGAGTCGTCAGCGAGAGCAGAAGGTGGAATGAATACGGAAGGCTCCGTGCGGGGTATTTATAGGGAGGTGACCGCCTCCTGCCGCCCCCTGGTTGGTTCGTTTAATTTCATTAGTTCGCCAGGTGTTCTCTTATTGGCTCGCATAGAGTTTTCTCAGAATCTGTGAATATGATAGCTGAGTTGGTTTGCCAGCCTTGCCCTTGTATTTCTTAGAGGTCGATTGATTATTTCCTTGGGCTGTTGTTTTCAAGACAACTTTTGTGGGTTGTCCTGACGAACCCTTCTCCTGCAGTGGGTGTTTGGCTTGTTGCTTATTTGTGAATATTTCGTTCGTGAGTGAATATTTCGCATATTCTCTCGGGCGAAATATGTTATTTTGTTGAGTTGTAACTCGACGTCTTTTATATGTACTTGTATCGTGAGTACTTCTTTTTGGTAGCCCTGAAAAGGGCTGTTGAAAGGTTGTGGTGGAATTCACCACAGGCGCCCCCCCAAGACGTCGTGTTATCAACGACGACGTGCTCGGGGGAGAACTGGGAGGGAAACCCGGAATTCTCCGTAGGTTACCCTCACCAGTTGGGGCGGAGGTGGTTGTGCAGTCCTCCCGCCCCGCGCCGGAGGGGACCCCCGGCCTCGCCGGTTGCGGCGAGCGCCACAGGTTGGCCTCCCCCGACCTGAGCCCTGCCGACGGGTACCAAACCCGCGAGGTTTGGGCCCGCGGCCGCGGCTGGGTGGTTGCGGTGAGGGCAGTTCGGGTGAAGACCACCCTGCTGCGCTCATCTGGTCCCAGCGAGGTACGGGAACATCTCCCGAGCTGATCCATTTGGAGGGTGGACGAGCTGGGGACCTCTGCTCGATCCTTGGCATGGTCGGAGCCGGCTGTTGGCTGGTGCTGGGTAGGGGAGCCCTCCACACGACCTCTTTCAGCGCGGGCGGTTGCATTGGGGGGGTCGGAGACGGCGGGAGAGGTTCCAGCAGGGCTGGAGGTTCCTCGCAGAGGAGGAAGGCCTCCTCTTCTTCCGTGGACATCGCTTCGATATTTGTAGTCGGCTGTGTCATGGCTTGATTTGGTATGAGCTGTAGGCTGACTGCGCTCCGTATATATAGCCCCCACTGTTCCTATGCGAGAAAAAGGGGCGTGGCTACGTGTTTTGGTTTGGCAGCTGAGTGACGTCACCCAATTTTCGCCGAATTTGTTTGAGGGAACGCGTCCTCTGTCGGATTTTCGGAGGGTTTCCTCCTGTTTGTCCGAAATTGTGCTTCGTGCCGCCGTTTCATTGTCATCCAGAGTATATGCTGGTTTAATTTGCTGTTTGGGAACTTTTTTAAATTGTTCGCCAATTTGCACTGTGACAGAAACTTTATCTCGTTTTATCACTTTGAAAGGCCCTGTGAATGGGCATTGCAATGAAGAGAGTTGCGTAGGCACCCTTATATAGACGTGTGAACATGTATCCAAGTTTTTGGGCATATTTACAGCGTATTTGGTGTTATTATGCTTTATATGGGTGGAGCGGAAAAATATTGGTTCAGAAATATTCGTTGATGTAACGAATATATCCCCTGGAAGGGGTACATCTATCCCGTAGACTTTTTGGAAAGCCGTTGTTTCCGTAGCTGGGTCCACCGCTGTACGCATTGCTAGTAGTACTTTAGGTAGTGCGTCTAGCCAATTTTCGTTTTGAGCTTTGATCGCTTCTTTCAGTGATCTGTTTCTACGCTCCACCATGCCGTTTGTTGAAGGTTTGTATGGCAGTGTGTGTGTATGTTTTACCCCTAAACGCTCCATTATCGATTGAAACAGAGCTGATTCGAATTGTGCTCCTTGGTCGCTGGTAATGTATTTGGGAACTCCTTTGGAAGCTACCCAAATTTTAATAAATGCGTCAGTTATAGAGGACGTCTCAATATTAGTTAGGGGAACAGCCTCCACCCAACCTGTCGCTCTGTCTACCATCATGAGAAGGTATTGTTTTCGTCCTTTTGCCAATGGTAATGGCCCGGTTATGTCGACGTGGACATGAGAGAATTTCGTGGCCGTTTCGAATTCTGTGTAAGGTAGTTTAACAGAGCGAGTGATTTTGGCTCGTTGGCAAGTTTCACATGCTCTTACCCAGTTTGAGACGTCTGTGCGTAGTCCGTGCCAGAAATACCTCTGTTTCACCTTGTATACTGTAGAGTGTATACCTGGGTGACCCAAATTGTGAATTTGGCTGATTATATCGTGTCTCATGTCTTTTGGTATGTAAGGCCTGGGGTGTCCTAAGTCTAGGTTACACCATAGCTCCCCTTGTGGAAACTCAACTTTTGTAAGTTTCCGCGTGTCTTCTGACGTGGGAGGAGATTTCTTTTGTGCTTCTAGTACTTGAAGTAAAAGGTTGCACTCAACTGCGGCCGTTACTTTCGAAATTTCGGCTTCCGCCGGACCCTCGTCTGTCTGAGTTGAAATTGACTTGGTTTGAATTTCAACCGGGTCAAACGGTCTGGAGAGTGCGTCCGCCACGACGTTTTGTTCTCCGGGTATGTGTCGAATATCACTTGTCATTTGTGATATGTATGTCAACCACCTTAGTCTCATTTTAGAAAAATGAGCATTTTTCTTTAACATTGTGCCTAGTAGTGGCTTATGGTCTGAGCATAGATGGAAAGAGCGCCCGTCCAAGTCGTTATGCCAGTGTATGCAAGCTTGGTACGCGGCGAACATCTCTTTGTCGAAGGAGGCTTTATTTTTCCATTGTTCAGGAATTTCTTTGCTAAAGAAACCCAATGGTTGGTATGTCTTTGAGCCGTCCTTGTTTGTTATTTCTTGCTCTACAGCTGCTCCGATGTGAGTGTCGGACGCATCGCACACTATCCTCCATTCCGCTGTAGGGTGAGGATGGGCTATGTTATGCAATGTGGCTTTGATCATTGCTTGTTTTAAGCTATTGAAAGCTTCTTCCCTTGCTGTTGTCCATTCAATCGGAGTTTTGTCATTTTTCTTGTTTGATTGAATGGCGTCGTATAGGGGCTGAGCCATGTGTGCGAATTTATTAGAGCAAGCTCGGTAGAAACCACACATTCCCAAAAATCTGCGTAGGCTTCGTACGTCTATCGGTCGTGGGAACTGTTCAATGGCTTCTATTTTGTCTCTTTTAGGGGTTATCCCGTGTTTTGAGATAGTAAAACCCAAGAAGTCGACGGTGGGTTGGGCAAAAACGCATTTGTCGAACCCTACTCGGAGCCCGTGTTCTCCCAATTTGTCAAAAATTTTTTTGAGGTGTTCCAAATGTTCCTTGTAGGTTTTGGAAGCAACCAAAATGCCATCCAGGTAGACAAACGCGAATTCAAATTTTCGCATTATGTTGTCCATGTAGCGTTGCCAAGTCTGGGCAGCGCCGGCCAACCCCATGCTCATCTTTTTGAATTCGTACAGTCCAAAAGGGGTGATAATGGCTGTTTTATGAGCGTCATCGGGGTGCATCGGGATGTGATAGTATGCCGATTTTAAATCTATAGTCGAGTAGATTTGTGTATTGTGCAAATTGGCTTGGAAAGAGCGTATGTGAGGTGGAGGATAGGCGTCTTTCTTCGTCTTAGCGTTCAAGAAACGGTAATCGCCTGTGATCCTCCACGTCCCGTCTTTTTTTGGCACGCAGTGTAGGGGTGAAGCCCATTCGGAGTCAGACGGGGCGATTATGCCGTCTGTGAGCATTTTTTCGAAAGTGCTCTTAACTTGGGATCTTTTTTCAGCCGCCATAGGCCTTGCTCGGAAGTGTACAGGTGAGCCCTCGGTGGTTATACGGTGGTAAACCCCGTTGTCCTTCCACTTGCCTTGGAGCTTGTCCATTTGCCGTTTATAAATCTCGATTATTGAGTTAATGTTTTTATCCTCAATAATTCGTGTGCTATCTGAGCTAGGGCTGTAGTCCCGGTGAGGAATAGCCGCTTCGATTTGTTCATCAGAGAATTTCTCTTGTATGACAGCTGCTATTGTTTGGTCGGCATAGCTCTTCATATTTTGTCTATAAATGTATTTATGTTTGACTCTGATCCCGATGTCCCAGGACTCAAGGAAGGGAATACCTAGGATGGCTAGGTCGACTTTTGTGATCATGAAATCGGTGGTCATGTCACCGAGACCGATGTTGATCGTTGTGTTGGCTCGTCCCAATGTTTCGATTGGGGCGCCGTTTGCAGCTGTGAGCTTGATATTTGTTTTGAGAACCTTCAAACCCAGCTTTTTAGTGACATTGTGGGGCAGAATGTTCACTTCTGCTCCCGTGTCAATGAGGAATTCGGTGCCGTGAAGTTGACACTTGAAAAAGAGCCGTTTAAAATCTTTGGTCTGCCGGTGTATAGGCTCTGCAACACTGGCAGTTACTCGTTTTCCGAGCACTCGTTGTCTGAAGTGGGAACGGTACTCTTGGGTACCGGTTCTGGTGTAGCTTCCCTCGAAACTATTTTATGTTTTGGCTGGCTAATAGCTGCGGCCTTTTTGGTTGACTTCGAGACGGTTGGTTTCCAACCACAGTGCTGCGGATCCGCACACTTACGTGTCTCTGTGCCGAAACGAGTGTGGTTTCGGCAGATGTAGATGTTAGGTTTGTGAGGTTGATACTCAGTTTTTTGTGTAACAGACTTCTTAGGGCTTGAAGTGCTCGTTTTGTTGTTTGACTCGACTCCCCTAATGTTAAGGGAAGGAGTTTCTGATTTATACGCGTGTAGCGTGTCGGCCAGGTCAAGCCGGGCGCTGGTGCTTGCTTGTGCTGCGACGAGACCCCGTGCGTCGTTTGGCAGAGTTTCGATCCACTTTTGTGTGATCAATGCCTCCGAAAAGTACCCAACTGCTTTAGCGTACATTTCATGGTACTTAGTGCTGGGTTTTTTGGCGAGAGATGATGGGTCCTCTAGTGCGAGGAGTCTGTCTTGCATAGACAACCCATATTCTCGAGTTAGGCGTTTCTTAGCCTCGTCGTAAGGTGCGTGGGGTGCCGTGAGATATGCTGAGTCAATAGCTTCTCTCATTTCCTCAGGTACCCACTTGTAAATGGCGGAGAAACACTCGTTTTGTGTTCTCAAATGTTTGCGAATGCAGTACTGATCGAACTCTGCGAGAGCTCGATCAATATTTTTCTTCTGAAAAATAGGTTTTTGATAGTCACCTATTTCCTCCAAAAGTGCTTTAAAGCCACTTTGTGGAGAGGGTTGAAGTGTGAGATGTGGGGCGTAGAGGCCCGGCGGGGGTCGCACGCCCGCAGTGGTTCCCTGAAAACCACTAGCTTCATAAGAGGGAACGTATTGCTCCGTGTTTAGCCTGTTCAAAGGCGGGGTCACCATTTGTAGTGGATTTATATATGTTCTACTTGGTGTAGGTAGACCAAGTGGGACGTTGTGAAAAGTACCCGTATCTTGGTTATGCGGGTTAGTCCCTGCATTATTTCCGAAGGAAATGTGAGCGAAATTGTCAAGGACATTTTGCTGGGTGGTTGAAACTCGTGGTTCGTTCATTGTTAGGCCGCGAGGGGCGCCAGGTTCGGTTCGAGCTGTTTGGAAATGCGTATTCGGGTGCTGAACCGTTGTGTAATATTCCGGCCTTAGATTTATATCTGTAGGAAAGACGGAATGTGTTTGATTGAAGTACTGGAAAGTACCGTTTGGTCCGTGCGGTGTGTGCAGGAGAGGAGTGTGTTTAACACTCGGATCGACGGTGCGATCGTGAGATGAATATTTAGTATATTCATGGGTAGAACCGTAAGAACTACCTTCCGAGAGATTCTGAAAAGAATCCTCGATCTCTTGCGTGTGCACGGGAGTAGCTAACAAACTTTCTGAGGGTTTATTAGGTAAAGCTGCGATCTCGTCAAGAGGTGCGAGCTTTGGGCGTGGAGCTGGCCCGGGTAGTTTGTCACTACGTTTTGAGTGAGAATCGAGTTTCGGATAAGGAGCTGGAGCAGGGCCGACGCCTGTCCCCTCGCCAAGTTCTTTTCCCTCGAACCCGAGGAAATAAGATGGGCTTCGCTCCATCGAGATATCCGAGTGTGTTCACTCGATAGAAACAAATACCTTTCCGTTCGGATGAAGGATTTATGTAGAGGAGGGACTCGCTCGACAAAGCTCTATTCCAGCTTGATGTCGGGGTCCTCTCCGAGCCTTGATAAAGGCTTCCTTGGACGGTAAATTGGAGCGTATGAGCTGTGCAATTTCCCGGCGTACCCCTCGGGCAATCAAGAGCCGAAGGCTGCGAGATTCGGGTGATACGGCTCAGGCCTCCCTGCGGACGCGACGTTTTAGACGAAGTCTTAAACGTGCCGGGTGGGGCCCTGACTGGAGATCTACGTTGGGCAATGAGTAGTGCAATGACTAGACTCGTAGATGCCAAGAAGATCGAGAGAATCTGTGAGGAGGAGAAGATATGCCTTTCTGAGTCTTGAAATGCGTGTAGAAACTTCGTCGAGAGATGAGAAGAGTCGTCAGCGAGAGCAGAAGGTGGAATGAATACGGAAGGCTCCGTGCGGGGTATTTATAGGGAGGTGACCGCCTCCTGCCGCCCCCTGGTTGGTTCGTTTAATTTCATTAGTTCGCCAGGTGTTCTCTTATTGGCTCGCATAGAGTTTTCTCAGAATCTGTGAATATGATAGCTGAGTTGGTTTGCCAGCCTTGCCCTTGTATTTCTTAGAGGTCGATTGATTATTTCCTTGGGCTGTTGTTTTCAAGACAACTTTTGTGGGTTGTCCTGACGAACCCTTCTCCTGCAGTGGGTGTTTGGCTTGTTGCTTATTTGTGAATATTTCGTTCGTGAGTGAATATTTCGCATATTCTCTCGGGCGAAATATGTTATTTTGTTGAGTTGTAACTCGACGTCTTTTATATGTACTTGTATCGTGAGTACTTCTTTTTGGTAGCCCTGAAAAGGGCTGTTGAAAGGTTGTGGTGGAATTCACCACAGACTTTGGGACAAAATACCCATATTTCCCTTCTTACATCATACATAACGCAACGGAGGCATCTCCTTCAGTCATACCATCTGACTTTTCAAGACATCTATACTGCAACTGCTCACTTATTAATTGGATTAATATACAAGTATTTTTGTACGTTCATTGAAATATAATACGTATATTCTGCAGTTAAAATTATCTATCTGCATGCAGTAACGTGATTCAGTGACCGTTGACTAGCATTTTGAGGATATAGCATGTGCCAAAAGACAAAGTTTTAAAAATGTTTCCTCCTTTCGCAGGGTAAAGTTAAAATACACTTCGGGTTTCACATCTGCGTATAACAGAATCCGATAATGTTGGTTCCTAGCTCACAAGATAAGTAGGTACCTACCTAGGTATGTAGCTACTGTTTTTCATAAACTGCACGGAGAAGCGTTTTGGCTACATAATCAATAACAAAGTTACACAAATACTCCTTCAAAAAGAGTACCTACAATAATCCTCTATGTAAAGCACAGAAGGCACCAGATTTGACCGTAGCGTAGGTAGGTAGCGACTGGCGTGATGCGTCCTTTGCATTATAGCATTCGATTTTACAAATGACTCTGTTCGCATGACGATCAAGGCACCATTGTTCACTGGTTGCTGGTGTAATTTATCTAAAAACATTCAAGATAAATAGTTAGGTCTACTACTTAAGTATCTTATTTCTTCTGTAAACATGTCAGGTACATTTGTTGCAGTATATTTAAATTGACCGCCTAAAGGATATTATGCTGAACAACATTATGTGAAAGAATGGCTTGGTGTTATAAGTATTCACCAGGCAAAGTTTGTAATTGTGTGGATGTCATTGTTGATGTGCCATGAGGCATGATGGCTTTTTGAGTATATCATGATTGCTCCCTCCTAAATTAACTAATTCATGATCAAAATCAATATATTGGATATGAAGTTGGGTTTTCACGTCTTCCTTGAAAACTGGGAAAATTTAGAGAATTTCATGAAAATTCAAAAACGGAATTGAAAAAATTCGGCTTAGGCCCTCCTATAGTGTGGCTTTCACGGAAAACGTCAGTAGGGAGGGGGGGGGGGGCACAAGTTTTTCGTGAAATGTAAAATTAGAATTTCTAAATTATAAAACTGGTCTCTCCAAGAGTGTTTCCCATTATTTAATAATGAGAAACTTTCAGAAATCTTGAAATCCCATCCTATCATGGCAATGTGGTTTAAATATGTAAATAGGGCAGTAAATTACGATCGTATGTGGATAAATACATCAAATTATAAAAGATTTCACAAATAACGACTAGAAATGTGTATTTATCTTATCAGAAATGCAAAGATATATTTTCGATTTCTCGCTAAGCACAAATAGGGGTGTATACTTTACCTATTACAAACTTATATCGGTAGATTCATAATTAAAATAAGTAAATAAATTTGATTAACAAATTGAAGGTAGGTGAATTATGCTCCACAAATAGACACAGAGAAGTGTCTAGCACAAACTTTCAGGTACATATAACATTGTAGGTAGATTATTACTACAATACAAAAAATGAAAAACTAGAAAATTTGACTAGAAAAATTTAGGTTCTTCAACAGGAAGGTATTTGACTTTTTATCCTGCTGAACAAAATAGAGGGTGGCTACCTATTTTGAACGGAACAGGCAAATCCCATTCGTTGTGACATTTTTTATGCCCGAGGGGGCGGGGGGGATTGCATTTCGGAAAATTTTTCCATTTTTTGCCGAGTGACACTTCATTTTAGGGTAAAACCGGAATTGCAATGTCTTATTCCATTCTCGGATTAGAGCAGATGAACCTCAAAGAAGCGCAATTTCTTCCAAACATAGGTAGATAATTTAAGGAAAAAATCTGCTGGGGAGGGGGGGGGGGGTTTACCCCTTTGGGTAGTCCAACAATTTTTGGATTTTTTTCCTGATTTTTATTTGCTTAAAACTTGGTATCAGGCACCCAAAAACGCTCTCCAAGTTTTGCTTCGATATCTCACAAATTGAGGAAAGAAGATTGGAGGGGTGGGAGGGGGGTTACTTTTGGTACACTGTATAATTCTGATATTTGATACAAACTGGTAATATCAAAATACTCGATCCGAATCGACCAATACAGGTGATCAGTTATAGGAAGGTTCTGCTAGGCATGTTTCTCCATATTATCTAATTAAGGATCTCCCAAAAGCAGAGGGTACTTTGATAGATAAACATTCCAACACTACGTAAGTTTAGTTTAAGCCAAGTAAGGTCCAGTGATCTTAGCCTTTATGGTATGAATAAGTAACTTCAAAAAATCATGCATAATATCTCCAGTTACGAGTAATTCATAGTTGAATTGCCCTCATCAGTTTCAACAACAGGTCGTAAATTATTAGCATTCTTCATAGCATATAAAGTGGGTAAAATAAGCCTAAAAGCGTTTTTCACCAAACTGACATCTTCTGCAGTTGTGATCATCGATAGGATGGTGTTGAAATCCTCCTTTATTCCTAGTTTACCCTCTTCAATGGAATCGTTGGTGTTGCCTTCACTGATAACTACCTCCAAGTTTTCCAAAGGAACAGTTCCAACTTCTAGTTCCTGGTCACTCATGACAGGTTCTGGTAATGAATTGAACTTTGCATCTTCGGAAATAGAAGAGGAGACCAACCAAATGCAGACAGCATGAATGTGTTTACAAATTATTCTTCTGCTATCAAAGTCACTACACGTACATCTGTATGCGTGTGCACAACAGTCACAATCACTGCACCTCACTCGACACTGACACAATACCTCACTCTTTTCCACAACTTGGTTCTCAAAATCTCCACACTCGGGCTGAGAAACTCTCCACGTACAATCATCTTCTTGATCAACACTCATTCCAGCATTCAGTGCCATCCTATGAAGCGATTGGATTTCTTTCAACTTGACATTTTTGAAAGAAACACCCATAACACAATGATTAATAACTTCTAAAAGCAATTCACCCATCTTATAGACAGTCTTGTGCATTTTAAATCTGATGTAAACAGATTTGATAGTTCTGTACAGTTTCTCAAACATCGCATTTGCTTCATTTGTTTTTAGCGGGCGGTAACATCTCGCCCATGATGATGGACAGTTCATAAAATTATCACAAAAATAGGTTTGAAATTCTTGAGTGTCTTCACAGGCTGAAGTTATTCCTAATACTTCGTTAAGAAGGTCATTAAATTCCGAAATGCGAGGCGAATCCATCAATGACTTTAAGAGTTTATGAGTTTCGGGCTTTTTGTGCACAGATTTGACCAATTTTGCCAATGATCGTCGCCATTCGTAATCAACCTGCCATGACCCAAAAAGCTGGACACTTGGATTATTGAAAATTTTCTTCCAGGCATCAAATAAAATACTATTCCTTTCGTGAAAAACCAAACTAGGAGTGATGGCACCAGTTGAGGACTTGATAGTTCTTAAAAACTGTTCCAGGATAGCTGAATCCTTTCTATTAGTTATCAAAAGAGCACACGGGCTAGCACTTTTGTCTATTATACAGGCAACGTAGAACAAGTTGTATTCTGATGGTGATGTGGCCTCAAATGAATCTAAACTCACACAATCAGCTTTACTGAACAAATGTCTTTGTTTATCATTAAGAAGGCACAACATAAAATCATCAATGCCGATTTCAGGAATGTCACTGTAGGGTGATCCATGAGGTTTGTATAGGAGAACACAGCTGCGTCTTTTAGGATCATCCATCCAATCCGACATCTCACTAGTACTGTTGCATATGGCAGTCAACACACTAGAGTCCCTACTTATATTATATAAATCTTGCTTGGTAAGAAGTTTCAAGCGTCCAAGAATTTCAGGTGAATCTTTAATTTCTTGAAGAATATCATCCATTGGTATCTTCGTCTCCATTTTCTTTGCAATCGTCTCCTTTTCAGACTGTGTTAGTTTCAAGTGAACAGCATCACAGCTGTGCCCAATGTGAGTGGGTTGGAAATTCAGGAACACTCTATCTGGAATACCAAACACTGGAAGTTAACACCAACCTACGAGTACTTATTAAAGAAAAATGTATATTGCCACCGGTTTTAGTAGGAAGACGTTTTTGGAGGAACTGAACTACTTAGTATCTTTAACGATGTTTCTCACCTCCTTCAGTTACCACAACTTTCATTCGAGCAGGGCAAAACGCATTCAACTTTTGGCTTCCCTGGCTTTTTTGATGTCGAACTCTATTGGATAACTTGCCACGGCACTTGCCAGATCTATGGCACACGTATATGTCCTTTTTGCCTCGAACGCATTTAAGTGGTGTAGTACCTCTGACCTTGACGAAAAGGGACTCAGTGTCTTTTTCAATCTGAAAACAAAATAAAATGGTAAAATCTCAACCCATCCTAAATATTACATTAACTGGTAGGTACCTGCAATTAATAAATCAACTGACTTTTTGTTTCCATTTAAAAAAATCCTCGCTACTCATGAAATCATGGGCCTCTTCCTTCATAGATAACCCATGAATATTTGTGAAGTGTTTGAAAAGGTCGGGGTAACCTTTAGCTGGTTGATCACACATAGGGCAATCGATTGATGTATTTCGATAAACTGAGGATTTGCATGAATCAATCGATCGAAGTTGTCCAGGATGTGCTCTGCCGTAGTGACGTGTCAAGGCTTTCTCTGAGCCAAAGGATTTACTGCAGGTTAGACAAGTCTTCTGAGCAGAAAGCTGAAAAGAAGCAAATATTAAAAATTACTAAGATCTGGTCTCAATATTAAAATACGTTGAGATAAGAACATATGTAACAGGTTAGCTATGTAAAATTTCACAAGGTAGGTACTAAAACAGTTGAAAGTTAAAAAGCAGCAATTGCTTTAAAAATAGATCCAGTCACACAGCACGGTCGTATGAGCGAAATTTCGTAAAAAATCAATTACTTTTACCTAATTCTGAAATTTGAGCACTTAAGAGAAATGGTTAATTCTACCAACCTTATGGCAAACAAACTGATGATATTCTCCGATTCAAATTGACTATGGATTTTTTCCTTTTGTACAGTTTTTATAACGTTTCCAGCAAATCCACAGTGAATCTGCAAAACCTCGTATGTTGTTTTTTCTATTCTTCGGTGAATAAGGTTTTGAGTTACTGAGTAAAACTAGGGTTTACTCACGTCCTCGAATCAAGAAAAATTGTTCATGCGGCTCCATACCTGCTCTGTAATCGTTTGTGATAACTTGTAGGTATGTGTGCAACCTGTAGGATGTGAAAGTAAGTTTGTTTTCCATCTCCTGTAAAATTTTGGTTTTTAAACATATGAGGTTTTACCGATTCACTGTTGAAATAATCATGAAATTTAAGTAGATTTTTTAGCATAATTTTGTGCATACATTTTTTAATAGTCATGTTTTCGTTCATTGACTTCTTTTGACTAAAATTCTGCTTAGAAAGACAAATTCAATGGTTTTAGGCGTTTTTAGCCATTTGAAGTGATTTTTTCAGCACAATTTTTTGAAAAGTGCTCAAAAAGTGCAGGCCAAAGAACTCATCCTTTTATTTCAAAATCTTTCCGAGGGAAGAACCCCCCCGTCAGTTCCGGTAGGTACCTACCTCTATTTCAAGAAAACACATCCATCATACACAATACATTACTCTAATTGTAATAAATGGGCTAAAAAATAAAAATAAATAAATAACGGCAAAAAGTATTAATTAGAAAATGTTTATCAACTGAACTAGAACATTCAGAAAATGTTGCACAAATATGTGCTAAAGTCGATAAAAACTGAAAAAATTCAGAAGTGTGCTATAAACCTACTTAGTATAGCAGAAAGTTATAAAGAGATTTTAGAACAAAAGATTTGGAAAAGTTGTATTTCTGCTGTAAAATTGATAGTTTTTGTGCACACAAAGTCCTTAAATTTCAAAACAGTTTCACAAATATTCGGAACAATTGTTCCTGCTGCTCTTTCTTCCCTCTCTATTTCCAATTATATTGTTAACTGCGATAAGGCACCACAAGCAATTTTTTTTACCTTCAAAGATCATTTCCCAAATTCATAGCTCATGAATGTTCATTTTTAACATTTTTTAACCCCCCCCCCCCCCCCCTTCAAATTTTATTGGTTTATGTCGTGCCCGAACTGTGGAACTTGTAATAAACAAAGTAAAAACCGACGGTCTGCACCCAGAAGCCTGTAAAGAGGAGAGGAAAGGACAACATGGTCGAGAGATGGAGAGTGACCCTATAAACCTGGCTGCGGGCTCCAGAATCACTCATTTCCTCGTCCAGACCTCAGTAGCCTTCAAAGGCTTTGGACTAATGTTCTAATTTACCTTTTCTGGCTGATAATTTATCCAACAGTGTCCAGGCTACTCTGGGGGAAATTATCAATCTCCATGTTCAGTTAGTATTAGAGGTCGTTTAAAGGGTTTTGTCAGTTAAGGTTTTACGACAGGCAATTTTCCAGTTCAATTTTCTTTTTCAACTCGCTACATCCACTTAGCATGAGTTCGGTTTCGCCAGACTCAGTTTCTAAAACTACTCTCGCACACAGCACACGACAGTTTACGTTTCAAAATGGGTAGAAAAAAATAATAAATTTAAAAAAAAAGAACAAATCTGAGCTATTTAGAGCTTTTTTTCGAAACTACTGGTTCAAAGTTTATGAAACTTGGATCAAAAATCACATACCTAGTTGGTCCTAGAACCTGGGCATGGATTTCGACCATCAATAAATTCTAATTCGGCATTAATTAAATTCTTAAGGATATTTAAGGGATGAAATGTTTTTGAAAAATTGAGAACTAGAAAACATCCGAAGAATAATGTTTTTATGGTTATCACATATCATCTCGAAGTGTTTAATGAAGCCAACACTTTGGATCGCGGTACGTTAATCCGTTCCCTCTTGCTCAAAGGGGGTAAACAATTTGTTTGTCTCCTATCTAGAGCTTTTTTCCGAAACTACTGGGCCGAAGTTGAGTCCAAAATCATATATGGGGTCCAGTTGGTCTTAGAAACTAACATGAATTTCGATTATCAATTGAATTCTAAAGGATAGAATTTATGGGCTGAAATATTTTTAAAAATCGAGATCTCGAAAACATTCAGAGTAATTTTTTTGTCATTGATAGATGAATCATCCCAAAGAAGCAAATGAAACCACCACCCTGGTCACTGATCACCACCCTCGTATAAGCTAAAACTATTCCACAGGAATTCTAACTTCTAAAAATCAAGTTTATTATAACTCCTTTCACATATAGATGGATTAATGATTTGTTGGTAGGTAGGTTTTTTATTTTATCACATTGATTTTCAGTAGTAGATAGGTACCTACGTCAATGTTGGTTATACTTGGATCAGAGGGACTAGTAAAGTGTAATGTTTTATTTAATGGCATTAATTTTCTCTCTGTAGGTTCCTATAACTACGTAGCCAAATTGATGACAAAGTCAGAGTTTTGCCCAACCACCAAGCCGCGTGCCGAATTCAATTAGGTACCTAGTTTGAGAGGCTCTAATCAGTCAAGGGACCTCTGAGACTAATTTTTTTGTTCATCGACAGTGATGAAATTTGAAATGGAGTGCTTTTGAACACATAGAATACATATTTGCAAGGTAAGGGAACGAGTTAATCAGCTGAGTGACCTCAGAGGCTAATTTCTTTCGTGATCTACCTACACTGCTGAAATTTAAAATACAGCGCCTTTGGAACTCCTTGATAACAATTCTACGAGATAATATGGAGAAAATCTTCTGTCAAAAAGACAAGAATAAAATTTGCGAACGCCAAATGTAATGCTGAGGGCTTCTTTGTCAATTTGACTGTAATTTTGTTCTGCTGTTGATAGTGTGCGACTGGCAAAACAAATTGGTCGCTCTGTACCGTGTTCCAACTTATGAGACAACACAGCTCCAATTCCTACTGGGCTGGATTCAGTTGCTAAGATCAACTTCTTATCAGGATCGAAATGAATAAGATCATCATCAGATACAATAGATTCCTTGATTTTTCTCATTGAGTTTTTACACTCATCATTAAAGTTAAATTTAGTCACTTTCTTCAATAATTCGTAAAGGGGATGAGCTATAGTGCTCAAACTTTTTACGAATTTGCCATAAAAGTTTACAATCCCAAAAATGATTTGAGCTCTGAAACATTTGCGGGTTGTTTTGTATAGAATAGGATCAACTTTGCCTTCACATTTTTTGAGACCATCTCTGGTAAGTTGAAAACCACACTTTTGGATTGAATTCTGAAAAAATTTAAATTTTCTCAATATTCACCCGTATGTCAAATTTAGACCACCTTTTGAATACTGTATCCAGCTGGCGGATATGTTCTTCTTTGTCCCTTGAAGCAATACAGATACGATTAAAAAAAATACAGCTATTCCTTCCAAAATATTTTCAATGGTTCCTTGCCAAATGGCAGGGGCGCTTGAAATACCAAGAGGATATCATCCACCGGAAAAAATAACGATTTGACACACAGCAATATATACTCAGTTGAATATTGAAAAACAATATATAGTTGAAAGTAAAGTTGAATTGAATATGCATGCTTTTCTGCAGTTTTTTCATTTCCCCCTTTACAGGAGTACTTTGTATATACATTTCAAGATGGCACTATAATGGCCGCTGGGGGCGGTAGAACGTAGTAAAATCAGTTTTATTTCGATCCATCCCACCCCATTTGCTGAGCCACATCCTGACTCCAAGGGTTACCATTCGGCGAAGTTTCAGGTCTCTAGCACCAACAGGAACGGAGATACCTACCTGGACCGTCGCTGACTGGGGGCGGCAAAAATTTGGTAAATCTATTTTTTTTCTGCATGTTTGTACCATTTCGCCCACCTCTAAGCCGCATAAAACTCTGGAAATGGTGTCAATGTTTTGGTAAACGTTCAAAGAGTACTATGCATACGTTTCAAGGTGGCACTTCGACCGGGGGCGGCAAAGAGTTGGTAAATCTGTATTTTTTTCTCACGTTTGTTCCATTTCCCCCACTCCTACGCCGCCTAAAACTCTGGAAATGGTATCAATGTTTAGGTAAACGTTGTACGAGTACTGTATATTCGTTTTAAGGTGGCACTCTGACCGGGGGCCGCAAAATGTAGTTCAATTTGCGTTATCTTGTTTTAACCGCCCCTTTCGCTTCCCGATTCGTCGCCTCCATCCCCTTAGCAACTACCTTAAACCAAGGGTTACCTTCTGGTCGAAGTTCCAAGTCTCTAGCACCACTATTAAAGGAGACATGGTGCATTGATATTGTATACCTTCTATACCGCCCCCAATTCGGTCAACCTGGTCCCGTTTAATATGGTTGTGTACTCCGCTGAGTCGGTCTGGGGTTCAAAAACCTGCTGGAAACCACTTTTACCGCCCCTGACTCCCTGTGCAACTGCCATTAGACTCCCTGTGTCTAGCACCATTAACGGAGATCTGGACCGTCGCTAACTTCACTCTGGTGCTAAGGAAGCCGGAATTAGCTTTGTGGGTTTCCAGCTGACATTTCCTGGATTGGAACTCATACTAACTGCCGTCCATATTTTCAACACACTTAAAAGCATTTAGGGAAAGAGTATTCAACTACTTGAGTCATATTTATTAACAAGCTGTGAACACTCACCATTTTTTAAAAACGAATCAAATTAGCCCGAAAACCTTATAAACGTAAGTCCTTAGTAAGTTATTTAAAAAATATACTAGAATAGTTATTCGGTAAGACACTATTTGGGGATGTTTGAGGAATAGGAAACTTTACAGGAAGTGGGACTGATGCAGCTGTTGACAGCTTGGTTGACAGATAGACATGGAAGAAGTCTTCTTCTTCTTCACGGATAGACAGATCTTTTCCTCCATGACAGATAGACAAACCCATAGAATACGTCTTCTTCGCTCTGCTTTATGACGGTGCTATCCAAAGAGTGTGTCCTTAGCGTCCCTAGTTGGATCACGGTCTCTGCTTCAATTTCTTCAACTCTTGGTGCTCATCATTAGTCTTGGTTACTTATGGTTTTGCTTATTTGCCTTGCTTATTAGAGTTTGTCATATCCTTTGCTTTAAATTTTTCTTACATTTTCCTAACCTATTCTTTCTTATTTGCCTTACTTATGGTGTTTTCATACCCTTCTTCTGAATTATGGTTTAGCTTGATTTAACTGTATTAGCCTCACTGTGACCCTTCTCTTCCTTCTTTTACAGATCGATTCCAGATTCCATACTTACTTAATTGCTATTTTTAATCTTTTCAGAAAGTCGTGTTCCTATAGCCCCTAGCCCCTTCCCATGTACTTTGCTGTTAGTATCTCCATGGAAGACCTTCTTATCTCTAGAAATCTTCCATGGTAGCCTGCAACCACTCCTCCCCAAACCTACATTAATACTAAGTATGAAAAGTCGATTCAAATATATACTGATGGCTCCAAATTGTCATATGGCAACGCAGCTTCCGGTTTATTTATTTATTTATTTATTTTTAGTAAACAAATGTGGCTTCAAACTCAGCAATTTATGCACCAATTATTCAGCTGAACTATTTGCAATATATTTGGGCTTTAGAACATTTACATATGTTTCACGTAGAGCATGAAAACCTCGATGCATGCATCCTCTTCGACTCCAAATCTGTATTTACATTTCTAAAAAATATCGAAATAGGCGAAAGCCTCCCTGCCAATATATTGAAATTTTAGTATTGGCAAGCATGACATACAAAATCAAAACTAATAAAAGTATAACGTTTCATTGGATACCAGGCCGCACCATAGTTTTCAAACGTAATTTACGATGCAATTGCCAAATACTCAGCAGAAAGAGGATCCACTTCGGAGAGACCAACTCTCACCGCAGAAAAATCCAAAGAACTCCTAAAGGAACCAGCCAAATCAAAACACCAAGAAACTCTTCAAAAAGACTCTTAACTGCCCACAAGTGAACACAACACTTTATTGAGGGGCAGGAAAATCCTGAGATACCTACGGGACATTGTAACATATGAAATGTTTGCAAGGAAGGGATAGGAGATGTGGATCACCTTAAGAACAAATGCCCAAACCAACAACATCAAGAAAAGCGATTTCGTACAAATGCCAACAATCTACCATCCAGAACATCAATAGGCACAACTTCAAGATGGAAACACTTCAAGAAATCTTCGAATTAATTTATTCGAATGAACACTCCAACGAAATTATCTCATGAACTTCACAACTGTTGAATACCACCAAGTGCAACATGGTTGCAAGGTCGGCACTGCTAAATCTGAAGTACCACCACCACCAACCTTGACAGTTGACATTGGAAGATAGGAAGATAAGTGACCTCCTGTTCCAAAACCGGTATTTTTTCGTTTCTTTTCTCACTTCGAGTTTGTCTCCTTGGTAGGACGCTGGTCTAAAGCTGTAGTAAAAATTGTTTCCATGGCGCTTAACGTAACTAGGTTCTTGGTGGGTAATTCCGGGTCGAAATTGATCGTTGGAGCCCTACGGAATAATGGGAGGTTCATGAGTAAGTGTACCTGTTGCTTAATATTTCTTGTGTTTAATTCACTCGACGAAATTAAAATTTCTTATATTCATGTTTACCCATAATTGTAGTAATTCATTAATTTATATTATGTTATTTTCTTGGCATGAACTGAGTCTCTCGAAACTCACCCACTCTTAGGTAGAATCAGATTTTAATCGGGTACTTTCTACACTTCGCACTTTCTTCTTTCCCATTTTATTTCTTTCCTACTTCTCATCAAGAATTATGCCCCTACTTGTTATTTGACATGTACCAAAAACAGGTAGGTACAAAGTTAAATCACACGGGTTCCTAACGTTGCCAGAATTTCCGAACGCCTACCTACTTACAAAATTCCGGTGAATCGCTTTATTGTGAATTGCGTAACTCGTACCATTACGTAAGAATGATAAGCAAGAAGATAATACTGAGAACCTATTTCATCTTATACGATTTTAATGTGATCTAACCAATTGTCTCATTTCTATTATGAGTACCTACACTCATGGGATGAAAAACGTTCTTTTACTACTTCTTAAAGAAAATTATAATTCCTTTCTGTGTAATTGTTAAGTAATCGAACCCTAATCCCTTGTAACAACGTAGGCTAGTCGTGTTCTATGATGTCCAAGTTTCGGACCTTTCCTGTTATCCGACCGCCAGCACCTCCAGATAGTACCTATACCACCAAACTATACAAATCATTCTGATCTATTTGTCCAATTAATCTAAATTTTTACTAAGGGATTGACTACGTCATGTTATGTATGTTTGACATGCGAGCATCCAGACCACAAAACAATTCCAGGGTGGCCCCCAACTGGAAAAGTCAGTGAAAACCTGGAATTGTCAGGGAATTTCGCAAAAACCTCCAAATGTCATGGAATTTTTTAAATGAAAACTTGGTGTAATCATTTAAAGCGTTTTTAAGTATATTTAACTCCCAAACAATCAAACTTCAATAGCGTAGGTACCTACTTATCATACAAGGTGCATATTATTTCATAGGTGAGTTATACGAATGACCAAAATAATTATCAAGAGTTGTGGCCAAACTGTTCGAAAGTAACAAAGCTACACGAACATAAAAAGTGAATGTATATGCCATTGGCTTCCCCGGTAACTACATCACCTAGAGTAAACCATTTGTGGGAAAAATCAACTGAGTATCGAATTAGAGAAAAAAAAAAAAAAAAAAAAAAAAAAAAATCCAGCAGAGTTGTGGATTGATCCAGTAATGGTCCCGAAACTAGTTTGTATATATACATAAGCTAGGACTTCGCTGGAGGGTTAAGGAGGGGGAAAATTGGCCCATTGGAATGTGGAGTCCTGTGATATAAATTCACAGAGCAACTTTCCAACGAACGATTTTTGTGGAATCGGAAATCAGGAAGTTATACTCTCTCTGGCAACGATTGGTAGTTGGTGAAAAAAAGTGTCACATTTTTTGCTGTCGGACGAAAATTTTGAATTATCCCTTGAGCTAAGAAATCCATGTAAGGAGAAATGTACTTCAACAAATAGCTTCAGGTCACAAATTGATAAAATATTACATAAAAACCCATGCTCACGTATGGGTGAATTTTCGTAAATTATCGTATTACATTTAGGTTAAACTGTTACAATATTTGAGCACTTCGAGGGCAATGAAATTGTTAAATATAAGTAGACTACATAAATGTACAAGTAGTCTGTTTTTTGTTTCTTTAAATTATACGATTTTAGTTTTAGAAGCATTAAAGGTACAATAAAATGACGAGAAAAAAAAAATTGAATTTGATATTTTTTGTCAGGGAAATCTGAAGTTTGGTCAGGGAAATTGAAAATTTCCATTTGGGGGCCACCCTGAATTCACATCATTCTGATTACGTTTGCGGTCTTATACTATCTGGATGGAGGCAGTGCTGGCGTTCGGATAACAGGAAAGGTCCCAAGTTTCTGCAAATCCCGCTTAAATGTGGAAGAGTGTGAAGTAGGTAGTGGTTTCCGAAATCTTGGGAAAATATTGATAATTGATCATAGGTGCTCAAGGTCCCTAAGAGGAAATTTTGGGATAGCCGGTCATTTGGGCAGAGCAGTCAAAAGAATGAACCATTTTACCACAAATAATTCGTTTTTAACAATTTTTAGCGAATTTTCGTAGAAAAAAAGCTATTATAATGGCTCCAAAAATTTTAAATAAAAAATTTCGAAAAAAGTCTTAATTGAAATTTATTTTGAGCCATTCTGAAACGAATTCTAGAGTTTAACACTCTTTCATATGTATACATGTGCATTTTTCTATATATCTGTATGTCATTCTTAGGATTGAGATAAAAGCTCCATTCCTTCGCCAAAAAATCAAGCATTCTAAATAAAAGTATGAGTAAAAAGATATAAAAGATTCGAAAAAGGTATAAATGATTCGATTGCTCTAGGTACGGCTTCCTATGAGATGATAAAAACTGAAAAGCGGGGAGAGAAACAGAACGTTGCCCTCATCACTCTCAATCGGCCAAAAGCATTGAACGCTCTCTGTGATAAGTTGGTGAGCGAGTTGAGCCAAGCTGTCGAATGCTACGATAAGGATGAAAGCGTTGGGGCCATTATTATCACTGGTAGCGAAAAAGCCTTCGCCGCAGGTAAGATTATTTCTCTGACGTGTATATTACATAGGCACATATATCGCACCCGTCCTAGAATAAGGGTACAACTCAAAAATCGCGATTTTTGAGTTAGTTGTGGTTCTGAGAAGTAGAAACGGTCTAGTTTGTCTGTAGAAGGTGGAGATATGTGTAGGGAACTCTAATTCCGCTAGAGAGTGCGTGTGTCTTTCTTCTATGGAGGGAGTAACCAATTCACGTCCTAGGAAGAAAGACACAACTCAGTTGAGTTCACGCAGCCTGTGTCCCTTTTTGTGTGGACAATTTTAATTTGTGTCTTTCTTTTCTGAACATTTCGGATCCTGACTGGTGATATTTCAGTGTTTGAGTTGGAACAACTCAAAAATTCTTAAAAAATCAACAAAACCGTTCCCCCCACTCCCTTCCCACTGGCAAAAAACTGTTTATTTACCATGGGGCGTTAGAGCAATAATGTAGGAAACAAGTTTCGCAGAGATAAAGTATGTTCATCGTGTTCCAAAGAACGGGTAGCCAATTGTGTGGAAGGAAAACTTTGAATGCGATTTGCCGAAAATGACAATTTTTGAGTTGTACCCTTATTCTAGGATGGGTGCGATATATTTACTGATATAGATATAAGCTTATTTTACGAGTTGTTCACAATGTCTTGGAAGTTTTTTTTTTTTTATTGAACTGAACAGCCCTTCAAAAATGACGTAGTTTTTATTTATGAGAAAACTTGAACAAAATACGAATTAAACGTCAACGTTTTTCCAGGCGCTGACATCAAGGAAATGCTGAACCAAACTTATTCTAAAAACGTCAGACAGGGTCTTCTAAAAGAGTGGGCCAATATTACTAAATGCAGAAAACCAGTCATTGCTGCTGTGAATGGATATGCTGTGAGTCTTTTTTTAAACTTGCTTTTAGATATATTCTTTCTATTTCTCTTGCGCCTTTTAACGTTTGTGGGGATAACCTTTTTACACACCAAATCACCAACATATGGTAGGTACCATAAATTACCTTCATAATCACAAGGGACACTGTAGGAGGCTTCTACACGGCTACTATTTCACACCTATTACCTACATGTTAGATCCAAGGTCCGATACATCTAACATGTGTAATGAAGTAATTATTTGTTCTTATTCAGGGTGACTCAGGTCAAAAGCGGAAAAAAAAAAAAAAATGGGTGAAACTAAACCCAAAATGGGGTAGAATGCCACCAACCGCACTTTTTTTTTTTTTTTTTATCTCAACCCGTTGCCGAAATATGATTTTTTAAATTTTTTTGACAAAAACACGTTTTAGACCATGACAGAGTGCAACATACAACGTTGTACAACGTACAACGTGATTATGCAACTAGGTACTGAAACTGGCAGTTGTGCAGCTAAAGCATTTCCTCCACATAATCCATACACGAAATGAATATCTGCATATTCTCGGGTAGTTCATCAAACCATGACAGAGTGAATAGACGAACTGATTCATTTTCTTCAGTCAAAACAAATTCCAACGCGTTATAAGCAGAGTGATGAGAGACAGAGTTCAACTATTCAATGCGATTAGGAAGTCTTCGTCGTTTTTAACAGCCACCATGTGTCCATCAAGAAAAAAGCAACCAAAAGGTAACACGTTTTTTCATCTTCCAGGTTAAATAACTGCACCAATTTGAAAGGGAATTTCAAAAGCGACTTCATCGTTTGAAAGCTCTTTAAATGAAGAATTAATTTGTGAGGTTTGATAACTCCCAAGATTATTTACTGGGAGACAGTAACAGCTTCGAAGATTTTCGGGAAACTTAGTTTTTATAATTTTCTCACGTTCGAACAAGGATTATGGTTTTAGGATTGGACTTCTGAAAATCCAGAGAACAATATTCTTATAGGAAATTTAACGCTGATTTCAGAGATGTGGTCAAAAGTTGAAAAAAGTGTATCAATAGTGGAGAAAATGAGGTTTTTATGGTCTAAAACGTGTTTTTGTCGAAAAAACTTTGAAAAATTATATCTCGGCAACGGGTTGAGATAAAAAAGTGCGGTTGGTGGCATTCTACCCCATTTTGGGTCTAGTTTCACCCAATTCTTTTTTTTTTCGCTTTTGTCCTGAATCACCCTGTATAAAGAGAAGGTTGTGCGCTACTATATCTTCACCCTACCTACTTGTCTTTTGCATTTGAATTTGAGTGGGGTGGGCTTACAACCTGAAAGGGGCTCTCGCTATTTAATTTAGGCTAAATAAAATAGGCTTATGCACCGTGAATTTAAAGCTGGAAAATCATTGACCTGTTCAAACAAATCGATAACATCAATTAATGTTATAATCTTATGATTTTCACATTTATGAACTATTTCTCCTTCATGATTTTCCTAATATTACCTATTTTTCCTAAAGATGAGGAGCTAAATCTAGGAATCGTTTCGATGACGTTTAAATGAGCCCATGATAATTATTTTGAAAAGCTCTCCTACATCTCCTACAAGTACGGGAATATGCTTAAGAATTGCTGGTTATAAGCAAATCTAGTAATCAATGATCGCTCTGAATACCTGAACATGTTTTTTCGCGTAGATGAAACCAGGATATTATCTTCAGTCTTGGATTTTGTGGGAATTGCCGTGTAGCGGTTTTAGAGAATGAATGAAAATTAATTCACGATTAAATATAATACCGTTTGAAAAGAGTAGATAATTCAGTAAAATATATAATGACAAAATAATTTGTTTGAATGGAAATTGATTTTATTTTTAAATGTGGACTCCGTCCAATCTTTCGTTTTTTTTCTCGAGAGATGATTGTTGTTACTCATGGCTATGTTCCAATCCTTGCCTGGAAGGATGCCACTTCCTGCAGTACCTGTATCGACACTTACAGCATATATATGAATTCCGTTTGTAATTAAGTACTAATACAGTCACGCAAGAGTTTCTTAATATTTAATGGATATCAGCATTGTAGTTTGTTTTGTTTTGCCTTCAGCTTGGGGGTGGCTGTGAACTAGCAATGATGTGCGACATAATTTACGCTGGTGACAAGGCGAAATTCGGTCAGCCCGAAGTTACGATTGGTACTATCCCCGGAGCTGGTGGTACTCAGCGGATCGCTCGCAGCTGTGGGAAAAGTAAAGCCATGGAAATCTGCCTCACCGGCAATCAGATTACTGCTCAAGAAGCCGAAAACATGGGTAAGAATCTATTGTCCACTAACCATAATAACTCTCTTTTGAGCTGGGTGGTTTTCGAAGAATCTGATTGTGAATAAGAAAAGTGGGGCCACCCAAAAGAAGGGAAATTAGGGAATTTTTAGAACAATTTATTGAAATAAACCATTATGTGTATGTGTTCAATATATATACTGGCGGATTACCCGGCACGTTACTGCCGGAAAAAACTAATTTCCGACTAAAATATTCAACAATGTGCTATAACATTCAACTACTTTTTACTCTAGTACCTTAGCTCACACAGCTGATTAGGGAAGAACCAATAATCTTATTTGTTTCTCGATGTACCAGAGAGGCTCCCTATCAAATTTCAAATTTCTTGGGTGAATAAGAAGTAATTTAGCTAATAAGTCAGGTGATCTAGTTGGAACCCGTCATTGCATTCGTCTCTTAATGTCCTACAGAGGCTCTCTGTACAATTTTACATTCCTAGGGTGGAAAGGAGAGAATTTGTGAGCTGAACAGGAAAGACCCTATCATTTTATTCGTCTCTTGATATCCCAGAGGATCACCCTGTCAAATTTCAACTCCCTTAAGTGAACAGGAGAGAATATTTAGCTCTCTTTTTTTCAGAAAGAAATTGGTCTCTTTTTTTTCAGTAATAGGAACTGTTAAAAGCGTCCTCGTTTCTTCAACCTCAATATAACCTTAGCTATGTTAAAACTCTTCTCGACCAACATTGCTGCAGTTAATAAGGCGTTTTAATATCAATTTTTGATGATCTATCTTTATGAATAGAAACTGCCCAACAGAGCCCTCCCCATCAACTTTGGCGTGGAAAGGTCGATGCATGTCCAATTTTTCCTTAATGGGACTCCGAACGTGAGAAGCTCGAGATAGAGCGCAGCACACAAACAATGACCTTACCGATTCACTACTCTTTTGTTGCCTATAAGGGCAGTCGTGACGGACACAAGTTGTCTTTGTTGTTTTGTCAGTTTTTTGTTAGTTGGTGTGATTCTTTATTATAAATATTTATTTAATAATAGAATTTTAATGTTTGAAAAGAATTGATGAGGTTGGTGGTGTGGAAAAAGAATCGTAGAGCAAAAGGGGGCGACGCAAGGTACCGAAAATTATGTAAACGACAATTTTCTTTAGGGCACTACCTCCTTGCGCTCCTAGCGGTGGAACTTTTTAGTCGTTTGGGGAAACCGAGTTCTCGATGAAGGAGTAAGTCTGGAGGATTGTAATATATCCTTAAACCATCCCTGGAACATCATATATATATATATATATATATATATATATATATATATATATATATATATATATATATATCAAGGGGCGGAGCCCCTTGCGAGGCCCGAAGGGCCGAGTATATATATATGAAAAAATCAGGAATCTAGGGAGAACGTTAGTGTTTCAAGTATCAGATTCAGGTAATTTAAAATAATTTCAGCCACTTAAAATGACTGCGCAGGCTTGGTTTTGCTCCTTACAGTGACTCTCTGAATCCGGTGTAATCAAATGTACTTAATGTAAAAATATAAGTTTCAACCAGTCGGATTGTAATCTGTGGTTGATTTCATTGATTTCATCAATAACCCCCAGATAGAAGTTTCTAAATCAATATGTAGGCACCTACTTTCATTTTTGTAAAATAATGGGATTTGAATAAATTGGACCCAGTCACTTCAAACAGATGGCTCAGTGGTTTTCTGTACGCATATTTCTCTTTCTTCAAGGTATAATTACTGTGTTGCTATTCCAATACTGTTTTTCATCTTTAAAATTCCTTCTGTCTCAATGATAGGCCTGGTAAGCAAAGTCATTCCTGCTGACAAACTGGTGGATGAAGCTATTAAGCTCGCTGAGAAAATTTCATCCCACTCACCGCTCATCATTCAGCTCTGCAAGGAGTCAGTTAATGTTGGTAAGTCCTCTTCATTTTAGTTCGGCTTCATTTTCTAATTCTTCATTTTATTTAGTTCTTATCCTTGTTGGTTTAATAAACTCTATCAATTCAACGCCATCTACAGTCTTAAAACAATTCACAGACCGAAACCAATGTTCCCCTTCCCCACACATCTCAGATTTGCAAGGGTTTTTCTTTGTAATATTTATTTGATACCTATGTGGTTAACATGAAGACGTACAACAATTTATCTGTAGAAAATAGTTTTAATGATAGAAAAAAACTAACTCAAACAGAACTGTATTAACTTCACTCTGATCATAAACAAGATTTCTAGGAACCGACGAAATGCTATAAGAAATATCTACTCTGACATATTGCGGATTGCAATTAAAGCTCCATTACAAATATTTTTCGAATCAAAACTTATTAAAACCAAGCAATTCATGTGAACTATTGCATATTTACCTCATTTCAGTGTCATAATCTTTGGCTCTAGTTCGCTTACAAAATACGATATAGTGTTTGTTAATTAATTGAGTTATTCGATAGTAAACGAATCTTTTGGGAGTAAAATTAATATTAATTTCTCAGTCTTTCCGCAATTAAAATTAGTCTTTCTGCGTGTACTTATAAACTTAATGTATGTGCGAAAAGGTAATGTTACCATCGAAAAGTTCAACAATTGAGTGTTAATTTCAGATAGAGGTGATGTTAGTTGGGGGAAAAAAAAATTATATATATATACTCGTATATACTATGCTATACCTCATTCATATTATTAAACTTTTAAAAGAAAAAAAAAAAGGAATGTCAATGTGATTGTTCCAGGAATCATATTTTGTTCTAGGTAATGATATCAAAAATAACTTTTAGAATCGTCCATCCATTAGCCGCATCATAACAAATTATTTATGATATGCTCCATTATCTACCCTTCCCCCGTACACAGAGGCGGCATTTCCATTTTTTTGAGATCAGGAGGGTTACTGTACAAATCGCTTGATGGGATTGATGTGCGGGGTATTGAGGCTCTATTGATGAGAAAACTATAAAAGAAACATCTCTTATTTGTTTGCGTAAGAATTTATTACATTTTATCAATCTTTTCTATTTTATTTTTATGTTTCAGCATTCGAAACGACGCTCCAAGAAGGTTTGAGGTTCGAACAAAGAACCTTCTATGCCACATTCGCCACGGTAAGACCTTCACTAAACTGTTTCTTAGTATCTCATGAAAACGTTTGCCCAGTGTGAATAACAACTGCACGCATGCGCTAGTGCTGTCGAATTACTTAACTGAAAGTTGCGGAGTTCTTTGGGGAGTTCTTTGGGACATATCCTGAGCCTAACCCCCACAATCTCTGAAAATTTCATGAAATTCAATTTGGAATTAAGTGAGGTAAGGTCAAGACGATGATTCGTATTTCGTGCTTGTAGTACCACTGGTTCCAAGCTCAATATGGGATCAGTGGGGGTGTTCTGTAATTTTATTTCGACGTGAAAACTTTTAAACGGTAGAGAAGCGCCACCATCTTTGCCTTGGAGAACATCTGGAGATGTTCTGTAAGCCTCTAACTCGAAAAAGGCCGCCTTGTTTACCGTGGAATTCTGTAAGGGGTTCTTCTCCGCACTGAAAAACTTTTCACCACCTCCATAGGTGGTCAGAAGATTCACAAGTTGAGGTTAAGTGTATTTACACTGAGATTTTGGTGTTTCCTCGTCGTATAACACTCTGTAGTTCATTGATTTATAGTTTTTATTATTCATTTATTGAATATAAATTTAAGCAATAAGTTTAGTGGTCCTCAATGTTGAAGTGAAAAAAAGGAAAAAATTTGTATTCATTTTGTAGTCATACAAGTTGAACCTTGGCGGTTCGGTGGTAATGCCTGAAACCAAGCACTCTTGATTAGCTTACGATCGTTGCTCTGCCCGCGTTTTGTCTGTTGGTGGTAAATTAGGCGAGTGTTGGTTATACAGGGTGATTCCCTCGCAGATGCAAAAAAAAATTTGGGTGAAACTACATCAAAAATGGAGTAAAATGCCGCCAACAGCATATTTTTATCTCAATCCGTTCTCGAGATATGATTATTTAAGGTTTTTTTTCAGGAAAACCGTGTTTTTTCCTTTTAAACTCAAATGTCTCCACTTCACTTCATTCAATTTTAACTTTTGACCACATTTTTGGAATCAGCATTAAATTTACTATAAGAATAGTGTACTTGGGTTCTTGAAAAGTGCCATTCAAAGGCCCTCACATCAGCTCAAACATTGACGATTTTGAAAAAAGAATATTTCTAAAAATCTTTAAAACTTTACTACTCTTCCAAAAGGAATCCTGGAAACTGGCAAATCTCATGAAAACTGCTTCGTCTAATACTCTTTCCAACGGTATAATCAAGTTTACTTTTATTTTGTTATTTAGTGGAGAAAATTATGTTTTAATGTTTAAAAATGTGGGTTTTTCAATGACATTGTTGGTTTTTTCGAAAGATGACCCTCCATGAACCTACGAGTATGGGGTCGGTTTCTATGTATTTTTTCTCGCTGTATCGAATGGTAACATTTGAAGATCTCTCCAACTCCGTTATAACCGAGTTTTACACTTAAAATCGCAAATTTTTAGTTTGTTTGTTACGATTAAATGTATGTGTGTTATGGGGTAAAACTAGTTAATTAAAGTGTAAAACTCGATTATAACGTAGTTGAGAGATCTGCAAAAGTTTCCATTTGATCCAGCGAGAAAAACTACATAGAAACCGACCCCATACTCGTTGGTTCATGGAGGGTCATCTTTCGAGAAAACCAACAATTTCATTGAAAAACCCACATTTTTTAACATTAAAACATTATTTTCTCCCCTAAATAACAAAATAAAAGTAAAATTGATAATACCGTTGGAAAGCATATTAGATGAAGCAGTTTTCATGAGATTTGCCAGTTTCCAGGATTCTTTTTAAAAGAATAGTAAAGTTTTAAAGATTTTCAGAAATATTATTTTTTCAAAATCGTCAATGTTTGAGCTGATGTGAGGGTCTTCGGATGGTACTTTTTAAGAACCCAAGTGCACTATTCTTATAGGAAATTTAATGCTGATACCGAAAATGAGGTTGAAAGTTAAAATTAAATGAGGCAAAGTGGAGAAATCCGAGTTTAAAATGAAAAAACACGGCATTCCTGAAAAAACCTTTAAAAATCATATCTCGAGTACGGATTGAGATAAAAATATGCGGTTGGCGGCATTTTACTCCATTTTTGATGTAGTTTCACCCAATTTTTTTTTGCATCTGCGAGGGAATCACCCTGTATATCCAAACATTTCAGAACACATCCCCCAGCGTGGGTTATTTCTTTGGCACTCTTATACATTTCATTGCTCAGTTACAGTATTTGCTGTGAGAATTTGATTTGAAATTCCACGATTGCACGGGATTTTGGTGTTTCCATGGGAGTATTCTATATAAATTACATCATTCATTGTATATTTGCTCCTGTAAGCTTTTATTCCCCCAAACACCTAATGAGTAACATAATATACATCCAGGTGGCTCCAGAGAAAAAGTTCCCTACGCATACTTTTTCTACTTCTTTTTAAAATTTTAAAAGAATATATTAATTGTTATTCTTTTAACAAAAGCTTTAATACCTGTGTTATTCTGTTTGTACATTGATAGTTTTTCGGTTGTTACCAGGATGACAGAAAAGAAGGAATGACTGCCTTTACCGAGAAACGTGCTCCAAACTTCAAGAACAACTAAGACTAAATACATCGTAAGTACATATCTACCAAGCAAATAGGAAATCTATTTTTGCCATTATTTAGGCACTCATTAAAAAAAATTGTAAGCAAAAAATTGTAATACGATTTTCAGCGTTCTTTACCGATGCTGTTTATTGTTAATATTATATTTTTGTACTCTTATTATTGATTAAAAGACTTGATTTTCCCCACGTTTTACTTTTATTATTACATTTATTAATAAATTGAGGGATTTCGAATTGTGGTTTCGAGGAAGGTAGATGGAGCAGGGATCTTAAACCTATGGCCCGTGGGCCGAGTGTGGCTCTCGAGGCCCTAGGTGTTTGATATATCCATTGTTCATATAATTTTTTCAGCCCAAAAGCAATAAATATACGTACTGGGCAGATTACTGTACCATTTCTAACGATATTAGGAAGAATCTCTGAGTGGTTATTGACAAATGCCAGCTGCAAAATCAAATGTTATTCTACCGCAGGTTGACTTTCGGTATACCTACACCCTTCGCCCACTGCTAATCCTGTTATTCTGAAGGTCAATGCATATTTATATTTTAGAAGGTTAAGCCTGCAAGTAGGGATGGGTAGGAGTGGCTCAGGCTGTACTCTTCTGGAACGTTTTCTTGCCAGAAGAGTTGGCATTTTAAATAAACTTGCTCGTTTTGTTTTTTAAACCTTTTATTGCACTGAGTACTTATTAACAAACTTAATTTTACTTATTTTCCTAATATACAATTTTCAGGAATTAATATGGTTAACTTGGTCCCATGTCTCTCTCACTTTTCACATTCACTTTCTACACTAGCTTATGTGGTTTCAAACGCTTAAGGGCCCGTTGTAGCTAGCTGTCGAAAACGTCGAAACTACCCCAGCACTGCCACTTTTATGGTTGTGCGGAAATGTAGAGAAACCTCTCAACCCCCATGTGTGCTCTCATTCTATCTCGGTGGAGGCGACAAAGCCTGAGCTACCGTAATTGGGATCAAAATAGCACAGTGGTCCTACAGGTCTGACGTCAGGACGAGTGAATTCCCGAAGTAGGTTTTAGCTGGTATTCGCTCGCTGCGGTGTAGCTGTATTTAGAATTGATTGAAATAAATTGAAATGAATTTGCATGAATTTCAAGAAAGAGGATAGCTTTCAAAATGAGGTTTCCTCCTATTCGTCGATTTCTCACGTTGGTAGGGAGGCACTTTGAATTTCAGGGTGTAGACCAAGCGCTGCACCAGGGTACTTACGTCAATGCTTTAGCTTCATAATTCATACCAGTATTTTATCAAACGTCTAAATAAGTGTTTTTATAAATCTATCTATTATTGGTAAAAAACTATGTATATATATATATATATATATATATATATATATATATATATATATATTTGTATGTGTGGTTGGTGTTTGCAGAGGTGAAGTTAGGGTCCTCTGCAAACACCAGTTGGTGTGTGTACCAACTGGTATGCAAAAAGTGTTCGGATGGAGGACAAGCTTTCTATGTTGGAAAAGCCACAACGTTGAATCTACGTATGAACAACCATAGGGCATCAATAAACCAACCACGTCCTCTTCCAGTCAAGATGCATGCAGAAACTCATGGGGCATCTTTTGACGAGTGCTATGGGGTGCAGGTTCTGAAGAAGATGCCGAAACATGCAAATGACCGGCAACTACAACAATCCGAGAGAGCTTTTAGGTGGGTACTTGGCGCTAATCGTCCTCCAGGTCTCAATCTCAACGATTAGCCATCAAATCCAGAAAACTTATCACAATTTTGTTGATAAGTAACATGGACGCTGACACACATGCAATTTCCAAGATATCAAGAATTACTTTCATTTCTCTAATTTCTTTGACAAAGATCAAAATCGAAATATCAGTTTCTTTCTTTCCTCTACCTATATATTTGTGAAATTCTTTCTATATTTAAAACAAAGTATATAGTTCAGTAGAACCGCAATTAGTTCAAGTGTTCCTATATATATACTTATTTCCCAGGCATTCAGAAGCTAAATTCTATTCTCAGAGAATTTTTTAAGAACTTACGGAATATGCTAAAGCGGAACGAGGAACCTACCCCTTGGGACCCTGGCCGAGGACTGTGACCATGTGGTAGACCCAGATGCAAATTATGTGAGATTGCCACCCCCTGTACCACTTTCACGAGCCCAAATGCTTTTCAAGATTATCCGGTCAGGGGGTCTGCACACTGTCAATCCCTTAATTGCATATACATGCTGGAATGTAAACGTTGTCCTGCGTTTTATGTTGGTAAAGCGTCTCAGGTAAATTTAAGAATGAACAATCATTGCAGCGCAACACTCCATGGTGATGGTCAGTCAGTGGCCCAACATGCAACATCCCACGAATTGGGTTTCAATCAGTGCTATCGGCTTAGAATGATAAATAAGTTACCAGATAAAGTTTCACCCGTCAAGCTTCATATCACTGAGCGGGCACATAAATGGGTCTTTGGAGCACTATATCCACCTGGCCTCAACCGATACAATACCTGACCATCGCCACATCAATTTTTTATAGTTTTTCATTTAAAAAAAATATATATATATTAATTTTTAATCATTCTAAGATTTTTTATTTATTTAGTTCATGTTTCCTTATTTATATATATATTATTTTTTACCTTTACTCATTTTCTATTTTTGTTTTTATTTTTTAATTTAATCCATTGATACTCCAACTCACTCCTAGTCACCAGTAATATTGGTACCGCGTTGCTTAGATGCTAATTTCAAGCCATCCTGCAAGACTAGGAGCATTGTTGATTGACATCGATGAACGAAACGTCTCATAGTGAGTCTCAATTTTGTGAATTTATTATGTATAAAAATCTAAGTATATATATATTTATTGGTATCTACCAATTTGAAGAATTTCAGTATAGGTTCAAGGTAAGTGGTTACTCAAAACATGACTAATTTTCCAATTAATTTATTGCAACATTTCTTGAAAAATAAATAATTGCAACGTAACATTGTGAAAACAGGCATCTTGAACACAATCTTCGAAATTACATTATACATCCTTAAGTACAATATAGGAAAAGAGAAACCATGGTAAGTTAAGTGAATTTCAACACTTGGAAACACATATTTCGAAATGGTTCATAAGAATATTTTTATGTATTCCTAGATAATATATATTTTTTTTACAAATTTATATTTACAAAACTTATAGAATATCACAATTAACAAACTGATGGCGATGACCGTCAGTTGAACAATAACAATAGTAGAGACTCGCCGGAAGGAAAAGTGGGATTTTCAGCGTTAGAGTCGAACAAATTTCGACTAATCAGGCACCAAATTCTTATTCAAATAAGTTTAAGAAAGATGTTGAGTGGCATTTGATATAACATTTCTCAAGCCACTTGTCACTTTATATTTAAATACGTTTTCAAGCATATTGAAGTGTCCTCACTGCACAGGAGATTTTATTCAGAATAAAAATTGTTGCTAACTTATCGCGTTGTAGACTTCTGCGAACAAATTTGGTTTCGTACATCAGTTTGTACGCAAATATCGAAAAGAGCATAACTCCCAATCTTTTATAACGATTTTTGTTAAATTTCCAGAAATGATTCAGATTAGCATACGATACTTGGCTCACAGCACCATAAAATTATAATTTTTATCACCTCCAAGATATTAATCGGGTCTGTAGATATTTTTTTAATGAATTTGGAGGCCGATGTGCTTGCGAACTATTTAAAATTCTATGCAAAGGACTAATCTCAAATTTCGCTGGAATTTTTGTGGGGAACGGGAGTATAAATTCCCAATTTTCTTTCAAGAATTAGATTGCGAATAACCAATGGAAATCTGTGCGCATGCGAAAACGTGAAAACAAAAAATACCGATTTGTAGGTAGGTAGTTGTACCACAATAAATTTTTAGGATTCTCTCGAAAAATGATTTCTTGGTTGTTTCCCATAAATGGATTCAGTTACTGCCTCTCAAATGCTGCAAACACTGCATCTCGCGGAGGCCTCTAGTTTTCTTGCTGGAGATTCAAGTTGGGAAGCTAATAGCTACCTTCTGGCAAACTTTAATACAGAATTGATTCCTATTAAATTGAAAACAACGAGAAACCCGATTTTATAGAACATCACATTATGACTAACAGGGCAATTCAACCTAAAAGGTGGGTAGGTACATACAAGCCTTCAGTTTTTCGAAATTTACAAAAACGCCTGAACGGTGAACGTACATTATTTGTCACAGGTGATAATGTATCTTACGTGGATATTGCTACATCTCTGTCACAGCTCTGACATATAAAAATATTTATTCTGGATTGTTCGATACGCCTAAATTTCAAGGCTTTTAACAATCCTAGATTTATTTTATTGAACTCATTGGAAGTAAGGTACCTCTACCTTTATTTATTTGTTTAAACATTCCTGAAATATTGAATTTCAAGAATTGAAGTTTTCACGCTTGTCTTCGACCGAAATAAACTGGAAAACTTTTTCCAGCACCAATTTTAATACAAATACTTGAGTCTTTTCGTGTTGACACAAACACTCATACATGTGTTATTTCTAGCTTGTGACACATTACAGAATTTGTGTTAACGTTTTTACTTGTACCTAATTATTATAATTATCTTCATTTTAGTAAGTACACATTGATCCCCATTTCTCTTGTTAAGGACATGACAACTTATTGGTCAATTCGTTTATTGAGTTTTACATAATTGATGATTCATTATGCCTAAATTTCTAAAAATGTTTTGACGAAAAACCAATGAGTTTTCGTACGTACGTTCTATCCCAGAGTTGCGTACCCTTTCAGCGCTATAATTCAATCGAGAAATTTCGTTATGAAATGAATCATTATTACAGCGGCGTCACAAAGTTCGGGAAACACGATTGTTTCGGATAAGCGAGTTCTCGGTGGTTATCGGTAGGTGTCTGGAAGTTTAAGGGCGAGGAGTTGCCGGTGTAGCCTTTGGCGGCAGAAGTGGTAGAATTCTATCTCGCGCGTGAAGTTCCGCCTGACCATATCCTTGACTTCTTCGCTCACTGGTGGCTTGAATGAGTTTTTGTTGATCCTTCTGAACCTCTCGATTTCCTCTGAAATTATGAGAATTGAGGTTGTTAAAAATAGGTAGCATTACGTACGTGAAATAATTATAGAATCATCATTATTCGGGTCTTACTAGCGTAATCTTAGCCTTCAAAACATAAATGAGGTTGTTACTCGAACGTAGGTACCTACACTGTTTGAATTTAACGCTATTTCTACATTTGGGTTTATTTCTAAAGTCAATTGGTTCAACAGAAATGTAAGTTAAGAAATATTTGAGAATGAGGGGACAAACTTGCTCTTACGGTTAGGTACAATACACAAATCTGCCTTTCAAAATATTGTATTTATTAGAATCAGGTCCCATCCTCATCTTCGATCGGTGTAGGTACTTGGAAGGGCCGAGAGGCAAGGCGCATCCTGAAACCATTCGGTGCCGGGGAACCTGGGTCCTATTCCCGGGCTAGTAACATAATTTATCAGGTCTAGGGTCTTGTCGCATATTAGTTTACCCTTTAGTCTACCTGAGATTTGAGATACAAATTCAGTTGTAGGTATAGATTCACATAAAAGGTGAATAATTCCTTCTAAGCTTTATACTAAAACTTCGTATCCATTACTGCACTCAAATGGATGTAGAGATAAAGTCCATTCGAAGCTTCGTTCTCAGTGCGCGTTCTTGGAGTTCGGAACGGTTCTGTGCAAGCGCAGTAGAATTTTGTCGTTCGCAGTGCCAGAACGCCCAGTTCCGGAACGCCAAGAACGCCGAGTTCTGCGTTCGCAGTGTCTTCGGAACCCAGTTCCGAACGGTTCTGACAGTTCCCGTTTTTTTTCGGAACTGTGAGAACTCGAACGCAAGGACGTAGTTAACGCATGCGCATTTCACTATTTTTCGGATCTCGTGGAATAAACAACTTTCATCTTCATCGACTTTATTCATTAAACAACCTTATATCGTTTTATTTCGCTTCATCGATCATAACAATTTCAGCTTCATTCTCTTTCTAAGTTCCAGTCATGCAGCATGATCGTACGAGCGAATCTCGTAAATTATCTTAGTACCTATATTACGTTAGGTACATAGTTTTGAAATTAGAACACTTTGAAATCGTAATAACCAACATTATGGCAACAAAATTCGTTCTAAATAATAATCTGCGACTCAAAAAAGATTTGGGAATTTTAGCTTTTTTGGGGAGCTTTTATCGATTTTCAGCAAATAATAATGAAATGTAAGTAGTAAAGGGATTTTTATCTCAATCCTAAGGATAGTTATCTTCTGGAATGACACATGCGTGTATACATATATGAAAAAACGGATTTCAATGAAACCTTCCACTTCCAAGTTCTGAAATCGTTCGCAGTGCAGAACGCGGTTCCACAAGTTCCGGAACTCCCCGGGACTCCCCGTCCCAGTTCTCATGAGTTCGAGAACTGTTAGAACGCGCACTGAGAACGAAGCTCACATCTATTACTCTATAGCTATCACGCTGTAATGGCTTACTTAGCTTCTTGGAAATAACGTTTTTGGTAGAAAGACGCCTATAATATAATTATTAGGCACTAGAGTGATTTTATTGTGGTACTTGAACATTATTTATTTTCATTCATACATGTATTAATATTCATTAGCTATGTAGGTTAGGTACTCTTTAAAATAGGGGAAGGACTACTACTGAAATCACGTTCGACTCATGGCAGCTTCATACTGTTCTTCTTCCTGTTCATTTCGTACCTCCAAATCACATTCGTGGCATGGCAAAATGTATGGGACTGGGATTTTCAATCTATCTGATTCATGTAATTACTGTTCTGTATGACGAGAGAAAGATTACAAATCAAAAATAGACGCCGAGTGAATAAATTACGTAGGGAATCTTTTGAACTTGAAATTGTAAGCTTTCGTCAGAACAGAGCATATAGATATGTATAGGTTTTGACATCTGCGATGCCAAACCAAGGTATTATTCCTTAGTTTCATTACTCTGCGAAAGAATGCAACTCAGAATTGGAATCTGACTTAGCCATCAAGATTTGTACACAATCCAAATGTGTTATAGTTTCCGCAGATGCTTACCTTCTTTAATTACATATTGGAATAGAATAGTACACCATCTTACCATGATATATTTTACTTGCTCCGGCAAAAAATCTAGGAACGTAATGTTCGAGTACCGTCAGAGTTGAGTTCATGTCTTCCAAAACACCAACAACTGCGTAATGCTGCTCCACCGATTTTTTCGCTCTCTGCAAAGCACCTACTGTGTTGAATGGCCTAGAACATGGACAATGAAGCTTAGTACTACGAGTTCATAAGTAAGTATACAGTAAACTTGACGAGCTCCCAAGACAAAATATATTATTTTTGGCAATATATTCAAATATAATCAAAATTGTTTGGCTTATCGACAAAAAGCAGTAGGTGCCTATGTTTATGGAATTCGAGAGCCTTTTGAAAAACCGTAATTATACCTATGAACAAATTCCATGAATTGGGAAATAAGTAACTCATAAATTACGTGCGTATAAGACGAGAAATCTCAAGTATTTCCTATTGTTGCTATTGTAGTTGAGTGACTATAAATTAAGAAAACCCAACGAAAACTCAATTCGAAACTCATATTTGGGCATATAGATGTAATTTTTAAAAATCCAAAAAAGAAAAAAAGGCATTCTCTTAAAAAGGAAAATTTAAAATGGGATGGGAAAAATCATTCGTTCAGAACCTTTTTATGTACCCATGTGCTGTAGCAAGGAGTGAATTTTATAAAGCATCTTTACAGTATCTAAAAAGAAAGAAGGAAAATATATTACACACAGATTTATTATTTTTTATTTGATGACGATTTTGCTCAGATCACTAGTTTATAGATCAAGGTCTGGTTTATATATGACGATAGACTGAAGGACTGTCTACATGTAGCTACCCACTTAGACATAAGCGCCTACCAGAAAAAACATAAAAAACAAATGAAGTAAAAATTCATAACGTAGAACACCTTCACTAGCCCGTCCAGAGTAGCAAAAGTTATAATTTATTGTAATTATATCAACTGGTTCGATTATAAGTGGATTTTGACTGTGTTCAATCATAACAAATACAGTAACTACATTCAAAAGCACCTTTTATATTCCAAAATGATTGTAAATTCAGTTTTGAAACCATACTGCAGATTTTTGTACTCTCTATAGATAGGTGCATTAAATCAAATGTTTGAGTGTAAGTATAGAATATCATCATTAGAATAAGTAGGTAAATTGTCATGTTGGACTCACGTGCAGGCTTCCCCATGACCGCAGAAGAAGAGGGATTGTCTCCTGTGATCGCCAATGCCTTCCCGCGTCTCCCCTTCCAAATACTGGCATTCTCTGTCGCCCCTGAGCACACAGGTTTCGAAATCCTGGAATTCGATTAAGATCAAGATTAATCGAGTTTCCATGTAATACCAAAAATTTTCATTGACTTGCCAAGTTAAGTTGTCAACGAAAACTGAAAAGGTTCTAGTTTCCTTTCTCTCTTCTACTCCGTACGAAGGAATGACCTGAAAACTGGTGACCAAATGATTGGCTGGTTTCGGAGCGAATAATAGATTCATAAGGGTATAGTCATGGATGGGGATAGTACCGAACTGATTAATACGCGGTTACAAAAAATAATTTAAAAACATAATTAGGTACTAACACCCTACAAGAAACGATATTATTCGATGTTCTTAGGAATTAGCGATTGGAATCATCCCGCCCAGCTGAATGCGCTATCTTCTCTCTAGACAAGAGCAGAACTCTTTAGACATCCGGAATTAGCTGTATAGTGTTTGGTGACGATTTGACGATAGGAACTCTTCGTCGGCGATGACGCTCGTCATAAAATCTACCAAAAATCGAGTTTGGTATCGTTTTCAATAGTTTTTGTGACACAGAATCGACTGAAACCGTTACAAAAGCTTTAAAAGTTGTCCTTGACGACAATACGACGTCATTGCCGTCATCAGTAACGTCATTCATTGTCAAATCATCAAAAATCGAGTTTGGTAGCGAACATTTTACATTGCCTAAACTTTATGAGGTACCTGATCAGCGGACCCACTATCTTAATAAAACTCTTCATGTTAACTTCGATTTTTGAGGTATTAACCAGGAATGTAAGAAGGTCACTGTGTGCCGTACGAGTCAGTCGATTACTTCTCAGGTCTATGGATTCCGAAATAATCACATATAGATACTTTTCATCTTCCCAACAGATTTTTTTTTTAATTTCTGACAAATTTGATGTTCTTAGAGTTGTTTGTTTGTACAGCTGAAACGTAGTTAAAACGGGTGTACGTACCTACGTAGAGAACTGGTAAGTACATGCCTACCAATATTAAAGTAACTTTTGTTTTCTTCTAAGATAATTAGTTTAAATACAGTACACCTTTCTTTGTACTCCTACCTAATCTCGGAGGTTGATTGCCTGGAAAGAAAGGAGAAAGTTTTCACGCGTAGTTACCGTTTACTAGAAACGGACGGTAACGTTTTTAGGTAGGCAAAACCTGCACGACAGATCTGTCTTGATGGGGTGAAAACTTTCGCGCCGTTGTTGAGCGTGCGGCAATATCGTAATCTAAGTTATTGGTTGGAATCAAACTGTTTGAATCTAAAATATCTATAAAATGGTGATGGCAAGGAACACCTCTTTAGTAGGTGCAATTTGTTAAGCAAACGTTATCGAAGATGAATCATACAATACCTAAAATCAAATCTGTGTGTTTACGATCTTTTTACCCTAATACTTTGAACAATTGGTATACAACTTCGAGCAGCCTTGGTTCAATCAGAAAAAATCGATTCAAAATTAGTTTGATCTGAGGTAAATGATCCTCGAATTAGAAATTGACAGGAAACAGCCTCCTCAAGTTCACCACGCTACAGTATCAAAGCTTTTTGGCCAATTACAAGTCGAGTGTAAATTATGATGTGTTATTCAAAACACATCATAATTTATAATAAGATGGGGATTCTGAAAAAATCTCCATCTTATTTATAACTGTACCATGTACGTGAAAAGTTTTATAAAACACTAGCCGCGTTACCCGCCCGATGAGCGGGAAAATGATCGGTGCATCGATGCATGATGCTTACAGGAAGAAGTTTATATATCCGTACTGGTTGTAGAAGACTTAATTAATTTAATAAAATAAACTGGAGGCAAGAAAATGGCAATGAAAATGAAAAAGGGTATAAGGTCCGGGGTATGAAAGATGATAATTATAATAGGGGTAAGCAAACATGGAATCATAATTTTGATTCATTATGCTTCAATTCTAAATTTAAGCGATGCTTCTTAATTTGTATCTGTTCCTCTTCACTATTAGTGGCCTCCGATTCTCTTTTGACGGACGCTATGATGTCGTTTCGCATCCTCCGTCTCAGTAGATGACGTCGTATGTACAAGCAGCTTAACTCTTCGTTTCTTCGTGCAGACAGTTGATGAAACATCGCGTATTTTTCTTCTGCCAATATCAGGTTTTTTAGCGTTAGGCATATTGTACTTTTGCACAAAACCCCGTTCAAATTCAACAGCAACTAATTTTTGGTTGAGCCGCACCTGGTTACCAATAACCAACAAAACTATCGGTGTCATGTTGAACAGTTGCAGTCATGTCGCTCTGCGATCCTTAGAAACCAAATAATCGGGTTTCGAAGCCAGCTACCCGTGCGTTGCACAGACCCATACGTACATGTAGGAAAGAGTCCATAATTTTATTCGTTTCCTGGTGTCCCAGAGAGGCACATCATATTTCTAGGGTAAATAGGAGAGATTTTGGCTAAGTCAGCTGATCTGGTTGGAACCCATTATTGCATTCGTCTCTTAACATCCTAGTGAGGCTACCTGTCAAATTTCATATTCCTATGGTGAAAAAAAGTGAATTTAGCTCACTTAGCTAATCAGGAAAGAGCCCATCATTTTATTAGTTTCTCGATGTCCTGGAGAGGCACCCTATCAAATTTCAAATTCCTAGGATGAATAGGAGAGAATTTAGATGAGTCAGCTGATCTGGTTGGACGTTTTTAAGAAATTTTGTTTTTCACAAATCTTCCTTCCCCGTGCCATGCCGATCATTTTGCAAGAAACCCCGTTCAAATCCGTCCATGAGTTAGCGTGAAGGTCCTGGCATTACTCATTTATACAATAGATAATCAATTAAAATTTTATTAGGTAGGTACCTTGAATAATCGTCGCCGATATGAACTTTGTATTGCTTATTACAGCTATTGTTAATTTGTAAGGCTTATGAAATAGTTTACGTACCTTTTTGAGCCATTGAGGGTCAGGAAGGGGTATGTCTGGGAACGCCTGTTTCCTCTCAACGTAGTACCACGGAGCTCTGACGTAGTAGTACCAGGAGATGACTCTCTCCACCGGATCTCTCACCAGATTGACGTAGATTGGTTCAGGAAATCCGAACCTAGAAAGGAAGAAATCCTGGTGATATATATCTCTTTTTCGTTATTCAAACATACGTTACTTACACATCGCATTCTAGCGATACGCCAACCCTTTAATTTTTGAGTATGATATATTTCGATTTATTTATTTAAGATGATTGGGATTCACTTAGATTTTTGCTTAGTACCCACGTACCTATGTGATCTCTGGTGAACCCCAATCGAAAACGTTACTGTGAATGTACAATGTATTAAAACTGGGTTTTCAAACCTATTTCTGCGATTACAAAAGTTTATTATTGAAAATGTAAACAAAAATCACTTTATAAACTACGACGTTCATTTCAGCTGATATAATTCCAATGGAACTGTAACTTCACGAAATCGGGTTCATTATAACTTTTGTCACCTATAAATGGACTTGTGAAGCGTAGGTACCTGGCTGAATTATTCTATCTCACTAATTTCCAGTAAATGGGTGTTACTTCAATGTCGATATAGGTATTTAGATTCTGATGCATATTGTACTCAGACATCAGCTCATGTTAAATTCAGAAGGACTATTAAGGTGTAGGTGGTTTATTAAATCGAATTAATTTTCACCTCGGTTGGCGATTTCTCCTATGCAGGTATATTTAGATAATGTATAATATACTGGGTTTAATTATAGACAAGTGATCTGCGTTGAAGGGCTATCCAATACAGAAATAATAAACTTTGTAATAATTTGCAGCGTTTTTCTAATGGGGTTGTATTACAAGTACGTTCTCATTTCACTCTTACGGGCCAAGAAATTCTACTTAATGATCTATTGATTGAGAAGTGATGCATTTTATTTTGATTTACTCTACCCGTAGGCGCGTATCATCATGAAATCAAGAAAATGATTTGCTTAGAAACGTTTAAAAAAATATGTTGAGGTGCAATGTACTCTGGAAGTTATAAAGCAATTAAGTTCTTTGTTCTGAAATCCTTCAAGTCGGGGGTACATTTATATCCCTGACTGTATAAAAGGAAACAAGAGCATCCGAATCTCTTTACCGCGGGCGAGATCCCCGGCGAGATGAGCACAGAGGTTATTAGGCGGCGCGATAATGTCTCAGGCCAGTTTCCCACAGGAAGCACCTTGTCTACAAGGGTCCGCATCCCCGGACTCAGACCCTCATCTGAACTCCTGAACATCGGATAAACTTGATGTTCGACACTGATCGGAACTTATATTATCTGGCTAACGCTACCAATCACTGGATAAGATGCAGATATTTTATGGAGGAAGGATTTTTAGTAGGTAATTACTTTAAAACCAACGAGTAATATCGGGAGGCAAGTTTTGGTTTACTGCTGCCAATAATAAATTTTAGCGTGTACCACGCTTTTACCAGAATCTATTGCTGAAAAAAAAAAAAAAATATATATATATATATACCTATGTATATATATATATATATATATATATATATATATATATATATATATATATATATATATATATACCTATATACCTTATATATATATATATATTGCTTCCGAGTATACCTATTGGTAGCGGAAGAATGGTTTTCACTTTCGGGTGAGAAACAATTTTTCGTCTCCAAAATCAAAATTTCCTCTTGCATTTTACGTTTTAGACCATTCTGAACAAATTTAGTTCCGTGTCTGTGTGTGTGTATGTCTTGTGTCCGTAAATATTTGTAACAAACTTATTTTCGACAGTTTTCATCCGATATTGATGAAATTTTCAGGAAATGTGCGGGCTATAGGGGTTAGACGGTTCCCTATCAGTTTCATCGTTCCTGACTCAATACTTCACTCTCCGCATGCGCAAACATAAATTATACCAAACATCATTTTCTCACATCCTATTCGTTCGATTTAGCTCAAATTTGGATGATAGTTGGAAAATGACGATCTAATCATCCCATATCAATTTCAAGATGAATGTATCATTAATAGCTACTGCGCATGCGCCAATGTGAAATCCTTGTAACAAACTTATTTTTCAGAGCTTTC